>JARHVA010000960.1:1985000-2555000 GCA_037957365.1 Torreya grandis
CCAACCATAGGCATGATAATGTGTTACAAAGAGTTAATAATGTTTATATATTAATTACCAATACAAACCCATCCATTAGAATTCATTTGGCCCATCTTCTCTCTCATTGGGTCACCAAAAGACTTCTTGGCAGCCTAAGACCAGTTTACAGTCTTAAGGATTATTCATATAGATCATGCCCTAAATGGGAATCCAAATGCCATGAATAATGAGTTAATATGGGTTACCTCTTATTCCTAAAATATTTATCCACCATTCATCTCTTCATGATATATATGAGCAAGTTAAATCCCCTCTCGAGTTGGGAAATTATTATTGTGAAGGCTAAAAGAGAGATGAGGCCTAAAAACTGAGTTTTGGAGTATATATTAAGTTTTAAATGACTTTTTTAGGTCTATGTTTTATATGGTGATATTTTCCAATGTTTTTCTCAATGTTTTGACTCACGAATCTACTAGAGACTCTCTTAAGGCCAAACTAGGGTTTATAGCCAATCTTGCTAAAATAACATTAGCAGACTATATTTGCTCTTTTTATCCCTATTAAAGGGGTTAAATATTAATATAATTTTATATTATAGTCTCCATAACCTCTTTATAGACCCATAAATCACTTGCATTATCTTTGATAAATCCATTTCACTCCTTTACCACACTATGTATAATTAATAATCATGATACAATGACAGTTGCAAGTGTGTATTTTGGTTATTTGCCTTCAATGGGAGAGTAAGTGGAATGAATACCTTGAATAGTTATAAAAATACCTCATTTACCTCTTGACATCTTTATTTATGGTTATCAAACCTTTTTATAACTAATTATCTTCCTCCTATTAATTGAGTATGCATTAAGTAGAGTCTTAATTGACTATAGGTACTTATCTTCTCTATTGAAAGGGTAAAAAAATTAAAAAGTGTTATCTAATTTTTTTTTATAAAATTCTCATGGTATCTATTTCTTGATATTACCCTCAATAAATAAACTATTATTACAACTTTACATATATAGGCCTCTTTAATTTATGAGTGCTCAATCAGGCCTACTAGGCCTAAAGGAGAGCTAATACAGTCTCAAAAAATTTCAACTACATTTTTTTCACTAAATGAGTATATAATAAGTATATTTACATATTCATGATATTTTCACATGATTTCCATATCTTCTAAATTCCTCAAGTAACTCATATTTAAGTACTCTACTTATAGGTGAATGAGACCATGGGACTGCAAATTGGGGATATGATTCCTCTTTATGTCACTTTTTTGATGTCTAAATTTTTTTATTTAGTTTAATGGATTCCATGTACCTATATTATCCATTTATATCTCAAAATATAATTCATACATTTCATGCTTTCTCTCCACTATTTGAGACATGACTATTTGTGGCAAAGTCTCTCGACTGTAGATGACAGTTAGGGTTTATTAGGTGTATTGAGAATTAGTTTTGAAAACAAATTTATTCATTGGTATTTAAAATCTCAAAATTTAGATACAATACACTTCTCTTCATTATTTAGGCCTTTAAAATCCATCTTTTGATACATATTTCAATGTATAACTCATGAAATATAGACCTACAAGTTTGCAAACCTATAGGTCTTCATTTTCTTGATATAAGCCTTCCATAAGGCTTATTAATGATCTACCCAACCTTTAAAACATTAATACAATGCTTTATTCCACCTATTAATAATTTTTTACCTTAAAACAACTTTGATAAGGTAGGCCTAAACCTTTTCAAATAACTTTTGTGTTGGCAATCACATTCATAAACCAAAAACCAAGGTTATTACATGTTATTTAAAGAGAGTGGTGATGGAATGAGTAGGGAGAATAATTGAATTGAAAAGAGTGATAACATTTTTATAGATATTAATTCCACTATTTCAACTATTGAAGACCTTGGAACAATTAGGAAATAATGATAGTCATTTTACAAACTGTGTAGAAGAAGAGTTTTCTTGCCAAAATGAACTCACACATGCCAAGTGTGGTGTTTAAAATCATGTAATATGTCTACATAGACCCTATACATCTTCTCTAATTTCTACCATACTTCCAACTATTCTAAAACTATTATTTCAAGGAGGAAAATGAGCCACTGGGGTTAATTAGTTATTTTTGATTGTCTTGCCTTCTTAACAATTGTTCATAAAGGAGGATAAACTAATGTTAAATCCATTAAAAAAAATTTGAATCTAATTAGGACCCACTCCTATGTAAAAAATATTTTATCTTGACTCTCTCTCCTCTACCCATACTAAGCATGTGAAAATTGTTTTTACGAGCTTGTGAAGAGAGCAATGGAGTTAAGGAAGCAATATTTTCATCCCTAAGAGCTAAAACTTCATTCTAATCATGGATTTAGCATATAAATTCTAAAAAGACACTCTAAAATATTTTATCCTAGAAGTGAGTCTCCCAAGTCCATACATGTGCTTAAAATTGCTTTCTTAGAGTGATTTCCTAAAAGACCAACATCATGTGACATTATTAATATGTGTGGAAGTTAAGTAACTCCACCAAGAACCTAGACAAAGGTGTTTGCATGGACATTTCACTTTGACATATTTTTTAATTAGTTATATATATTTTATTTTTCATAAAAATTTATCTAAAATTTGTGAACTAAAAATTTGACTCAAGAGAGGTCATTAGTATTGTGTTAGTCCCAAAATGAAAATAAATTGATAAAAACACACTAACTAACATACATCTCTAGGCCTAATTACTAGGGTGAGCTTAATAACAAATAAAAATAAAAAACATAGATAAAAAGTAAAGAAAAACAAGAATCTTTCACCTTCCTTGGATGCTTCAAATGCTTGTTGTAGTGGCCTACTCAACTTGTGATCATGAAGTCTTCATCAAAGGAGGCTTGGCTATCTCCTCTTCTCTTTGGCACCTTGTGGCTTTGGTTTGGCCTGGATCAATATTTTGGCATCATAACTCTAGTATTTGAGAGCTCTTGGAATCAATTTGACATGGTAAATTGCACAAATTAAGCTTAAAATTCAATAGGCAAGGCCTCCTATTAATAGAATTTTGAGATTGCTCAGAATCAACCTGAACCATCCATCTTGAGATGAAGATGTGTGGTTGAGGATTAATTCAATTTTTTGAAATTTAATTATATAATTATCCTCATCATGACATTTTAAAACGGGCATTGAAGAGGCATAGAGGGTCATTATGAGGCATGGGAGACCCATAATCCTGATATTTGTGGCATTTATGGCCTAGGGATGTCTTTTCGAGAAATGAGGTCACTTAATGATGTAGATATTCAATATTCATTTCCAAAAATAAGTATTCAACAAGTTTCCATGGAATTATTAATTAGGATCTAATTTGGTTTAATTATCTCTTAAACATGATTAAGAGCTTTATGCACAAATTACTCAAATTGATTAGCATGCCTTGTTATTGGTCCAAAATTTGACTAGATTGAAATTGGAAGTCAATGTCAGATGCATTGGATTTGTTATGTTACCAATATCAACTAATAAATTAACGTGTCTTGTGTAAGAGATTTGATAGGAAATAGCAATTCAAAGCACCCAAATGCAAAATTGGCATTTTGACTCAAAATGATCTAATCAAAGTTAGCTGGCCCATAAATTGCATTACCCCATTTAGGGATATCCTAGCCAAAATTAGCACTTGACTATATCAGGTTCAAAGCTTTTAATGTGATTTAGTTTTTTTAGGCCACATTGTGCACTTTAGGTGGAAATTAGTCAAAACCCTGATTGGAGGTTATCAACGGCCAAATTTAGATGTCTACAAAATTTACAAATTACCTTAAACTCTCCAAACAAGTGTGACATGTTTATAAAAGGTTATGGAGATAAGAATATAATTTTTAGGGACTCCTAATAACCTATGACACATTTTGACCAAGATTCTTCACACCATAACATGACTAGACTAGTCTAAAGCAAAGATAAAGTATTACCTTAATCTTGTCTAATTAACCTTAATTTTTGTTAACAAGACTTTAGGAAGACCATTTGAAGACTATTCAGGCATGGAAAGGACTATGAACAAGGTATGGAAGCATGAAAATCAAGTTTTTACTTATAGGGTTTAACCTTTTGACCTAAGGTTCAAAATTGTTTAATAACTCTTCAGTCATACATTACCATACTGAGGGTAAAAGTGGCTCAAATGATAGGTATTCATGCCCAAAGAGATAGGGCTAGGGAAAATGTGTAGAAGATCCTCAAGAAGTGATATACATCACATTGTTAAATTACATATATAGGTTTATATCAGATTTTTCTTGTTGTAGAGCATGAATAACCATATATTCAACTAAATAATGAATTATTACATAGGATACTATATAGCCAAGAATATAGCCAAACATATAATATAGGAAGGAAGAGTAAAAAATAAAATCAAAGTAGTCTTCAAGTGAACAAATATTATAACAAACTTAAAAAAATGTGATATGGTAAATTAATCACCATTTATTTTAATCTAACATTCTCCCCCTTAATTTAACCTAACTCAAAGTGAATAAGAGAGATATTCTCTAAATGCCTCAAATTTGTCATGTGCAAGTGACTTGGTGAATACGTATGAATATTTTTCTTTTAATAGGTAATACTAGAGTTGGATTTTATATTTTTTTACATGTTCACATATAAAATGAAATTGCACCTCAATGTGATTTGTGCATTCATGAAATACTAGACTGTGAACAAGTTTTAAAACACCCTTATCACATTACAGGATGTATATGTCTATTCTGGTACTCCCAATCCTTCCAGTATGTGATGTAACCATATTACTTCATAGATATCTCCTCTTGAAGTAAAATATTATACTTTAGTGGAAGATCAATAAATAAATTTTTATTTCTTGATCTCCTAAGATATAAGACCAGATCCCAAAATGAACACATATCCAAAAGTAGATATTTTGTCATCATATTTCATATATGATCTGAGTCTGAATATCCTATCAAGAAGAAATTATAACCTTAATATATCTCAATATTTTCTTTACTACTTTATAGTGAGGCATCTTCAATTTCTACATGAACCATGAAAGATAGATAATTGCATAGCTGATGTCTAGCCTAGTATATGTTAAGTAAATAAGAATCCCAATCAACTATCAATAGAGACTTGTATTTACTTGTGGTGATATATGTGTGTGAGAAAATGGAGGTCTTGTTTCCATATGTGTATTAATTAGATTACTATCCATCATCCTACATTTCTCAAGAATTGTCGTGGCATATTTCATCTAGGACACAAATATGTGGTGTTCTTTTTGCCATAATTCTAATCCAAGATAATTGTGTAGAAGCCTAACATCTATCATGTTGAATGGTCGAGTAAGATATTTCTTGGTTGCATCAATCATATTTACTAAACTTCTAGTGATGACTAGATCATCAACATATATAATAATGATCACAATCTCTTCTCATTATTGTTTGAAGAAGAGATTTAGATCATAGGGACTCCTTTAGAATCCATGTTGAATGAGATGCTCATCAATTTTTATGTGCTAGGTTCAGGGAGCCTATTTGAGACTAGAAAAATATTTGATGAGTTTACATACTTTTATTTAATTACCATTAATGACAACACCTTTTATTTATGTCATATAAACTTATTCTTATATGTCTCTAATGAGAAAGACACTTTTTACATCCATTTGGTGGATCCTCCATCCAAATTGGGCAGCTAAAGAAAATATCATTCTAATTCTCTTGATCTTGGTTGTAGGATAAAATGTCTCCTCATAATCTATAACTTCCTTTTTTCATGTCCCTTTGCTATGAGTTGAGCCTTGGGTTTATCAATACCACCATCTACTTCGTATTTACTTTTTAAGACCCACTTACAACCTATTGGCTTCTTCCTTGGTGGAATATCTTTAAGTTTCCATGTTTTAAATTTCATTAATGATTGTGTTAACATAGGTTCCTAAAAATACTCAAGAATATGCTAATTATATGGATATCTTGCATATTAAATAGTAATAAAAGGTGAAAAAGAGACTATAGTATTGCATACCATCTATGATATATAAATATGTAGTTCAAAAGTAATAATAAATTAATTGCTAACAAAAGGTGAAACATACTTGGCATAAAATTTGATAATAGATTAAAGAAAATAGAGTACACACTACACATTAGTCAGATATAAAATAATATTAGTAAAAACCATAATAGAATAATTCTATTAATCTATATCAACACATCAAAACCATATTTTATTATAGAAAAGTGTTATATATAGTCTTTTACAATCTATTGTCTCTTCACATTCCATCCTTTTGAGATATAAAAGAAAAGAATATTTGCATTATTTTATTACTTGATTAGGCTTACAAGGCCAAATACATATAAAATTTCTACAAGAGGCAAAATCATATACTTCACACATGTCCTTTTATTATAATTTGTAGTTGTACCATGCTCTATTCTTCATCCAACACTTTCCCGGACTTAAATATTTATCTCATCTTGAAACAAAGTCATAATCTAATTTGATTTAAGTTGAAAAGATAATCCATAAAAAAAATTCATAGTTATTATTCCAAGTGTTTATTGGTTTTCACCCTTTACGCATTACCTAGCCATCCTTTCGAGTATTAAACTAAGTAGCATACTAGCCTATCACCCTTTCAAGTTTTCAATAGGCTAGCATAACTAGGTAGATTCCTTTTATGGGTCTTAAACCAATCTATCCCCACTTCTAATGTTTAGGCTATCTTACAAAAAAATTAATATTCTTGAAGTCAAAAAAAAGAAGTGTGCATTACTTATGGCTACAACAGAGGAGGAGTTTGACTACGTGGCTATAGAGGTTATTGTACTTGGATAGCTATTGATCCACTGGCTTCAATGGTGAAGGTGATTGTTAGAATTTCCTTTGTATCCAACTTCCTCTCCTATATGATTTGTCATAGTTATTGCAAACAAATGAATTGAGGATCATATATTATTTAGGAAATAGGCAGATTAACTTGAGATATATCTTGATTGAGCATTTTCTAATATATGAACACTTCACATACCATGACAAAGATAATGGATAGTGGTACTTAGATCATCATCATATTTTGTATATTTCCATCTTCTAAAATTTTGAGCAATGCCTTTGCATTAGATAACTTGAACTGAATATCCAAGATGAGTTCATCCAATCTATCTGTTATCCTTTGGGCTTGGGTGGATGAAAAAGTGTTACATATTATTTCATTATTCCATACTTTTAGCTTATATATGGATGCATCCATGGAATCCAATGGTTGTTTGAGTGTACTACTCATATTTTTTTGTAATTTTCATTTGATCCTCTAATATAAATTTAACTTTATTTAGAATGGTAAATTTAGGTTTAAAAATAGTCAAGGATTGGTTAAGATGTTTTCTCTAATTCAACATATCTTTAGATATCTACTTATCTTACGACATAGTAGTGTCTATGACCTACTCATAATCTTTAATAAGTTCACATATGACTTATTTTTAATTCATGAGAGCTTGTCTTTATGTGCACAATATGAAGACTTTATATGCAACCCCTCAATTCTTTGTAAGATATATCATAAAGTAGTGAATTACTTGTCCTTTAACATGACTTGATCACCCCGTACTTATATAACTAAGGTGAGAGATGCATTTTTTATTAGTTTCCTTTCATTTTCTAGCTACTCTTCTAATCCAATCTTTTCCTCACATAACCTGAGAACTTCTTGCTCTAATTTTGAGGCCTTCTTTGCAATTGATTATTGAAAAGTAACTTCTCCTTCAATCTATTTTGATATTAGTAGTTGGGTCACATCCAAGGATGTTACCATCATCATGGTAGAAAGTGCCATATATGTGGTCTTAAGTGTCATAGGATTAGGTGTGAATTGAGCCAATAAAAGTAATAAAGTATTTCACTACATTGATATAGTAAGGACATCCCATATCCATTAGATAGAGATTTGTGATGTTTCTTCTATGTCTTGTGAGCTAAACTTTCTACTTGTGTCTGTTCTTTTGAATTTGTGCTCCTTGGCCTAAGTTTATGCTTGAGCCTTGGCCTTAGTGTCAGATTTAGCTTGTGCTTTAGCTTCCTCTTCAAACTTAGACTTTTCATCATCTTGAGATTTATCTTTATCAGCTACCTTAGCCTTAGCTTTGGCTTCAGGCTTAACAATGTCTTAGGTTGATTGTGTTTTTACTGCATGTCTAAGTTATTCTTTATTAGCCTTGGTTTGATATTATTATTCCTTCTATTTTTTTTTACAACTTACACTTCTTATTATTTCTGGGCTTCCTCCTGATCTTTCTTCTTTACCTCTACTTCTTTAACCTACTTCCACACATCTTCTACTTATATTTTTTCCTTATAGATTTAGCTTTTTTAGCTTGATTTTATACAGCCTCTATTTATTCAACCTTATTTTGTATTATGGTGCCTGTCTTGTTGATTTTGTTATTATTGTTGTGTAGATTATTATTGTGTCTCTTACATCACTATTCATTGTGTTGGTTCTTCCTCTTTATTATTCCTTTATTAATCCCCTTGCCTCCTTAGGATCTAGTGTGTCTTATGTAGTTTATTGTTCATATAATATCTTAGGTGCAATTGTATCCATAGGTTCCTCATCATATTTAAGGTCTATAGGCTCGGTGTTTGATTTAGTATGCTCAGGTGACTATGATTTTCCAAGCTAGCCTTTGCTTACCAATTTCTTTTTCCTAGATTTAGCTGGAGGTGTGAAAGTTTAATTTTGCTTCTTTAGAACCTAGGATCTAGGTTTGTTGTTCTACTAATTATCACTATTTTACACCACTTTATTTTGAAGGTTCACTATAATAAACCATCCTTTATTTCAAAATTTGTGATGGTTTAGTAGAGGGGTGTGTGCATGGTCATCAAAATAAGACCAATGTAGGACTAACTTCTTCAAGTAAATCCACCATTTACATAGCTTATGATCTTTTGATTGACTCTATTGAAAATATAGTGGCCTCCAAATTGTGATGAGATACTTCTTGTCTTATAGTATCAATAATAATAGGAGGTGGTTGAGTAATATCAGCCCAATGATCTTTTCTGACCTAATTTTTTCACTTGGCAAGTGCACACTACTTTCCAAAAGAAGCATTCCTTCTCTTCTTATTTATCATACACTTATTTTTTGATATCTTCCAACATTGATTGAATCACTTCCTACTCTTCTACCCCTAACTCAAGTATATCATACTTAGTATCTATCCTTGGAACCATGGGATTCTCAAGCCATAACTTTACTTGATGGGTTCTTTTCTTTAGCGTTGGTGGTGAGGATCTATGTGCAAATATTTTCCTTTTGTATTTCTCTTATTATGGTAGAGCTTGTGGTTGTGTTGGTTGTGATGTTTAACATATGTCTACATTAGTTGTTGCGGTGGTGCTTACTCTACTTCTACTTGTTGTACCTCTAAAGGAATAACTTGTAATGGTTGAACTAACCTCATAACTAAAGCTTTTTGCATGTATACATCAGCCTTTACTTCAACCATATAAATTAAAAATAGAATTGGGGTCATAGTTGGAGTATCCCACTCATGGACCTTGATTTGAATACCATTATGCAATTTGGCGACTGAATCATGTTGTTCCAAATATTTCATTACATATTGTGGGATCCTAGGGTGTGTTCAGATCAAAGTTAGGATTTTTATACATCATGTGTTAAATCACCCCAATTACTCATAATACTACCCTATTTTGTTCCATGTAATATTTACAAGAGCATTACCAAGACAAAATTCTATAGTTACATTTATTGGCCCTAAAGGAGATTTCTATTACGTGAAACACAATAAAAAAACCAAAAATTGGTACTGAAATATCTATGTGATTCCCAAAATTACATTTTATATATTAGTGGTAAGCTCAACTATAAAAAAATTATTCCAATTTAATTCCTCTCATAGCTTTGTCATATGATAGGCAATATCAATTACACTTCTTATCACTTGTTTCACTTGCTTGGTGCTTTGTCAAAAAAAATTCATGATGTATTTACCATGATGCATAGTGAAGCATCCTTAATTAAATCAATTCATGTTCCTCACCCTACCCTTGTGATATATTTTTCTTGATATCTAGATAGATTGTTGGTGTTTTAGACTTATAAGGGAAGATATATTTGCCATAATTGGGAAGGCTAGTGGCTCATGCCATGGTGTGTGCAGTGATCCAAATTATAACATCTTGAGCCAAATAGATATCCCCTTGATTATAGTGGCTCAAAAAAGTCATCATGACCTAATCTAAATGCCCAAATGTAGGTAACTTAAGCAATATTTTACTTTTATATCCTCATAATGTTTGTTGAAGTGTGAAGGATCTTGCTTGTGTTGCTCCTTGAGTATCCTGGCCAAAAATAATAGTTTTTATTATGTCTATGAAATTGAATGGATCTAGATCATTATAATTAGTTTGGTGAAGGCCTAAAACAATCCCAATTTCCTCATTTTACATATCTGATAGCAAAATAAATAACTAACCTCTCTCCATAGTTTGATTGGTGGTCTAGAATGAATGATTTCTTTTCCTAGTTGTGTTTTGGTTTGAAATTAGTTAGATATTAGGTATTATGAAAGTATAAAATAGAATCCTATTGTTAGATAAAGTCTATAATGTTTGAATTTATCTATACCCTACTCTTATATAACTTTTGGTACCTAATTTTATGTCACTGCCTACTTTTAAGGCATAAAATTCTTGCACACAAGTGTTCCTTCTTCAATTAATATTAGTTACTAAGAGTTACATTGGCAGGAACATTTTTTTTATTTTCTTATTTTGTAGTTATTATATGTGAGTATATGTTCTTTCATCTAATTAATTTTCCTTCTGAATCCACTTGTCCATTTATTAGTAAATCTACTTCAAAAACAATGTACTCTTTTTGAAATGCCACATCATTAATGGTCTAACCTAGCCATTGGCATTCCATTCACCATACCTTTCTTATAGCCACCTTCCCAAACTTAATTAGTATACTCAATGTATTTTTAGCCAACTGCATCCTATGAGTTTTTTTTGGGAATGTGATTGTGCCCTATGATGATAACTGGTTCTTGGTGGTTGTGATGTGTTGCACTATAATGAATATGATATACAAACATTTGAACCTAATAAAATAAATAAATAAATAACATTAATTAAAATCTTAACTACATGGTGCTACTTAGCACCCACTCAATATTTTTTAGCTAAATGATAGAGATTAAAGATGATATAGCTTAAGCTTAAAGCCATTTACATCCTAATAATATCATTTCCTATAAATATTTCAACACTATGGTACCCTATGGTGATACTTCATGAATAATACATGGTCCTTTACATCTAATGTGAAACTTTCCTAAGAATGTTTTAAATATACTCTCATAAAGTAATACCATTTATTCTAAGTAAAATTGCTTAGATCACAAGTTATGATCATGTTGTGCTTTTTGAATCTACTTATTAATCTATTGTATCCATTGTGCCCTTTATCTATTTTCTTCCATCTTTTTTAAATACATCAAATATTACTTTGATGAGTCCCGATCCCCTAATCTCATAACCATTACAATGTGCAAACTAGGAACAATATACTCTATAGGCATTATTGCCTCAAAGCTATATACCAATTCAAATTTAGTGATCCCTATAGCTCTCTTGTAATGTGTTCTATAATCCCATAAATTATAGGAATTTTATCTTCCCAATCATCCCTTTGAACATTACAATTTTTTTTTAACATTTTCCCCAATAATTTATTGGATGCTTCTACTTGTGCTTTTATGATTTTATATCATAAACTCTTCAATGAGAGTCTTGATATTAATATTTATTAAATGCATGCCTCTATCACTTACCAATTTAACTATACATCAAACCTTGTGATGATTCTTTCATATAAAATTTTGGTAGCATATTTTGTAATGCAACTTGGAATGGTAGCAGCTTTTACCCATTTAGTGAAATAATTTGTCACAGTAACATTATATTAGTTGTGACTATGATTAATTTGAAGATCTATAGGTCTAATGAAGTCAATTCCACATTATTTAAAGGGTTTTTTTGTAATAATGGAGACCAAAGGAATGTCATTGCACTGATTTAACTTGCCCATTCATTCATAGATGTCATAATGTTTAGCAATTGTGGGTGCATCCTAAAATAATGTAAGCCACTAAATACCACTCTATAATATTTTTCTTGTAGTGGCTTCTCCTATGAAATGACCCCCTATAATTATTTTATGAGCCTCTTAAATAATTTATGGTCCCTTGTGTTATAGAGATACTTTGTGTAATACATCATCTTTTCCAAGATTGTATAATAATTCATTAATAAGGTTATACGGTATGGCTCAGGTGACCATTTACTTCTTATCCTGATTAGTGTAGTGTGTAGTAAAAGTTACTTGTTCCAATAAATTTTTAATGTCTTCCATGTTATCAAGAACTATAGTAGTTATAAATAAATGCACATATGGGGATTCGTCTTCAAGTTCTTCTAGTTCCTCTTCATTATGCAATTTGTTAAGGTAATCTAGCCCCATATTCTCTTAGTTGAGCTTAATATTAATTTAGAATTTAAATTAATAAAAGAGTATTAACCATCTTGATATATGTCCTCCCATTATTGGCTTATTAACTTGGTATCACAATGCCTAGTGATTCGTGAAGAACTTAAAATGAGTAACCAATAAATAATGCCAAAACTTTTGAAATGTGAACACCATGGCTAGTGCTTCTCTCTCTGTGGTCATGTAATTATTTTATATCACTGATAGTTTCCTACTATCCAAATGTATCAAATGGTCCAACCCACCTTCACCTAGTTATATCTAGAAATATCTTACTGTGGTGTCAAAAGCATCCACATGTATGCAGAATGGCTTTTTCCAATCAGGAAACACTAAGATCAGTGTTGTTACCAATCTTTTCTTTAACTCAATGAATGTTGTTTGACATTTAAGTGTCCATTTTAATTTGGTATCCTTACATAGTAATTTATCCATGGATGCATATGTAACTTCATAACCTTTTATAATCTTTTGATAATATCCAGTATGACCAAGGAATGTGTGCACTTCAATTAGTAGAAAGTGGCATTCCTAGTATAACAACAATTTTAGCTGGGTCAACTAAAATACCATTATTACACATAACATGGCCCAATAAGACATCAAAAGTTGCAAAGAATAGACACTTATTTAAACTTAAAGTGATTAGTAGATTCCAACATCACTCTAACATCAATTTTAGTTTTGAAAAGTATTCTATAAATAGAGAAAAGATAGATAAATCATCCAAGTAGAATTCTAGGAAATCATGAATGAAATATTTAAATGTATTTACCATATCTCTATAAAATATAATAGGTGAATTATTTAAACCAAATAGCATTACTATTCATGTGAATGATCCCCATTCAGTAGTGAAGATGGTCTTAGCCTGATCTTCTTTTGTAATCAAAATCTAGTCATATCCATTGAATCCATCCATAGATTAATATATTTCATGCCCAATAATGGATTCAAGGACTTAAACTATAAATATAATTAGAAAGGGATCATTAATACAAGCATCATTAAGTACATGTTAGTCCCCACACACTCAAATTTATCTTATTTTCTTAGGTTGAACAACCCTAGGACTCACCCACTCTACCTTTTAAATTGAATAAATTATTACATCTTCTTCCATTCAATCAAGTTTAGCCTTTACTTTGATTTTCATATTAGGATTGACCCTGTAATATCATTTTTTGATATGGCATGCACACTATGTTAGTTCTATGTGAATTTTTATTAGAGAATGATAGATGCATTTTCCCTCCAAGGATTTGCTTGGAAACACATATTGATAATCCCTTAAATATTGCAAGGCCTCAAAAATTTGCTCATCCCCAGTAATCTCCAATTATTACAAGCTTAAGAGTTGATTTTGTCTAAATATTTATTTCAATATTTCATAAAGGTTTTGGATATATCTTATATGATCCACTAGGTATAGTATATTATATAATGTGCTTGCCTTCATGTTTTAGAATGTTGATGTTGCACATTTTTTCCTCTTCCACTTATTCTATTTTTTGCACTGGTTTGGATTCATCTTCACATTGTGGCTCAAATAAACCTTTTAAATCGAGGTCTCCATCCTTGTCACTATCCCTTGATTTTGTCATATAATTGATTATTCTATTACATTATTGAACAATAAATTTTTATTTTTAGTTGGCTTTGTAATTGTGTAGTGAAAGATCTAACTCTTGTGCAACCTCCTGATGAGATGATGATTTCGATGCAATTTCTAAATCTTCTGCTCATCCATGATAGAAAAAAATTAATTTTTTAGAGGCATTTTGTACTAATGGATTATGATCTTTAAACACAAAAGTTTGAATGAAATATTTCTAAAGTTACACCCAATGTTTGGTTTCCCTTATACATTATCGATGCATATACCAAGATATTAGTAGAGGTGTTAGGGTGTGGCTGAATATGTTAACTCAATATCATGGTTATAACCTAGTGTGATCCATATATCCACACACTAAAGGATGTGAAATTTTAGGCATTGAACTTCTTGAAAAAAAGGCCATTTTGATTTGACAGTAGATGGTATTTTAAACCTTTCACTTAAGACTTTGCATCTTCCTCCTTCTACATTTTTTAGTTTTTATGTACTACCCACTATGTCATAGTAGTTCCTTTTAGTAAATAACTAAGTGTGTTAACTTATTGATCCACCTCTAGTACAAGGTGTTCAAGACTCACTATAAAGGAATTAGGATCCTTTGTTGTAAAGTATTAAGGTATCTGGCATTCTACATCAAACACCATGTACAAAGGTAACAACTCATAATCTATGTAAGAGCAGTTTAAGATGTATGCATCTGAGCCATCATTTATGGATGATGCAAATTCCCAAGTTAGAATACCTTACTGGTTTAGTTTAGTATAGTCCACCATAGTTGCACTAGTATTATATATGAAATCTACTTTAGATCTTTTTAGAGAGTGTGCTGAAGGAGAAACACATTCTTCGATATGAACCCACCTAGCAAGAGACTTTGTTATAATATGTTTGAATGCTAGTTGTTGTTCTTGTTGTGTAGTATGTGGTTTCCAATCTTGACACTCTATAGACCGCACCCCATTTTGAATTTCATTTATCTCCACTTTAAAACAAATATTGTCCCCATAGGCATAAAGAGACTCTATCTATTTTGGGATAATATATGGCTTCTTCTCAGACTTATTTAGGGGTATGACCACTATTTTATCTTTTTGATGTAGTTCTAACTGATAACACATAGTATTAATGGTCATTTAGCCATTGTAGGCCCATTTACTATTGATTAAGGTAGGGTGATGAATATTTGTTGTCTTCATGTCGATGACCTCAAAGTATCCTCATAGGTTGAGCTCAATCACTTTAATTTCAACAACTTATAACCTACCAATGGGTTTGACTCTACCATAATATACCAAACTCAATATTACTATACTCTAGTTCAAAGTTGGTTGACCAATGGCTTCCCAAGTTGATCAGGGAATTATATTGACTATGATTCCAAAATTAAATACTACATTTGGAATTTCATTCCTATCCAACTCAATATACATTTTCCAATCCACATCCTAAGGCTTCTTGGTCTTGACATACCAAACTATTTTATCGGCCCTTGTTTATCTTCATTGTGCACACTCCCGAAGATTGTGTAGGAGATTAGTGATGTTCTAGGATAATCCTCATTGTGTAATGTACTAAGTAGTTTCGTTTATTCTATTAAATTAGTTACAACACCTTATTTCATAATTATCCTAACAATTTTCTCATACATTTGAGCATTAATAGTTGTGTTATCATACTAAAAAACTAGATTCTATTGTATTTCCTATAATACCTACATAGCTTGGTACATTAAATTTATTTCTATAGTAGGATGAAGATATTTATCCCATTGAAATTTTCTAATGCCATGATCCTAAGACATTTATAAAAGAGGTAAGCCTTGTTAAGCTCTCTATTGCTTTTCTTTTGTTTGATGTTGACCTTCAACCCTACAATATAAATAATAGACTTGTCTTTCAAGGTTAGTGGGGTAGTTTATCACATAATGATTATATGCACTACATAGATAACATTTCATATGAGTTCAAGATTTTTTATTATCATTGATTCAACCTCATTGATATCCACCATGATATCTACTTCTATATCCCCCTCTATAACCGCCTCTATTTTATTTATATCCCCACTCTTGTGATTTTTGTCCAACATATCCTCCTTGCTAATTAATTTGTGTACCATATCCCCCATATTGGTGTTAAAAGGAGCTTGAAGTCTAGTTTATCTATAATTGCTAAATATTTATATTATTCTAGGGTTGTGCATAATGACTAGATTATTGGTATGAGGGAGATGATGTATTATTCCATCTTGTCAAGCTCTATGGCTGATATTATAGTGATCAAGGTATATTATATTGAGGTGATGAAGGCATCCATCTTAGACTACCTTGAGTCATATTTTTCATCTATGTGTCTAGTCCTGAAACCACTTTCTTTTGTAGTTGGTATTTTCTAAGCTGTAACTATGAAAATGTTCTTTGTTATATCTTATTTTAATTATTACAAATCTTTGTAGCTTGTCTCATCATGATTTGTTGATTTTTAAAAATTACCATACATGTGCAATTTTTGGATATATCACTAAAGAAGATGGCACTTGGATATAGGATGTCCAACTACCCTATAGATTTCACAAAAAAATATTTTCAATTTTGATAGTTATTTCTATGATGTCCCTCTCAACCACATTCTATGAACCATAATCCTAACTTGGAATTATCATTTTTATGCATCTCATTCATATTCCTAATAAAATCATCTAACTTAGCTTCTAGTTTTGATCCCATCAATGAAAGATCCACATAATCTTCTATCTACTCTACCCGTATGGAAGCAGATCGAGCATTAGCCTAGGTGGAGAACTAGGATTATGCAATAATGAACCTTATTATTGGTTGTCCACCCTTTATGAACTAAATAGCTTTGTATTTGTCTTATAAAATAAAATTAATTTTTTTCATTACATCAAAAAACCTATGATCATATTCTCCAACCATTTCTCCATATTTTTTTTGAATTTCTTTCAGGTCTTGAATAACTTGACTAAAACATTTTTTACCTTAAATTCTATTACTAAAAAATATTTAACTTGTGTGAGGTCTAGGGAATTTACATTTATTTATGACTCCAAGTCACATCTTGCCAAAGCCCCTATGCATTCACACTTCTTCACATCATCTGATGTTACCCCTTTTACAAGCCATTTCATTTCATAGGTTACCAATTATTGTTAAGGATCTTGAGACAATCATATGGCATTAAAGGCACAAACATACCTACATTAAGTTCCATAGCTATTAATTTGGTAGTTATTACTATATGGGTCTAAATACTAGAAACTATGATTGGTGGTAACTGCACACTTATTGTGATGTTAGGTGACTATGTAGTACTCACTACAAATTCAAGTTACTGTGCACTAATATTTTCAAGAGTAAAAATAAATCCTACTTCTTATAATTTATTTATTTCTAATTCCCCTTGGTTTCTACACCAATATTTTAAAACTTATAAGTAAAGGAAACAAACCAACCTAAATCCACTTCTCTTTCTATACTTTTTCTTCCTTCAATAAATAAAGTGGGATTGGAGAATGCGTACCCTTGAAATGAATAACTTTTATCTTAAAATTATTTAAATTTTTAACTTGAACCTATGATATTACTACCTTCAATTTTAATGTTTTCCAATGAACTTTCCTTCTTGGTTCCATCTAAAAACCCTTCCCTTAACTGCTATCTACTTCTACTTCCTAATTGTTTTATTTTTGCATCACTGCTTCTAGCATCTTCTTCCTCATCTAGCATTTTATGATATTTCACGTACCCTTTCCTTCCATCAATTTCCAAATCTTATCTCAAGCATATTTTTATTTCATTTCTCTAGATCTAGAAATCTATTCTCTATTCCTAGTCCCAGTTGTAGTAAATGTCACATCATTTGTCTTATTCCACCTTCTTTGTTGTCATAGTTCCCTTTCTATTCTTAGAATTTTCTTCTCTCTCTAATTCTTTTCACCTTATATTTAATGAGATCAAGTTAAATTTATTTTTACTCATCTCTTTATCACTCACTTCCACTCACATGCACCCCCATGGTTCTTAAAGTGACAACTCCATGTTGGCTAGAGTAGGCACCATGGCCTTTTTTGCAACTAACATATTTATCAACATAGGTAGTCAATGCAAAAATTTCCCTTTGATTTTTTGGAAAAATTTATCTTGTGTGGTCTCAAAAGATATGTATGCTTGTACTATTAACTTGGTAATATAGCCATCAATTGTAGTCTTCATCTTATAATCTATTGCTCTAGACCAATTGGTATCTAGGTTGCGTAATTTTTCAAATTTTTCCTTAGTCCAGAATATAACTTATATTTTCTTCAAATTAAATAAATATAATTATAATGTAGCTATCCATGTAGATAAAAATATAGGCAACTCATACCAAAAAAATTCATAAATTTTTCCATATATGTGTTCTTAGATAATCCCCTCTATAGTTTTTCTTACTCTCCATGCTTCTTCTGTAAATTTCCAAATTCTCTCATCTAACTATCTTTTTACGTCTCTCTACCCTGACAACCATATCAACATGTTTCATCTAAATAGGTTACATTCTCATCATGCCATTATTAGTAGAGGTTCCTGAAAATACTCTAGAACATGCTAATTATGGGGATAGATTGTACATTAGAGAATAGAAAAGGTTCAAAATATAATACAATATTACATACCATCTAATATATATAAATATGCACCTTAAAAGTAATAATAACTTAGTTGTTAAAAAAAGGTGAAACATAACCAACATAAGATTTGATAATAAATTAAATTAAATCAAGTAGTCACTACACATTATTAAAATATAAGAGAAGATTAGGAAAACCCATAACATAATGATTCTATTAATCTCTATCAACATAGTGGAACCATATTTTATTATAGCAAAGTGTAATATGTAGTCTTTTATAATCTATTGTATCTTCACATTCCATCCTTTTGAAATACAAAAGGAAAGACTCTTCTCATTCTTATATTACCTAATTAAGCTTATAAGGTCAAAAACATATAAAAATTATAAAAGATGAAAATCATATATTTCACACATGTGTCCTTATACTATACTTTATAGTTTTGCAATGCTCCACTATTCATCCAAAAGACTAAAATTTTGCATCCATGGCATCCTTCAAAGGTTTAGACTCTATAGCTTCCTAAAATATAGAGGGTTTAATAGATTCAATAACTATAATCATTAAGGCCAAATTTACATATCCTCGAGTCATGTTTCAAGCCCTTGGTCTAGTACTCAATGTGTCTATAACTCTATCCACTTTAACATCCCTTAATGTACTTATATACCATTTAGTCATATATTGAGTGGGTTTTTTGGGTGGTGTAGCTACATCATTGTTCTCATCATCATAATTGTCTTCATATGGTTTATTTCAAGTTTTTACATTCACTATAGGATTGATTGGTGTACCAAGTGAGCCTGTAGAAGGAGATTTTACTTCTATCTTCTAAAAAAAACTCAATATCCCTACTTGTGCATATTTTCTTAGTATTTTGATCCATTAATTTATAGGAAAGTGGTTCTTCACTATACCCTAAGAAGACATAATTTTCTACTTTCATGTCAAGTTTATTATTTTCTGCTTTAGGAATATGCACACTTTATTTGCATCCAAAAACTCAAAGATGTGTTATAGATGGCTTATGTCCTAATCATGATTTTTTTGGTATTATTCCATAAATAAATATATTAAGAAATATGTTGAATATATATATTATGGTGTTGAATTCTTCTACCCAAAATGCATTTATAAAACCAAAATCATGTAGCATACATCACACCATTTCCATGATAGTATGATTCTTCCAATCAGCAACAACATTTTTTTTGGTGTATGAGGAAGTTCCATTTGATGAATAATGTTGTGTTATTTTAAAAATGCTAAGAATTCATTAATGGTGAATTCCCCCCCCCCCCCATGATCTAAGTGGAGGGTTTTAATATTCTAACTAGTCTCTATTTCAACAACTTTGAACTGTTTGAAAGTTTCAACAGCTTGACTCTTTCTAGTCAGACAATAAACCTAATTTTTTAGAAAATCATCAAAAAAGAACATCAAGTACTTAAACCTAGCATGACTAGGTGAAATCAATCTACACATATAGATATACAATAGATCTAGTTTTCCATGGGATTAATATGTACTTTTCTAAAATGGAGCTCTATGTTGTTTTCTAGTTAAACAATGTTGACATTTATCTATACCCTTTTTGAGAGATAACAATCCTTTTACCATGTTATAATGGTGGAGTGTGTCAAGATATCAAAAAATAATGTGACCAAATCATTTGTGCCATAATTGTGTTGAGGTTGTGTCTTTTACCATAAGTGCTTGATTATTTGTCTATATGGAGTCAAGTTAGAACATTTTCCCAACTCTTGAGGCTCATGCAATAATTTTTTATCATTTTGACTTATCTCTTATCAAACACATTTTTGTTCCACCTTTACAATCAAATTCAACCTTGAGGTTATGGTCACGTAATTGATTGATTGGTAGATGATTCTTTATGATTCTTAGAATATACATGATGTCTAAGATTTTACAAGCATTATGTCCAAGTGGTAAAGAGATGTTGCCAATACATTGAACATGGTAATAATAATCATAACCCAAAGAGACATGATTTTTATGAGAAGTCTCATCCATACTATATAACCAATATTTTCGTCCAGTCATGTGTCAAGTGGCACTTGAGTCAACATACCAGATAGAACTTTGTGATGTTGATTCTTCATGAAACTATGTAGTATATAGGAAGTCTGTATCTAAAGGGGTTTCTTCCTATTTATTAATGTTGCCTTACTAAGTGGATTTATTATTCCAAAGACCTTTATTCTTTTTATCCTTCATGTGGATGAGATGATAGTTGGTTATTGGGAGGCTTTTTGCTTCAAAAGCCCTATGTAAATGAGTTATACTAACTATCCTTAAGGTCGTGGCCTTTCCTTCCACATATAAGGAATATTTTTTGTTGTTTATCCCCTTCTGAATTATTTTTATGACCATGATTTGGTTTAGAATAATTTATCTACTTCTTCCCTTTCTATTGATGAGAATCAAGAGCATGTTCTTCTGATTCTTCTTCTTTTGTATGCATAAACTCTTCCTATTACAACATGTTTACCAACTTGGAAAAAGATAGTTTTTTGTTATGTGATATTCAGATTAGTCATGAATATATTTTAGGAGGATGGAAGTTCTCTCACTATAATAGGTATAATATATGCATCTAATACTATCTTACCTAATGTGTTTCTTACTATTCCTAACTCTACTTCTAACTTTAAAAAGAAAAAGGAGAGAAATGATAGATGAGGGGTATGCACCTGATTAAATGTTTCACTCATTAATTACCAGACAAAGTAGGATCTCCTTTTTGGTGAGGAATGACTACTTATAATAAGACCACACTAAACCAACTTGTTTGTTAGATGGATATGAAGGGTGGACTGCTTAGCAACATGCTAGATCCAAGAAGTAAAGCTTCCTTGGAAAGCCATCAATCCACTCCCCTAATGATAAAAATGTTTTGAAAATAGAAATGAAAGATGATAAATTCATAAGAAGATAAATTCTTATGCAAGTAATAAATAGTGTACTTGTTTAGTAGAAAATATAACATGGCAGGTCATACCATGCATAAGTGTATCAAGGTCAGGTTCATAGGATGTGAGTAGGATCTGTAGCTAGTTTAGAAGCTAAAATAAGGTCTAGTGGGGTGTGAGAAGGTATAAAATAACAAACTATTATTTTACTTGACAAATGACCATTAGTGGTCAAGGCGATCAGTGATGGTTATGGTAACTAGTTACAATTACCTCTGGGAATTTGGTAAGATGTTAAAATGGAGTTGAGGGAATGTGGTTGATGGGTAGAGGGTGACATATGGGTTTTTAAGGTAAGGAATGATGTGCATGTGAACTGATCAAAATATAAAAACCTAATGAAGAAAGAAAACACTAAAAATAAAACAAGGGTACATGTGTGATGCTAAGTAGGTGATTGTTGAAAACCTAAAGGAATTTGGGTAGCATAACATTACTTTAGCCTTTAAAATTCATGTGGATAGAGTTTTGGGGTCTTATATACTTGAAAAAAAAATAAGAGAGCTTGAATGCAAATTTTCTACATCCTTATCTCCTCTAAGAGCCTTACATTTATAGCACAAAACTACTAAGGAGAGAGAAAGTTACTAAGTTGGGTTAAGATAGAGATGTCAATTTGAAGGGAAGGAAAGCTATAAGGTGTGCATGGGAAAGTTTCCATTTTACCTATGCATGCCTAACTTACAACTAGATGTTTTTATGTTGTAGGTTTGAGCACTAACCATCAATGGTCAGGCTAACCATCGATAGTTAGGCTAACCATCAATAGTTAGGCTAACCATCGATGGTTAGTCTACCTTTCAATGATCAACCCTTAAGTATACAAAGGTTTAAAATGGGTCTAAGTTGATATTTTAAAATTTTTAGCAAAGGATGCCTAGGTGCATTAAGTTATTTTAGATGTGTGTTAACTAAGTGAATAGCTAACTAAGGTCAAGGATAGGTCTAAGGTGATGTGACATTGAAAATTAGTCGAAGGGATGTTTTTGAGTGTCTACATTTTGTACCTTTTTATTGTGTGATTTTAGGTCAATTAAGTCATAGAACAAAAATAAAGTGTTGATTGGCCAAGGTTTGGTTGCCCCGAGTATAAGAGGAGGGTATTCCCCTCAAATTAGGAGTTGATGAGGTAACATTGAAATCGAGTCATAATATGATAAAAGGTAAAATGGAGGTCATGATGTGGGTGACTAAAAAGGTGTTATCATTTGACATGCTAATACACACATAAAATGTGGTTAAATGTGAGAGTAAAAATCATGCAAAGATTAAATTTACCAATGTTGATAATAATGAGTTAGGATAAGTGATAAGATAATTGGTCCCTAATATTAGTCATAGCTAACTATGTTACTCATGTCAAATCTATTAGGAAAGGTCAATTTTTGCTCATGTATCTAGGGTAGGAAGTGTTCTAGAGAAAAACACAAATGGTTTGGTCATGCACAAGGTGGTGCATAAGGTAAAATTTCAACATGGAAAAAATTAGTCAAGGTGATTGATAATGACCAAAGCAAGGTCATTTCAAGGTATCCAAAAGGTGGGCTTTAAAACGGTGCCATCATCGAAATGGATGGAGGGAATGGGTGGGTGTTTGGTTGGGTAAGGAGTGGTTGAGTTGACTCCTAATGTGCTAGGCAAGAGGATGTTACTTATATAGTCCCATGGATAGTGTATTCAACATGGAATTTAGCCTAATGTAGTTCTTGGTGAGGTTGAGGGAGAGGATGACTCCAAAATAGGTTAAGGTGTGGCAAGAAATGGGTTTCCCTATTTGGATGTGCTACAAGGTTTAGTTTAGGTAGAACAGGATGAGAAAGGTGAAGTAAATAAAGGAGAACCCTAACTATCAAGGGTTAGGGATAATCAATGATGGTTAGGTAACCATTAATGATTAGGGTTAACTAATTAGGTTTATGTAACCATTGACGGTTAGGGTCAACCATTGATGGTTTAGGCAACTAGCAATTGTTGGATGAAAAACCCTAAAAATGTGATAAAAATTTAAATGATCAAACACTTGTCCTCATTTAAAAATTTGGTGATTTGCAGTTTTTTCATATCTAAACTTGTGTATGAAGAATACTCAAAAGTGCTTGCAAGTGCGTTGAGATGTCAAGGCTAGATTGGTGGTTGTGAGTGATAGTGTGATCGAGTGGAGTTGAAATAGACATTAGAGATGTACATGGACAAGGAGTGGGACATGGACTAAGATGCCACCACTGGTCATGAAATGAGGTAGGTCCCACTTTAAATTAATGGGGATTATAAATTGTAATGATAGGATGGGATTGCATGTTAATGGTAGACTGTGCTGGTAGAAGATGCCCTAAAGTTTATTTTTGCTAGGTTATGAGGGTGTATGATAGTGTAAGGGAATATGGGAGAATATGAGAGTGGTAAGGGGTATGTATGGGTGTAGAGGGAATTCAAAAATGATGGGAAGGGAGTTTTAGGGTAGTTTAGGGTATTGTTGGGGAGGTTGGGGGATCTAGGCTCACCACTGATGGTCACTTAACAGTGATCATCAGTGGTTGACCCGACCAGTGAGGAAGGTGGGGGGCATTTATGATTTAATTGATTAATAAAAAATATAGTTGTATAGATGGGTTTGAATGTTGGGCATATTATGTTTGGTTTTATAGTTGTTATAATGTTTGTAAAGAATGGTTGGGTGTGAGTGTGAATTTGATGAATAGAAGATTATTAATATATTTCGTTAATGATAGGTTATGTCATGAGTAATGTAGATAATGTGTGAAAGAACATTTTGAGGAAGGGTTGAGGGTTCATAGGTAATTTGGACATTGAGATAATAAACATCTAGGAAAATATGTAGGGTAGTATATGATGATTAGGGGGGAAAATATGTTTAGGGTGTAGATGGGTATAGGTGAAATAGAAGAAGAATGTTTTAAGGGTAGATATTTGGCACTCAACTAGAGATGAGAGGTGTATAAATAACTAGTTATAGAAAGAGAGGATGAGTAATTAGGACCGAATAGGTAAGGTGCATGAAATCCATGAAGGGTTGAAATTGTTGTTCATAGTTTAGGAAGGATGGGATATTGTGAGTAGGTATACTAGTGATTAATAGTCATCATGTAAATATGGAGAATTTGTCACCTAATACTTGATATGATTATTTTATAGGCTTGAGATCAGATTTAGCTACAAGATCAAGTGCTTGATATCTTTACAAAGGTGAGGGATGATATGTCCATGGAGGACTAGTGGCATATGGAGGTAATTAGTTTTAGAGAAATGTGCCATTACCAGTACCTTTCCTAAGATGCTATGATGATAGTCACCCTCATTGAGAGATGGCACCTAGTGACTAACACATTATAGCTATCAATGGGGGAGATGAGCATCCTATTAGTGGATGTACATAGGATCACATAGTTACCTATCTGTGGAGACCCTATCTACCACATAGAGAGTGAGGAGATTGATAAGTGCATGGAATTATTATATGGGGATGACAAAGTAGATGCATAGTTTTATATTGGTGGATTCAGCATTAGGTCAGTATACCAATGGACCCTAGGAGAGAGACACCTATTGATGATGATATAACTAGCAATGACTTGTTATACTCTATTAGATTTAGTTGGAGGGAGGTTTCCTTGTTTTCAGCTAGGGGTACTTGTGGAGCTAGTACTTGAGAAGACTATTTTTGGACGGGCCTAGGTGTTATTAGTCTAGATCTATAAAGAGTTATGGGGATTTAGATCACACAAGTGATATGTAATTAGTGTGGGGTTTTTACTCCATTACTAGGCATATGATCATATATAGGTGATAAGACCATTGGGCCTACCTTTAGATGGTTACTTGTCGATAGACTATAGAGTCAATTTTTATTGATGGAGGAGGGATGGGGTAATGATAGGGGTTAGTGGTGGTATGAGGAGTATTGATTGGTTTTGAGATGCCCTAAAGGGATTTACACCTAGAGATATAGTTTGGAGGCCATACATGACTTGGCCTATGTGGGTTGGGTATAGGTACCATACATACTCACTATAGAGCTAGAGATGGGTATATGGTAGATGAGATGGAGCACATCCCATTTGAAAAAGTGTAGAGATAGTTTAGAATCATACAAGGTATTCCTCTTGATTTTCCATAGTATAGGAGGGAGGATGAAAAGTTTTTACTACAAGAGCTAAAACCATAAGAGGAGTTAGTTTATGAGGAGCTTCTTGATAGAGTGAGAGATCACGTGGGCATCATAGATGATTATCTTGTATGGTTATAGGGTTGATATGTGGTAGCTAATTTTTTTGGGGGTGATGGGGGTCAGAGACCCATGGATATTGATCCTACATAGGGGTCTGCATAGGGTGATCCATAGGTAGCTATGGCATTAGCTATAACCCAGGCCTAGATTATAACATTACATGGGCAAGTGGCCATATTATAGGGCTAGATTATGTCTCTATAGGGATATGTGGGGGATGTGATGATGGAGAGGGACAAAGAATGGGCCTATGTCATTACTTTACAAGGATAGGTAACTAGTCTATAGGACCAAGTAGGCACATTATAGGGGTAGATTGGTGTGGGTATGGCAGTACTAATAGGAGGGCCGATAGATTTAGTGTTATGGGCACATTATTTAGCCACTGTAAAGGAGCTTCATTATTATGAGGTAGTAGTATTTGATCAGTTGCCCCATACCATGAGGTTTACTAAGTATAGAGCTATCATGGGTGGTGGGGCCGTGCTTGGTACCCCAAGTCAGTGGGCTATGATAGTGGGTTAAATAAGGGTCCCAAGGGAACCACCATAAGGTATAGGTATAGAGGGGGGAAGTGGTAGTGGTACTTTAGGTGTAGGTCCATGATGATATTGTATATATATTCTTGATATGCATATATGTATTTTGATATCGGTTTATGCGCCATTGATGTGAGATATACATGAGTGAGAGATATATACATGTATTGACACATATCGATATATATGATTCAAGTGATTTATATGAGATGATTCATATGTTTTATGGTGATTATGATTTTATGTTTTATGAGATGTATGTTGATGTTGTGGTGATTAGGATTGATGTTGATGAGTGTCTTATATGTTTTTGATGTTTTTTAATTAGGATTGATGTTGTAAATGAGGATTGATTATGATTATGATGATTATTTAGATTTTTCTTCTTAGTATAGGCATGTGATGATATATGGTTTGATGATGATGTGATTTGGATTATATGGATAGAATATAATGTGTCATTAATGCTTAAAATATACATGCTTTGATATTTGAATAATGGGTGAATGTGATGTAACTTGTGAAATAAAATGGTTGGTATGATGTGTTTATTTTAATTCCTTGGTTCATGAGATATTGTTCATTGTGGATTATGTTCTATTTAATATTATTATGGTGAATATAGATAGGATTTAATGTTTGAATGAAAATGCACAAAGTGTAGGTAATAAACTAAATATGGGAAAAATAATGATGAAAAGCAACGTCCTCATGAACTAATATAAGAGAGTGTAAGAAAAAGGCATATTGGCTTGGACCCTGGTAAACTCAAGGTGGATTGATCTTAATGAAAATAAACCTTTCATACGCTTTGCATAAGCATGTTTTTAGTGAAAAGGTGTAATCATAAATGTAGGATGCCAATTGAGATCATAGTCTTTTCATTTATAGAGGATATACAAGAAAAGGGGATAATAGGCAAATGAAGGGAAAATGGATGATGTAGGAACCTAATGTAGATTTGATTACCCATTTGATAGGTGACCTGAAAACTAGAATAGATAAGTCCATATTTTTATAAGGTTTAGATTGATCGATGTGGGAAGTCTAAAAATATAATTTTGTATGAGAGAGCTTATTGTGGCCCTTTTGGGATAAATTTCTTTTGATAGGGTCATTTATTGCCTATTTTTATGAAAGAGGTGAAGCTAATCAATATGGGAAGCTTAGAATGCTTTGATTGAGTCAATTGTAGATTTTATGAATAGATAGTTTTTGACATGTTAGCTTAGCCATCCTTCAAGGGAGTGGTCTAAATTTTAATAATAATAAGTGTTTGATAGCTATCCTTTGAGGGATTAGTCTATCTATTTTGAATTTTTAGTAGTCATCTTTCGAGGGAGCAGTCTATACTTAAGAAAATAGACCCAAATAATATTTCATATCCCATAAAGAATATTTGAATGTTATTTTAGACATGGACCCATCAATCTAAACTTATATTTTTATGCCCTCATGGGTAATAAATTTACCACAAAAGGTGGATGTGAGGTTAGGAAAATGGTTTTAAGAGACAAGTGACCATGGGATTTCATCTAGTTAAAGATGAAAAGTATCCATGAGAATCATGCCATGGATAAAGACATGGTATCCATGTTTAAGATTAGGCCAAAAATATGATGGATAATCACATGAGTCTATTTTAATCATAGGTCCCCAAGATGAATAGGGTAATAGTGTAAGGAGGGGTGAGAATTTTATAAACCAAGGGATGAGCTTAAGTTAGACAACAAAGTTTATCAGATCTCTTTTTAATAGTATAAAGGACATAGATGTGAGTCATTGAGAGGCTTAGGTTTTGGTTTTCCTTCAAGAGAGGACAAATGATAAGCTCTTTCTCCATACTTATGGGTGATGATATAGGGTCCAAGCCAATTGAAAGAAATTTTTCCCTTTTTGCTTTTCTCCATATTTTTTACAAGTTGGTTTTCTTTAAGGATGATATCTCAAATATTGAATTCCCATTCTTTTAGATTTTTGTTATAGGCATGGGTAAGACATTCTTGTTAGATACAAATATGGTTAAGGGAAGCAAGGTGATGCTCATCAAGAAACTCAAGGTGTGTGAGGAGTTCTTGTCGATATTCATCTTCAAAAATGATGTTTTGTAAGGATATACAAAGAGAAGGGATCTAGACTTTGATAGCTAAGACATCCTCAATGTCAAATATTAGTGGAAAAGGCATAACACCTATGGAGGTTCAAATTATAGTGCAATAGGCCCCCAAAGTGAATGGGATGTGAAAGTGCCAATCCTGACCCAAAGTACTTACAATATTGGTTAGAATTTTGATGAGGGTTTTGTTGGAGGCTTTTGCTTATCCATTGGCTTGTAGATGATAAGGTGAGGAACTGCTAAGCTTAATTACAAAAGCATCATTATGGGCTTGAACTTTCTTATTTTTGAAGGATTTTTTGTTATCAATTATAATTTTGTGAGGGATGCCAAAATGATAGAGGATATGGTAATTGATGAAATTGATAATTCATTCAACTTTGATCGAGATAAGGGGGATGACCTCCACCCATTTAGTGAAATATTCAATATTGGTGATAATGTATTGGTGTTGTTGAGATGAGTGAGGATTGATTTCTCCATTGAGATAAATCCCCCACTATGAGAAGGGCCAATAATCTTTGGATACCTAAAGTCTATGAGTAGGCACGTGATAAAAGTTAGCATGTTGTTAACATTTGACACACTTCTTTACATAGTCATAGTAGTCTTGATTGAGGGTAGGCAATAGTAGCCCAAGTATAGGATTCTTTTAGTGACAATGAGGCCATGAAAGTGTCCCCCACAGACTCCATCATGAGTTTCCTTGATAGCGTGGGGAATCTCATGACTTCATATATAATGAAAAAGAAGGTTGTCAAAGCCATGTTTGTAAAGGATTACCCCTAGTATGATATAATGAGAGGTACCCTGAATGAAGGCTTTACGGTCATTTTTTGAGAGGTCAGGTGGAATGATGCCAAGGTTAAGGTAGTTAGAAGTTTGGTCATACCAAATATTTGAAGGAGACACCTCCACAATAAAAATGGTAAGAAGGTCTGAACTGATATATAAAGGCCTAATGAACTGATGGATGGTGATAAATAGTTTAGATTTAGTGGTTTGAGAGGGAATTTGAGAGGTAAGAGAGGCCATTGTATCTATGAATTTGTTAGTAGATTAGCGTACTAGCTGAATCTAGTAACATTTAAAAGATGTTAAGATTTTGTCAATGAGAAGTTTATACTTTTGCAAAATATCATTTTTGCATTGATAAGACTGATTAACCTAGTTGATCATGAGTTGGGAATCACCAAATATAGAAATGATTTTGATTCCCAAAGTGAGAGCATTTTGGAGACCAATGACCAGAGCTTCATATTCTACCATGTTGTTAGTACATTTAAAGTCAAGTTTAAAGGAAAGTGGAATAAGTTCTCCATGAAGGAAAATGAGAATTATACCTACACGCCCATCATGTTGGCACTTATATCCATCAAAAAATATGGCCATTTCGTAAGGGGGGTCTTCTAGAGAAATATTTGTAATAGACTCATCTAGAAAGGTCAATGGAATAGGTTGGCTATCCAAAAGGGAAGCATCAACCAATTGGTTAGTGATGACCTACCCTTTGATGGATTTTTGTTGAAGAAACTCAAGATTGAACTTAGCTAGAAGCATGAACCACTTAGCCATATGCTAGTTTTGGTATGGATTAGAGTGTATATACTTTAGAAGGTTGGTGTTGGTAATAACATATGTTTTGTGATTGAGAAGGTAATGATAGAGTTTAGAGGTGACAAAAATGAGAGCAAGACAAAGATTTTTAGGATGGGTATATCATGTCTCATACTCTAAAAGCATATGAATAATATAGTAAATGGATTTCTCTTTGTTTTGTTCATCTTAATGAGTTAGCATTGCACTTAAAGAGTGATCAATGGTAGATATGTAAAGGTAGAAAGGTTGGTTGTCCCTTAGTGGGATAAGAACTATTTGAGAAAGTAGGTACTTCTTGAGTGAATCAAAGGCTTGTTGATAGTATTTGGTCCATCTAAAGGAGGTGTCTTTCTTTAGAAAATGGTGAAAGAGTTGGAACCTATCTGATAGTTGGAAGATGAAGTGATGGATAAATTGGATTTTTCCCTATAGACTACAAAGTTGTTTAAGGTTTGTTGGAGGAGGCATCTCCAAGATGGCTTTGACCTTAGTATGATCAATTTCATTTCCTTGAAGGGAAAAGATAAATCTAAGGAACTTCCCAGAGAGGACCCCAAAAAGGCATTTCTTAGGATTGAGATGAACATGGAATTGGATTAGTCAATCAAAAATGATAGAAATAATAGCTAGATGATCCTTTTCAGTGTTTTAATTTCTTAAGGAGATCATTCACATAATATTATACAATATTATGGATAAGATCATGGAATATATAAGCCATGGCTCATTGATAAGTCCTTCTTGCATTCTTTAAATAAAAAGGCATGACCCGATAGTATAAGGTTCCCCAAGTATTAATGAAGGTAGTTTTATGTTGATTAGAGGGGGCAATTAGGATCTGATTATATCCTAAAAATTCATCCATGAGGGATAACATCTCATAGCCTATAGTAAGATCAACTATTTGGTCAATGTTAGGTAAAGGAAAGTCATATTTGGGGCATGCAAGGTTAAGGTCACAAAAATCCACATAAATATGGAGTCCCCCTATGGGTTTGGTAATGGGGACAATATTAGAGACCCATTATGGATAGTCAATGGGTTGAATGAAGTTGACAGACAAAAGACACTAAAGCTCTTCTTTGATGAGAAGAGTTATGTGAAGGTGCATTTTTCAAAGCTTTTATTGTATCAACTTAGCCTCAAGATGGGTAATGATGTTATGGAGAGTGATGGAGGAGTCAATCCTGGGCATGCTTTGATAAGACCATGTGAATATGATGCTATGATATTGAAGGAAGGTGGGATAATTCTATTGCTTGTTTTAGTTTAAGGATTGGCCAAGTTTAATGTCATGTCCCCTTTTCAATTGACATGTTCTGAGTTCATGGTTAGCCTATTATACGACCTTCGTAGGCTAATAAGATGGATAGAGGGTCATAATGGAGCTTGGCTCGACTTTGATTCACATGATTTCTTCATTTGATTTTCATTCAGGGTATTTCAGACACAATTGGCCTGAGCTCCTACTTTTTAGGGATATTTGATATGCAGTGGAGCGCCTTTATTATGGTATGGTTATGTGCGGAATCACTCCCTGATTCACTAGCTTCGATCGGTTCATGGAACCGACATGTATTGAGGGAGATATTAATATTTGATTGATTTAATCAAATATTAATTATTTAGCCTATTTTTTATTAGAAACCCTAATTCTAATTTAAGAAACCCTAATTAGGGCAAGCATATCTTTTGAGGGTATAAGGGTTTCTCATGGAGGCCATTGTTAATTATGCTATTGATTATTGATTATTGAAAATTGAAGAATTTCTTCTGTGAAGACTGAGCCTAGGGTTCAAGGATTCCATCTGCATTGGAGAACGTTCCCTCTTCAGTGTGTGCAATTAAGAGGCTGTGAAATATCAGCTGATCTATTGCCAAAGTGAGAGATAGCTTCATCCAGAAGTTATCACAGAATTTCAGGTTTGAGAGATAACTTCACACAGAAGTTATCATAGATATTCCAGGTATTTATTGCTTTATGTTTTGATTCAATAAATTATACAGCTAGAGATCTACCGTGCTAGAGACAGATATCTTCAGATCAGGGGTTGAAACAGGGAAGTGGTGCTTAATTGGCGGCCATACAGAATCTGTACGGGTTCGTACAGACCAGTGCAGGAACCGACCTCGGCAGGCAGAGGGTTTTCAGTGACTGACATCGGTCGACTGGAGACCGACGTCGGCAGAAATCCGACCGGCAGAGACCGACGTCGGCGAGATATAGATCGACGACGGTGACTGTGTGTCGACACAGAAGGGCCGAGACTTTCCAGAACTCAATTTGCACTTCCAGATTTGCAAAGGCAGGGTTTTCAAGACTGTATTTCATATTTATATGCATATTAGAGGACTGCAATTGTAATAATTCACAAGGACAAGTGATACAATCTGTAATTTGTTATTAAAAGACTATATTATTGTGATCTTTCTGAATTTATTCAACAGCTATTATATCTTGGTTCAGATTTTTTGTGTTGCTATATTCCCTGTTTAGAAGGGGATATTACAGTGGTATCAGAGCTAAATCCTGCCAGCCTGAGGGTCTATAGATCTTATGCAGCCACAAGAGTTGGGACCACACAGGTATAACACACGCAGCCGAGCCTTTCTTGAAGGTATCCAGTTGTTAGATCAGAGACCGATCATCATGAGTGACAGACGTGAGGGCAGCCCACCCAGGGGCCACAGGTATGATGCTGATCAGACCACCAGAGAGTTTCAGCGTGTTATGATTACAAGCCAACAGCAGATGGCTCAGACACTACAGGGACTTATGACCATGTTAGAGAGAATGAACGCACCTGATGGACAGAACAGGGACCAAAGAGATGATAGGAGTGCTACGGTTAATCAGAGACCACAACAGACTCACTCCAGAATAGCTGATAGACCTACACGCCCTTCATTTATTCAAGAAGAACCAGAGGTACCAGCAGAGGAGGAGGCAGGGAATTCTCCATTTGCAGATGTTTACATGGCCGCAAATGATGAGTGGGACTTATTACCTCCTCATATCCAGGAGAGAACAACCTTTGATCATTTTGTCAATTTGAGGAGAGAGCACTATAGATTGGCTAGACAGGACAGGAGACCTAGAGTCCAATTCAGTGAGCTGCAGAAGGCTACAGGTAAGCTTTCTTTGACTACTTTTGACGGCAGCGGTAAGATGATAGCTCAAGCTTGGGTTCATAAGCTTGACACCTTTTTGGTGTTGAGACCAATGTCAGAGATAGATGCCATCAAATACGCCACTTTGCACTTAGATGGAGTAGCACATGATTGGTGGTACCATGGTATGGTAACACTTCAGCATAATCAAGTGACAGAGTACCAGGACTTTGTGGATAGATTGGTTGAGCGGTTTGATAGGAGAGATTCTGAGGTTTACTTCCGAGATCTGGCACAGTTGAGACAAACAGGTAGCTTGGAGTCCTTCATTGGTGAGTTTCAGAGATTAGCAGTCATGGTACCCAATATTTCAGAGCGTAGATTGGTAGTTCTCTTCATAGAGGGATTGACAGAGCCATTGAGGGGTTGGATCAAAGCCTTTGATCCTCCTTCATTACAGGTAGCTATGAGGAAGGCACGTGATATGGAGATGGCAGCCCCATCCAATAAATCTAACACCAAAGGTACTTCTTCTTCTAGAGACCATAAGCACTCCCACGGGGATACGGAGAGACCGGATTTTAACATAGATAAATCCGGAGTTAAAAATGATTCAAAGGCTAATCCAGCAGCACCACCTTTGGATCGTGAGGTGCTTAATGATCTACGCAGGAAGAAGCTTTGCTTCTACTGCAAAGGACCATATGATATCCATCACGATTGTCCTTTGAGGCCTAAGGGCAAGGCGAATCGTATGATGTGGATATATTATGAGGAGTCAGATTCTGAGGATTCCGAACAGCATAACAGTGCTGAGGGGGCAGAGGCAGAGGCTTCAGGGCCTAATGCAGAGGCAGAGTTAGAGCTTCACCTACAGGAGGCCCGCATATCCAGCATACAGTCGGATGAGTCATTCAGACTCCGTGGAGTTTTGGCAGGGCAGAAGGTTATCACCCTTCTTGATACAGGAGCCACTCACAATTTCATAGATTCTAGATTTGTGGAGAAGCGTGGACTCACTACAGAAGGTTTTGAGGGCATCAGAGTTAAGGTAGCCGATGGTCACACTCTTAAGTGTGAGCGTGTGATTAGAGACCTCCCATTGCGCTTGAACAACTATGAGTTCAAGGCTGATTATTATGTGGTAAACATGGGGGATATAGACTTAGTCTTGGGTATGAAGTGGCTTCATTCATTTGAGGAAGTTACTCTTCATCTCAAGGACATGGAGGTTCTCTTTAATGTTGATGGGACGACACATATTCTTAAGGCAATACGGGGCAGCAGCTTCAGATATATGTTTTTTCATCGGATGGAGGTACCTATACCACATAACATGATGGAGGGTGATGACGAGAGCACATTGGCACCAACACCGGAGAGGTACGAGGACGAGCTTGGTCTTGAGGTGAGTTCAGTTTAGGAGTTATCACATGTGGTGAGGACTCAACTTTCTGTTACAGCCGGGACACAGGTTGATGATGATATGACTATGTCTAGCCTTCACAATCCAGTTTTAGATATTATTCAGGTACGGAGTTTGCTTGCAGATTTTCATTTATGGATTGGATGTTGGGATGGACACGGCATGGGATTCGTGTTAATTGACAGTGGTGGAGATCCTAACTACATTTGGGATCCAGGTGGATTGATTGATTTATCATTCAGTGATTGCTTGAGGGCAAGCAATTCCAGGAGGGGCGGATTGTCATGTCCCCTTTTCAATTGACATGTTCTGAGTTCATGGTTAGCCTATTATACGACCTTCGTAGGCTAATAAGATGGATAGAGGGTCATAATGGAGCTTGGCTCGACTTTGATTCACATGATTTCTTCATTTGATTTTCATTCAGGGTATTTCAGACACAATTGGCCTGAGCTCCTACTTTTTAGGGATATTTGATATGCAGTGGAGCGCCTTTATTATGGTATGGTTATGTGCGGAATCACTCCCTGATTCACTAGCTTCGATCGGTTCGTGGAACCGACATGTATTGAGGGAGATATTAATATTTGATTGATTTAATCAAATATTAATTATTTAGCCTATTTTTTATTAGAAACCCTAATTCTAATTTAAGAAACCCTAATTAGGGCAAGCATATCTTTTGAGGGTATAAGGGTTTCTCATGGAGGCCATTGTTAATTATGCTATTGATTATTGATTATTGAAAATTGAAGAATTTCTTCTGTGAAGACTGAGCCTAGGGTTTAAGGATTCCATCTGCATTGGAGAACGTTCCCTCTTCAGTGTGTGCAATTAAGAGGCTGTGAAATATCAGCTGATCTATTGCCAAAGTGAGAGATAGCTTCATCCAGAAGTTATCACAGAATTTCAGGTTTGAGAGATAACTTCACACAAAAGTTATCACAGATATTCCAGGTATTTATTGCTTTATGTTTTGATTCAATAAATTATACAGCTAGAGATCTACCGTGCTAGAGACAGATATCTTCAGATCAGGGGTTGAAACAGGGAAGTGGTGCTTAATTGGCGGCCGTACAGAATCCGTACGGGTTTGTACAGACCAGTGTAGGAACCGACCTCGGCAGGCAGAGGGTTTTCAGTGACCGACATCGGTCGACTGGAGACCGACGTCGACAGAAATCTGACCGGCAGAGACCGACGTCGGCGAGATATAGACCGACGAAGGCGACTGTGTGTCGACACAGAAGGGCCGAGACTTTCCAGAACTCAATTTGCACTTCTAGATTTGCAAAGGCAGGGTTTTCAAGACTGTATTTCATATTTATATGCATATTAGAGGACTATAATTGTAATAATTCACAAGGACAAGTGATACAATCTGTAATTTGTTATTAAAAGACTATATTATTGTGATCTTTCTGAATTTATTCAACAGCTATTATATCTTGGTTCAGATTTTTTGTGTTGCTATATTCCCTGTTTAGAAGGGGATATTACATTTAATAATATGAAGATCCTCTTGGGTCCCTAAGTTAATGTTGATAGTTGATTCATTGAGCATGGTTTGGATTTTAGGAAGGAGAGATTTATTTGGTAGGTGAGGATGGAATCATCATCTTGACATCAAATGGTATGAATAGTAGGTGAATCATGGTCAATCATTTTAGGATAGATGAGGGGAGAGGTTTTGGGTTAGCCACCTTGTTGATAGGTTAGTGGGCCTAAACTAATGGTACTAATAAAAAAATGATAGATGGAATGATGTCAGAGTCTTCAGATTGGGAAGATGAACTAGGTGAGGTTGGATTTTCTTCTATGGGGGTAGCAATAGGTTTTGGTGAGGTGGGATCTTCTAGTGGTTCAAACCCAAGCCCAAAAAACTCATGAGGTTTTTGATTTTTGATAATAGGAAATTCATGAGGTCCTTATTCATAAAGGCCCATACCAAATCCTTTCCAAGCACAATGATGAAGATAGGTTTTGGCAAAGGCTGGGTTGCTTAGATAGGAGAAATTAGAAGTGAAAGGTTAAATATATGGAGTGGTGATAGGAGTGAAGAGTGGTAAATCAAGTCCCCCATGAATAAAATATGTTCTATTGGTTGGGAGTCTAAAGGGGATGATGGTTCCTATGTTGGGGTCATAGTAAGGGTCATTTTGAAGGTTCCCATATTCTTGTGGAGTGGGAAATGAATCTAAGGCTAAAATTTTATATTCCCTAAGGGAGAGACATTAGAAATTTTATGCTAAGGAGTATTTAATGGAGATCTAGGAAGAATAGATAGATGCATTGGTTAAGTCTTAATCATTGTTTATAGTAGAAGCATTATTAGTCAAGGTTGATGGTGCAATTGTGTTAATAGGGTTGGTTGATTGTATAAGAGATGAAGGTGGAAGAAGGACATCATTAGGCATATATGTCATGTTGTAATATGTAAAAGGACTTGGATCAACCTTGATAGTTATAACCTATCCTTCATGTTCAAATTTGACATAATGGTGTAAAGTAGAGGGGATACAACTCATAGCCCAGATCCAAGGACATCCAAGTAGAATGTTATATTGGAACTCACCCTCTATAATATAAAATATCTCAAGAATGATGTTAGGCCCCAAGTGTATTTGAAGAACAACAATGCCCAAGGTAGAGGCCATGGTGTTGTTAAAAGAGTGAAGACCCATTGTGCTTTTGGCCATGACATTCTTTGGTAAACGTAGCTAATCAAAATCATGGGAGGAGATTATGTTGATATTAGATCCTCCATCAATCATCACCTTTTTTACATGGATGTGATTAATGTATGTAATGATAAAGAGAGGTGGGTCAAACTCATTGAAATGGGCTAGAGGTATCTCAGAATCTTGGAAGGTGATGATAGTAGAGTGCTAGAGGGTCCCAATGAAGGACACAAGAGGTTGAGGGTCATCTCGTTGAACCTCAATGGATTGTAGATCATCTATTAATTCTTGATGATGATGGGGCAAGGTGTTTATTAATTCATAAAGGCTCATCTTTACTAGGGCTTGGTTAAGTTACTTAAACATGGTTTATTAAATCTATGTAGAAGAATTAGTGGGGGGTACACCCAATATATATACTCTAGGTCTAGGTGAGGGCATAGGTAGAGGTGTTGGTGTTTGAGCTTGGTTGGAAGGCTGAGAGTCTAAAGGATATGTCCATGGAATGGATGCATGAGCTCTTCCCTCAACTCTTTGTTGTGCCTAAGATCAGGTAATCATATGAATGGTATGGATAATAAGATCGGTTGGGCTACATGATTGCTTTGGTTCCTCCCCTTCCTTTTGGGATGAGAGTTGGAGAGTAAGTATATGTGGTATTGGTGGGATAAATTAGGTTGAAGGTTGGGTTCATTGGGATGGTGAAGATGGTTCATCTAGTAATATATCATCCTCATCATATAGGTTATGTAATAGGTCTTAGATAACTTTACAATTCTCTGTATCATGTCCTGGCATCCTATGGTATGCATAGATATGAGTATAATCAAACTAGGAGGGTTTGGTATTAGAAGGGGTGAATGGCTTAATAGGTGGAAGTTTAATGGAGGATGTTTGCAATAACCTTTATAAAATAACTAAGTATGATTCATTTAAAGGTGTTGGGGGTGTTGAAATTCTCATCAAGGAAATAGAAACCTTTTTAGGCATGGATTTTACCTTAGAAGTGATAGGTAGCTAGACAACTTTAGTAGATGGTTTGGGTTGGGTTAGTGTAGTTGTGATTGGGCTATCAATGGATGGTTTTGAAGTAGAGGATGAGGGGTTGATAATAGGTGGGAAACTAGAATGGGATAAGCTAGCTAAGAATGATAAATAAGTCAATGGCCTTGGTGGTAGAGGGGTAGGCATAGAAAAGGGCATTGGTTTAATTGAAGTGGAATAGGTGACTGGGATGGTAGAAGGGTGAGGTCTCAAAATATATGGTAAATGAGAAGGGGGTAGCATAAGTCACGATTGAGGATGCATTTTAGGTAATTTCACCCTTTGGTCCATCTTGGTTGGTGGTTTTTTAGGTGGACTAGATGGTGTTAGGTCTAATTTGATGGGGAAATGGGCAATGCTAGATATAGGAAGGATATCTAGAGTCTTAGTTGGTCTAGCGAGAAACTTATAAGATGATTTACGTGGAGGTGGTTGATATGGTTTGCTCATGTGTTGGGATTAAGGAGTGTTTATTGATGGGGTGATAATAGGTTTGAGGTTGGATTCCAATGAAGTCAAGTGTTCAAATCTATTTTGGTATGGGAGCCCCATATAGTGCTAAAAGGTGGTTCTATCCAGGTTGGGTTGTGAGGCAAATTCTAGGCTTAGCACTAGCTGATAAAAGGTCTTGTAAATGGATTTGGTTCCTTGATTATTAATTTCAAATGTTAATCCCTTAGGTAAGGAATAAGGTAGGGTTCCCTAACCTTTAATTGAGCTAGAAGGTTCCAAAGTCCCTAGTTGGGTAAATGAAGTAATCATCACCTGTAGAGTGATTAGGGGAATAGATGGTTCTTTGATCAGGGGTGTAGGTATGGTCTTGGTTTCCTCCTTTGCTATGATATCCAAAGGAAAAGAAGAGGTTTACAACATTACATTTGGTGGGGTAGAAGGAGAGGTGGTTAAATCAATGGTTGGTTCTATGAAAGGAGAATCAGGCGTGGGTATGGTTTGATCAAGTGAAGACACGGTAGCTATAGATTCTTCTACTTAGGTCTTTAAAGGGATAAAATTTAAAATTTTTCCTTATATAGGTGAGGTTGGTGAAGGGGAAATAAAAGTGTAGGGCTCATCCATCATGGACTCATTTATGATGGCGTTGATTGTGTGCGCCTCATAGGATGATGATGGTTGAGATTTATTGTTATGAGGTTGGGTTGAAGGAGTATGGTTAGGAAAAGATTTATGGAAAATATTGAGGGAATGATTAGGAGGTGAGTTAGGGTTGTCAAATTTCAATTCACCATTTTCAATCAAGTTTTGGACAAGGGTTTTAAAAGTGTTACATTAATTTATGTCATGTCCCATGACTTGATGGAAATCACAGTGGTCATTTTCATTGTACCACCCAGGCACAAGGAAAGAGGGGTCAAATTATTGAGGTGGATTGATAGGTGGAAGTTGAATAACATTATATTTTATAATTTATCTAACATAGAGGTATAATATTTTCCTATAGGTTTGAAATTTAGGCAGAACCCAGTTTTAATTTTGGTTTGGTAGGTAAGAAGGGTTAGAAGGCATGGTTTGATACAGTTGGTTAATGGACAGAGGTGGAGTAGTTTTCAAGACAACCACATTAAAGGATAATTTGGCTTTTATGTTGGGTTGGTTTGATGTTTTGGTGAAAGAGGAGTCATTGGGTTTAAAAGTTGAATTCTTATTTCATAATTTTAATTTACCCTCATCTATGGCTCAGTTTTCAAGTTTGTGCACCATTGTAAACTCTTCATCAAAGGTTCTAAATGTTTGTACATGAAGGGTAGAAGAAATGTGTTTTTCACAACCCTTAGAGAAAATTCCAATGAGCTCTATTTGGGGTAGTGAAAAGGATAGCTGATTAATGAGACCTCACCATCATGTAATGAAGTCGATGATCAATTCAACATCAAACTTTTTGATAAAATAAAGTTCCTTTATGGAGACCTTCTTGGATATGTTCACCGAAAAATGTTCTAAGAAGATTTGGGTGAGTTGGGAGAATGAAAAGATAGAGTGCTTAGGAAGGGCACTATACCAATCCAAGGTGGGTCCTGATAGAGAAATAGGGAAAGTTAGGAGGAGGAGGGCATTGTCATACATGATCAAGTAACAATAATGGTGGAACACCCTCAAATATTGTTGAGGATATTCCTTACCCTAAAACTTCAATAATTTGGGAAGTTCCCATTGAGGAGGATAAGCATGAATTGGGACATATGGGTTGATAAGTTCATTATAGATTTGGTCCTATGATAAAAGGTTGTGGTACCCAAAGATAGATGAATCAAGTTGGGTCATCTTATCTATGAGCATTCTGATTAGGTTGGGTTGGGGTTGGATGGATACATAATTTAGTGGTAAGTTCTATTGAGGTTGGGTTGTAGTTATGAATTAGTATGTAGTAAGAGGTATAAAAGTAGGCACATATTGGTATGTGGAGACTTGAGGTTGGGATAGTTACCCAAAAAGACTTATGGGCATTAAGGGTTGAGTAAAAGGTTCAATATAACCATGTGGGTTGAAAATACATTGATAGGGTGTCATGAGGGCCTGTAATGGAACTGATAGTGGTCAGTTTAGGGGTAAATTTGGGTTGGTTGATGGGGGCATGGTTTGGGTTGGTAATGCTAAAGTATTTTTGGGTTATAGATGGGTAGTTACCCTAGTGATAATGGGGGGAAGTGTTTATGGTATGGATAATACCAAGTTTTGAAAGGGGGTTGAGTTTGGTATATTTGTTAAGTTAGAGGGAATGGTAGACATGGGTGAAGAAGACACTGCACTAGTAGAAGGGGTATAAGTGAAAAGGGATAAAGTTGAGCCAATGTTTGAAGTATTGGATGGGGTAATAAGTGTTTGAGTGGTGGTAGTAGATGAACCAGTAGTAGAAGAAGAAGTTTAGCCTACAAAAATTTGGATTGATGTAACACCAACCATGAGGTGGTGTGGTATACCATAGGGTGGATCCACGAGAAGAACTAAAGTCATTAAAGTATAGTAGGATAAGGTATTAATATAGTGTTTTAAATCCATTATATTGTTATCTAGAAAGGCATAAAATTTTGGATCACCCTCAAGGATCAGTGGAGGCATGGTAGGTGGGGGAGAATGGCATGGCAAAGCATGGGGTGATTTATCAACATCTGAGGTGTAATCTATGGATGAGGATGAAGAGGAAGATGGTGGTTGGTTGTTTTCGTTTCTTTCTTATTTTTTGGTTAAGACCATATTAAAAAATAGAAATGGATAACAAACCTCTCACCTCAAATTATGAGAAAACAAATAAGATCCTAAAGTAAGCAAAACACATACTAAAAGCATAATTAATCCTATGAATCATTTAAATCACTTTTGTCTTATGCCTTAAAGAGTGTGAAAGGGAAAATTGGATTGAAAATTGGGTAATAGAAAATCTATCTAAGGATAGTTTTGGGTTAAATTTTGGTGCTTAAATAATCTACACTAGATCAGGTATATGGCCTGGTATTGGGTGCTTGCTCCCCATACTTCACTAACTTGAAGCCAAGATGGACCACTTAGCCAATAGATAAAATTTATCTAGAGTTTAGAATATGAAAAAAAATAGAGTGGGTCCTCACCTTGGTGATGAAATCCAAGTGGGATTACTAAGTAGGGTAAGGTGATCCAAAGGGTGATGAAATCCCAATGGGCCTTGTCTCAAGTAAGTTTTGATGTTTATTTTGTGCAAGTGTTTTGGTAGTGTAACATAAATGTGCTATGCTTAATTCACAATGCTTTAATTAATCTAGGTGAGCTAATTATTAAGCAAGAAAAATAATGAATGTACTCAATTCTAACTCAAAAGAAATTTTTGATGTCTTTGCATGCAAACAAGGAATAGCTATAATGTAACTTAATGCAAGATGAAAATACAACCTATCCCTAAGATGAAAATTATCCAAGTGGATCCCTCCATTTATTAAAAAATATTAAGTCTCCATATTCTAATTAGAATGATTTCACAGCATAGAGCTTATCGAGAGATTTTTAGTTCTTTTTATGGTTTGCAAAATGGACACTATATGCAAAAGATATGGTCCACTAAAGTTTTATTGCAATAGGGAAAAAATGTTGTGTTGCAAGATGACGTGGTACAATGTGGACATGCCAAGTGGTCTAATTAGGGGGTGACATGTGGCAGTCAATGAGAGTCCAAAAAATTGGGTTTGGTTGATTTTTCTCTTTGACAGTGTATATGGATTGGATAAATGGGCCCCACGATTTGCTCATTGGGGGCCCTCAACGAGGGTCAACACACTCTTTCTAAGGAGGGGTGCCTTGACCTCCTAATTTAATATTGAATTGTATTTGAAATGGTATTTAAATTCTACTTTTTATTATAAACTCCCACATGTGGGATTAATATCAATGCATTTTGTAAAGGCTGCCAGCTCGAATGTCAAGTTCACTACCAACTCGAATGTTGAGTTCACTGCTAGCTTGCAACTTGTTAATGCTAGCTTGAGGAGAATGAGCCCATATCTGAAGGCTCTAAGCAACCAAATGTCTGATTCAACATAGCTCATGATAAGCCTTACCATATATTCCATCTAATTGCCCACATAAACCACATCTACATGCTAGTTGGGGGCTGAGTGATTACATGCCTTAGCTAAAAGGCTATCTCATCATATGATAAGGTGGATACAAGGCTATAAAAAAGCTTTTTAACTTATTATCCCCATCTATGTAGGATATTTGATAAAGTTTAGAATAAAAGACTATGCCAATGGAGTTGAACCCATGACCTATCCATCAAAAGGGATAAGGCCTGACCACTTGAGCTATGCGTGGAAACATGTTTATAAATGCACAAAATTTTATTTAAATAGGGTTAATTATTGACTGTCTTTTGGGAATAAAATAGACCCATTTACCGTATTTGGTCATTTTGGAGCCCTTAGAGGCTGAACCAGAGCATAGAGTAAACTATAAATTTGCTTAGAATTATGATATGTTGTCTTGTATATTCATTTGCCCATTTTGGAGAATTGGTAATGTTATTTTGAGCTAAAAAAGTTTCCAATCTTGATTTGGAGAAGCCCCTGCGTGTGATTCAAGAAGATGAAGGATGTGCTGAGTCAGCCAAGGTCTTTCATAGATCTGAACACTATTATTGTAGAGAGAAATGATCTTTTGTTGATTGTAAGTATATTGTGTGCTTTAAATTTGAGTAACATTAATGGATTGGTTCTAAGGAACCTGGGGACATAGGAATTCCAAACCCTGTAAACAATTTCCATGTTTTTGATCTTTGAATTCATTTTTGCATTTTATTTTCAATTAATTTATAAATTATAATTTCAAATTTTGATCAAAATGTAAAATTTAATCATTTTATCATTTATAATAAATTGAGTAAATTAGGAATTTGGCAAATCTAATGGTTTTAATGGATAACTGATGTGATCTTTGAATTCACCTTTATTTCATTTTTGAAACATGATTCTTGGATCATATTTTAATCAGATTTAAATAATCCAATGTTATAAAGTTGAGAAATTTTCCCATCCAATTATGTTCGTTTAAGAAATTGAGTAATTATCAGATCTTAGTAAATGTTTTTTAAAAATTAGTGAAGTTCCTACAGTTGTTTATGGATCAAAAAACTTTTTTTTATTCTTTTTTATTTTTAAAAAAGAAGGGAAAAGATTTTTTTTAATCTATGGAATTTAGAAATGCAAGAACATGAATTTTCACTAATGCAAATATATGACTAAAAATAACTACGAACCCTTAAGGGGTCCCACTGGGCATGCCAGAATGTTTCCTACTATTTCTAACTCTACTTCTAACTTTTAGAGAAAAAAAGAGAGAAACAACATATGAAGGGTATGTACCTAGTTAAATGTTGCCCTCATTGATGACCAAACAAAGTGGGAGATCATTTTTGGTGAGGAAAGACTACCTGCAATAAGACTACACTAAAACAACTTATTTGTTAGATGGATATGAAGGGTGGACTTCCTAGAAACATGCTAGATCCAAGAAGCAAAAGCTTCCTTGGATGGTCATCAATCCACTCCCCTAATGATAAAAATGTTTTGAGAATAGAAATGAAAGATGATAAATTGCTAAGAACATAAATGCTTATACAACAATAAATAATGTACATGTTCAGTATAAAATATGGCATGGTGGGTCAATACCGTGCACAAGTGTATCAAGGTCAAATTTAAAGGATTTGAGTAGGGTCTATAGCCAATTTAGAAGCCAAAAGGTCTAGTGGGGTGTGAGAAGGTCTAAAATAAAAAAAACTATTATTTTCCTAACAAGTGACCATTGGTGGTCAGGATGATTGGGGATGGTTGGCTTGACCTTTGATGGTTAGGTGATTGACAACAGTTGCTATAACTATCAATGGTTATGGTAATCAACTATGGTTACCTATGGGAATTAGGTAAGATGTTAAAATGGAGTTGAGGTAATGTGGCTAATGGGTAGAGGGTGAAATACAGGTTCTAAAGGTAAGGAATGATGTGCAAGTGAACTGATAAAAAAAACTTGATGAAGAAAGAAACCACTAAAAGAAAGAAGGGTACCTATGTGATGCCAAATAGGTGATAGTTGAAAACCCAAAGGAAGTTGGGCAGCATAATAGTACTCTAACCTTCAAAAGTCATGTGGATAGAATTTCATGTTCTTATATGCCTATAGAAAGAAAATAAGAGAGTCTAGATGAAATTTTTTTGGATCCTCATCTCCTCCAAGAGCCTTGTATTTATAACACAAAATTGATAAGGAGAGAGAAAGTTGCTAAGTTGGGTTAGGATAGAGATGCCAATTCAAAGGGAAGGAAAGTTGTAAGGCATGCATGGAAAAGTTCCCATTTTTCCCATGCATGTCTGGCTTAAAGATGGATGTTTTTATGTTACAAGTTTGAGCACCTAACCATCAACAGTCAGGCTAACCATCAATAGTTTGGCTAACCATCGATGGCCAACCCCTAAGTATAAAAAGGTGTAAAATGGGTCTAAGTTGATTTTTTAACATGTTTATCAAAGGATGCCTAGGTGCATTAAGTTATTTTAGAAGTGATTTAACTAGGTGAATAGATAACTAAGGTCAAGGATAGGTCCAAGGTGATGTGACATCAAAAATTGGTCAACAGGACAATTTTGAGTATCTACACAATGCTTGGAGTGAATCCCTTAGGGTTGTAACACATTGTAGAAAAGCTTTTACTTTCTCACTGAACTTCAATTTGAGTGAATGAAGTTGGCTCTATAAATGAAGAATGGTTCCTTAATTTTTGGCCTTGTATACTATTTGAATCTTATCCTAAGTTTCTTTATCTTTTTTGGTCTCATAAATATGAGGTTATAACTCATCCGATACCCCAAACATTATTATCAACTTTTCCTTCTAGATGTCTTTGTCAAAATTACACTGTTGATCAATGTTAGTGGAATGTTAAGCGAATGTGCCACTGACAATAGGACAAAGGTATTCAAACTCCATATGTATCCTTATTTTTGTTTTTTAAGTGGTATAGTTATCACCATGTAGAAGCTGTGAGTCTGACATAAAGAATATTGGGCCATTTAGAACATTATATAAAATATAATTAAATGTGATGGATTGGTTCCTTATTGCTCCATGTATGAAGGTCTACCTTTATATATATTTTCAATCTGATATACTAAATATTTCCTTATATGTTCCCTTCTTTTATACCCATAAGTGTGAACATAGGATTGCAATAGGGGGATATTATTATGGTGTTAGTGAATGAAATCAAATCTAAATAAAGAACACACTAAGCTAACACCATAAGCCTATCTCAAAGGGGGAGCATATTAACAAAACTAAATGAGAAACACAACTAAAATGCAAAGACAAATAAATATTTCACCTTCTTTGGATGCTCCAAATAGCTTGTTGAAGTGGCTTCCTTGGATTGTGTTCAATGAGTCTTCATCAAAGGAGGCTTGGCTATCTCCTCTTCTCTTTGGTTCCTTTGTGATGGCTTTGGCTTGGCTCAATAATTTGGCATTATAAACTAATTAAAATGGCTTTTGGAATTATTTGTGCATTATAAATTTGCATTATCCAAGCTTAAAATTCATGTTCATGGCTCTTATATTTATAGATTTTCAAAATGGTTCAGGATCAACCATGACCATCCATCTCAAGATTGAGATATGTGGCTATGAATAAATTCAAATATGTAATTAAATTTATAAATATTCCCCATAAATATTTTTTATAGAGGGGCATTTAAGAGGCATGGAGGGTCTTAATGAGGCATGGGGTGGCTTAATCCTAATATTTTATGCATTTATGGCCTAGGGATGCCTTCCCAAGAAATGATGTCATTTGATGATGCAGATATTCAATATTCATTTCTAAAAACTAAAATTTTAAAATATCCATGAAATTATTAATTAGGCTCATGATTTTAATTAGTTATCGTTAAGCATGATTAGTCAACTTTGGTTTAAATCTTGGTAATTGGTGCACAAATTAATCAAACTGATCAAAATGTCATATTATTGGCTCAAAATATGATTGGATTAGAGTTAGGATGCAATTTTAGATGTGTTAGATTCATTATCCCATTTAGGATGTTTCTAACACAAAATAACAAAGGCACATGTCTTGTGCAAGAAATTTGGTAGAAAAGAACAATCCAGAGCACCCAGGTGTGAAAATGTTATTTTGACTTGAAATGATTTGATAAAAGTTAGCTATCTCATAAATTATATTGCCTTATTTAATGATACCCTAGCTACAAAATTTCACTTGAATATAACAATAGCAACTCGTTTAATATGTTTTAGTGTTTTTAGGCCAAATTGTGCATTTTGGTAAGAATTGGTCAAAAGCCTGGTTGGAGGTTATTAATGGCTAATTTCAGCTATCTATAGTTTGCCCCTGATTGGGAAGGTGTTTCAAACTATAAGTACAATAACTTCTTCTCAAAAAATTAAAAATTCCTATATGCCTATAACTGCAATGGATGAACTAACTATATGATGCCCCCTCGAGGAAGCGATTGGCACAATTAGGTAAGCAAATGTTCCCTTGAAAAAAAATCAAAATGAGGGGACCAAAGGAAGGAAGATGATGGGGTGAGAACATAATGATTTGGAAAAAGTATTCCAAAATCACTAAGAATGCAAGTGGGATGGTATATAATGGTTTTTCCAAAGGCGGTTGTAAGCATTATACCCTGATAGTGGCAACGTGGTATGATAACACAATGATTTGCCCAAAGGTAGTTATAATCATTGAGAAGATGGAGTTTCCTTAGTTAGGATAGACAAACAAGATAACAACATGCCCCAATTTGGATATATAAAAATTAAATTTAGTGTGAACATAATGGTTTTCCTAAAGGTGGTTATAATCATTGAGAATGTAGGTGGGATTATGTACAATGATTTGCCCATAGGTGGTTATAATCATTAGACCTTGATTATGGGAAATGTGATTGATTTGGTTGATGATTGAATACATGGTGATGATAACCTGATACAGAGGATAAAGATGAATTAGGACAACCTGCTAGTAGGGAGATATGCATACAAACTAACAAAAGTTGAAATTCATTCATCATTTAATTACTCTATTTGGGATATGATTGGCATGTCAATGTCAATGAGAAGTCAATGCCACCATTGTTGAATATACTTATTGAACTTAATTTTTGTTATAGCATATGATGGTAGGCATCAGGTTAGAACATCATGAGGACTTGGCTAAAATATGCATAAGGACTGACTCCCAAGATCCAATACTCAAAGGAAAAATAATACACCAATGATAGAAACCATGATGTCAAGGCTAGTAGATGAATATGGATGGATTGAATTATAGTTGCACACAAGGAATCACCTAATGAATCAATGTAATAGTACTTAAGGAAAAAAAACATGCATACAAAGAAACAAACAACTTAATATAAACCATATAAATATTACCCCTAGAAACTAGGTGATAACAAACTAACCAAATAGGGAAATAAAAGAAAAGGAAGGGGATGTCTGAGTTGTCTTCATATGCACTAGGCAAGTGGATGTTGCCTACATAGTTCTATGGATGATATATCCAACAAAAAATTAAGGTCAAATGTAGTTCTCCAAAGAAATGAGAAGAAAATGATAACTAATGAAAAAAAACATGATGGATGTGATAGAAGAATAGGAATGGTCTTTAATAATGACAAGTGCATTAGATAAAAGGCCAAAAAGGATGGGGAAACTAAGGAACAAGTGATTTGATTGTGACTTAGTAAAGGCTCTCATAATCATGAAGGCAAAGAAGTGGTATATGTTTTTGGTCTTTTTTAAATGATTTTACAAATATTTTTGGAATTTTATAAGAATCTTGACTCAATCAAGAATGATGAGATACTAAAACAATACCAACTCATAAAATGGAAAGAGCATTACTTAGGTTGCTCACAAAACAATGAGAGCATGGCTTAGGTTGATCACAAAATGGTAAGAGTGTGGCTTAGGTTACTTGTAAAATAGTGAGAGCGTGGCTTAGGTTGCTCATAAAATTATGATATCATGGCTTAGGTTGCTCACAAAATAGTTAGAACATGGCTTAGGGATTTATCACAAAATGGTGAGAGCATAGCTTAGTTTTCTTGTAAAATGGTAAGAGCATGGCTTAGATTTATATTAAAATAGTGAGAGTGTGGCTTAGGTTGCTCACAAAATGGTGATAGTATGGCTTAGGGGTAACTAAGCTAACCTCAACAAGTATTGATAATTGTCTACATAGTCTCGAAGTATGACCTCAAGTCATTGTAGTTTTACCTTATAGTGGAGCAATCTAACTAGTATAGCAGTCAATTCAAATAAAATAGGCACAGTTGGTATAAAGGCATAGTAAAACATATATAATGTCTCATTGGTACATCAAGGAATGATAAACAAGTATTTCCCCTAGTTTACCCATAGGAAATTATAAATTAGGAAACAATAGCTTAGATCAATGACACTAATTTTCCCATAAGCAATTATAATTCATGACAAGACTAGGGAGACACTGATTTACCCATAGGTAGTTATAATCAGGCACACTTGGTAGCAAGAATGTAATAAGAAGTGAAGGATGCAACTACCAAATGTCCATTGTACTACTCAAAAATACTCAAATTGAATATAAATCCCATTGCTGAAAGCAGTGATGGAACTAAATAGAATGTAACCAACACCACATGACTAGGTAGGGAGGGAGAGATGAACTCGATCGATGGAGAAGGTTTGGTAAAATATACATGTGATATGAAAAGTGTGTTAAGCATAGGATATATTGAGAGTGGATGTGAATCACTATATCATATATCTTATAAATCTTTTACTTAATCAAACTCCACTTAACCATACATTCAAGATATGTAATTAAACTAAAATAATAACATGCACCACAAGAGAGAGAGAGAGAGAGAGAGAGAGAGAGAGAGAGAGAACAATCCCAAGTATATGAATGAGCACTAACTCAAATTACAAAGTTCATAAGAACCAACTTGCAGGAGCACCAATCCCTTTTTCGAACACTAAAATAGTAACTATTTGTGAGCACCAACCCACAGGAGCACCAACCCCTCTTGTGTATAAAAAAATATTATATTTCAATGTTGATTTCTTAAAAAATGATAGATCTCTACAATATATCTTTATATTCTCTCCTCTTTTAGTATATAAAACAATTACAAACCATGCACTCTCTTGCATATTATAAATGGCTTCTCAATCCTTTATTTATATCTTTCGAAATGACCTTTGGCATTCACCCTTTATGAATCTTCATGAAAAATGGTGCTAAACTTGCATGACCCTTCAAATCATTGTATTTTAAAATTCATATGGTGACCCTTCATAATCAAATTCATCCTTTCCTCTTTTTTCTTTATCTTGGTGACATTTTGAATTCCTTAAGGTGACTCTTCATGGAAAAATGTGCCATACCCTCTTTTGTCTTCACTTGGTGACTCTTGGAATTCCTCAAGATGACTCTTCATTTGAAAATGCATCCCATTCCTCTTTTGTCTTTACCCCATGACTCTTTTACTTCTCCATGGGCCCTATTTTAACTTTTATGCAACCAAAAATATATTTTTTAATAGTAGATAAATATCAACATATTTTAGCCAAAATATGAACATTAAAAACACATTTAAAAAATAAATGCTATGGGGCCTTTATTATGAATGCTAGACCTTTGACATCAATGACAATATTTCTAATAATCTCCCCCTTTGTCATTAATGGCAACCTCAAACTAAAATTGCCACATCCTAAAACCTATACTACATATGCCAAACTACACATATTGGACCTATACCTCTTTTACTATAGCATCCTATACCTACACCCTATACCTATTTTTGCACCTATTCCTTGTACTTGTTCCTTTACTTCTTTATTTTACCTATTTTTGCACCTATTGCATGTACATGTTCTTATACCTATTTCCTATACCTGATTTTATTCTTCTCCCCCTTTGACATCAATGGCAAAGGGCTATCATAAAGCTAACACTTATCTCCCCCTCAAATGATGTTGATCCTTAATGGAAAGAAGTAAAATAAATTACTCTCAACTTCTCTCGTAGATACTTGAATGTGTCTTTTGTTAGTGCCTTTGTGAAAATATCTACAATCTATTCTATAGTACTGATATATTCCATCATAACCTACTGATCTACAACCTGCTCTCTCAAGAAGTGATATTTGATAGGAATATGTTTTTTTTTAATGCATCACTAGATTCTTCGAAATATTAATAGCACTTGTGTTGTCACAAAAAATATAAATAGGTTCTTCATATTTTACCTTGATATCTTCCAAAGTTTGCTTCATCCAAAGCACTTGAGTAATACATAATATCACTAAAATATATTTTGCTTCAGATATATAAAGTGATACTAAATTCGGATTTTTTCTTAGCCATGATACTAAGCTATCATCAAAGAATAAATCTCCACTTGTACTCTTTCTATCATCCAAGCAACCTACTCAATCTAAATCTGTATAAGCAAACAAAGTGAAATCTCTACCTATGGGATACCACAATCCATAATCAAATGTCCCCTTGACATATCTAAATATTCTCCACTAAATTAACATGACTCTCCTTTGGGGTTTCCTAATATCTCACAACCATGCCTACTACATGCATGATGTCTAGAATCGATATTGTCAAATATAAAAGACTATCAATCATAGATCTATACAAAGATTGATCTACAACAAGTGAATCTTCATCCTTACTCACCTTGTTCCCTATACTCATTGGTGTGTCAACTAGTGCACAATCCTAAAAACCAATTTTTTTCAACATTTCTACTTTGAGATATGAAAATTCCTTTATTTGACTAAAACATTTACAACCCTAAAAAATGACAATTTTCCAAGCATAGACATCTCAAATTATTTTTACATATTATAATAAAATTCTTTTGTCATATTGTCAATGTTTCCTCCAAAAATTATGTCATCAACATATACCATACCAATCAATTGATGTTCACCTTCTATTTTGAGTAGAGATTAATGTTAGCAAAACCTCTCTTGAAACCCTGATCTTGAAGGTACTTGTCAAGTCTTGCATACCAAGCTCTGGGAGCTTGTTTCAATCCATGCAGTTCTTTATTCAATCCATACTATCATTTAAGATAATAAATCCCTCAGGCTGCTCAATGTAGACCTCCTCTTCTAGATTTCCATTCTAGAAGGAATACTTGACATCTATCTGAAACACTTTCAAATTTTTTAACACTGCATATGCAAGAAACATTCTAATAGCCTCTAGTCTTACCACTGGTGAAATTTTTTTTTCAAAATCTATAACCTAAATCTCAACATATACTTTACATAATAACCTTGCTTTATTTTTGGTAACTTCACCATCTTTATTCAACTTATTTCTGTAAACCCATTTTATACCTATCATATTTTGATCTTTTGGTCTAGGCACTAATTCTCAAGTATCATTCTTTTCTATCTAATTTTATTATTCATCCAATGCCTTAACCCAATGCCATCATGTCTAGCTTCTAAAAAAATTAAGGGCTAAATTTTGGATAACAAAGAAAACTTTATTTGCTCAGATTCACTTACCATCATTCTTATGATACAAACTCCTTCATTTATGTTCATAATAATGTCACTCTTGTTATGATTTATCTAAACATATTTAGATGGGGTCTTAGTGTCCTTTTGATTCTCCTTCTCATCTTCATCTAACTCTTCAAAATCTTTTTCTTCAATGATTTTAGGAGTGTCCATTGGATCACTAACTCTTTGTGATACATCTCCATCTATCCTGACACTTGCACTTTCAACAATATTCTTGATTATTTTGTTATAACATTTATAAGCTTTTACTTTTGTTAGAATATCCAAGAAATATACCTTCATCTATTTTAAATTCAAACTTACACAATTTTTCATCGATTTTATTTATGAACCATCTACTACCAAAAACTCTAAAGTAATCAACTATAGCTGATTTATCTTTCCATAGCTCATAGGGAATCTTATCACTATTGACTCTCAATGATGCTCTATTCTGAATATGCACTATTGCATCAACTAACTCTCTCCAATATCTATCTAGGATATTGGATTCATTTATCATTATCCTCACCATCTCCTAAACTATTTTATTTTTCCACTTAACTACTCTAGTTTTATATGGAATTCTAATAAACTTAGCTGACATGAATTCTCCTCCTTGATCTGATCTCAGGGACTTAATCTTCAAATCAATTTGATTCTCAACAAATGATAGAGCTCTACAATATCTCTTCTTTTATTCTCTCTTCTTTTATTCTATAAAACAATTACAAACCATGGACCCTCTTGCATATTACAAATGGCTTCTCAAGCCTTTATTTATAGCTTTCCAAATGACCTTTGGCATACACCCTTTATGACTCTTCACTCCTCATGAAAAATGGTGCCAAACTTGCATGATCCTTTGAATCCTTGTATTTGAAAAGTCATATGGTGACCTTTCATAAGCAAATGCAACCTTTCCTCTTTTGTCTTTATCTTGGTGACATTTTGAATTCCTTAAGGTGACTCTTCATGGAAAATGTGTCATAACCTCTTTTGTCTTCACTTGGTGACTCTTGGAATTCCTCAAAATGACTCTCCATGGGAATATGCATCTCATTCCTCTTTTGTCTTTACCCCATGACTCTTTGACTTCTCCGTGGACCCTCTTTTGAATTTTATGTAACCAAAAATATATTTATTAATATTAAATAAATATCAACATATTTCAGCCAAAATATGAACATTAAAAACACCTTAGACAATAAGTGATATGGGGCCTTTATCACCAATGCTAGATCTTTGACATCAATGGCAATATTTTCAATAAAGTGATAGGTTGGTAGGATGATAGGATGATAAAATGGTATTATTACAAAGAAGATTGATAAAATGATACAACTTGAAACAGTCCTTATAGATAATACACCAACTCACTTCAAGTGTATTATTACTTGAGGTGGATAATGTTCATCAACTCATCAAGTTTGTGGCCTTCTAGTATGGTAAGCTTGTATGCTCCTATTCCAAAGTTTATTATAATGATGAAAGGACCAACCCAGTTGGGTTTGAACTTACCTTTATACTTCTTTTTTACTATGGTATTCTTTTGGTTCTTTTTAAAGATAACTTCACCAAGTTTAAATTCTCTATATTTCATGCACTGATTATAGTGCCTCAAAATTGATTTTTATAGGCTTGGAGATTGTTCACCACATCCATGCATTTCTCATCAAGTAACTCTAGTTCTTACAAGTGAGCTACTCGATAGTCATTGTCATCTAAGACATGTTTAAAATAGATGCATAGAGATGGCAACTCAACCTAAATGGGAAGGGTGGCTTTTGTACCATAAAAAAGTAAATATGGAGTGGCTCTTGTGGGTATAGAATGATTGGTATGGTATTCCCAAAGGGCATGGAATATCTGAAGGTGCCAATCATGACTGACATCATTAACAATCTTTTTGAGAATGTTGATAATGGTTTTGTTTGATAATTTAGCCTAGCCATTACCTTGAGGGTAATATGCCATAGAAAAATGTTGTGTGATGTTTTATTCAGTACATAGCTTATCAAGATACTTATTCTTGAATGATCCTCCATTATCAGATAATATCAAAGGGGATACCATAGTAGCAAATGAGATGGTTGAAGATGAACTTAGAAATTTGCTTTACAGTCATGTACGTGAGGGTATAGTTTTAACCTAATTAGTGAAATATTTGGTGGAATTAAGGATATATTTATGGCTCTCAAATGAGGTAGGATTGATCTTCCCAATGAGGTCAAGGCTCCATGTAGCAAATGGCCATGGTGTCAACATTGGTTTCAAAGTTTTGGCTAGGTCATAAATCAAATTATCATACCATTGACATTTGTCACACTTATTTACATATGAAGCTACATCTACATCTATCATGGGCCAATAATAACCAGTATACAAGAGTTTTTTAGACAAGATGGCCCTGTTAGTGTGGGCTCCACATACACCTTCATGAAATTCACATAACACTAGTGTAGATTATGTGGAAGTTTAAATATCAAATCAATGTTCCACCAAAACTACGGTGGTAAAAGGTTGATCTAAGTAAGGTATAATGAATGGTTTTTTGGATGAAGGTTTTGATTTATTTTTGGGATAGGTCAGGTGGTAAAACTTGGTTGTGGAGGTAGTTATAAAGGTCTGAGTACTAGATAGAACTAGGACCAATAATATCACAAATCATCAAGATGGTTAAAGGTTCATGAGCTGGTGCTAGAAAGTTCTCAACAAGTAACTGATACTCTTTAGCTATGTGTATTTGTCAAATTAGAGATCTAATAGTGGCCATAGCCTTTGTGGTTCTATTACTTTCCCTTGGTATATGATCAAATTGAATTTCAATAATCTACCACTTGAGAGTGTTGACGATGGCCTTATATGGAATCAGCTTATCATCTTTAGTCTAAAAATGGTTTGTAACTTGATTGATGTTTAATTGAGAATCACCATATACCTTAAGATGAGATACGTGATGGGGAATCAAGAACAACAAATAGCTCTGATCCCACTTGTCAAGATCTTGCTCCTCAAAAAAGAGCACAATAAGATTACCTTGTATAAACAACTAAATATGCGGAATTAACCAGAAGCAATAAGTAACTAGAATTCACAAATGACATAGAATATGAGAGACAACACAATATGTTTTAATACTCATTTAGAAAAGAATAAAATAAAGAGATGCCACACTCTTCCACACCTTTCAGGCTTCCCACACCAAGTGTATAGTAATTATCCTCAAGAGTTCACTCTCCTATCAAAAATGGTCCCAACACACAACTCAAACATAGAATTGGTGTTCACCTCCAACCAGTCAGTAATAACCTTGTCAGTACACAAGTACTCAAATTACTTCAAGTAGATCTCTCATAAGCCTGCAACAACCTACAACTCAAATGATCATACTTACACATGTAGATCTGCCCTGATCTTGCACAACCTGCAAATCAATGATCTTACAATGGAAGGAACTTCCTTGCCTTCCTCTATTGCTCTTTGTGGAACTAGGAGGAACACACACTTTGTTCTCTTCACTAGCACACACTTTACAATACATGCCAATGGGTCTATAAATAGATCCCAGAGTAAACCATAACTTAGACTCTTAATTTAGACATGCAACTCTAGACTTGAAATAGCCTTTACATGCAAACACTCAGTTCAACAAACTAACTGTTCATGCAATGAATAGTTTTAGAACCGCCACAGGTGACTGACGTCGGTCCCTGTCTGCCTGGAGGTGATCGATGTCGGCTGACCTCCTACCAATGTCGGTTGTCTTTAGTTCACACCTGCCGATGTCAGTTTCCTTTTGCACTAAACTCTACCGATGCTGGTCTCACTAGAACTTAGCAACCTCCTCCATGTTTGCAATAGTTGAAGCTTTTAGCTCCACAACCTAACAATCTCCCACTTTGAGATAAATAGCTACAACTATACCTGTACTTGTACATCATCTAGTTTGTTCCCTTGGCTTTGTATCCCTCTTCAAGATCACTCTTGAAGACCAACCACCATAAATCCTATGGTGCACCTCCTATCATCCAAATCACCTGCCACATCTGCATCTACAAACCCATGTAGAAAATAACTTAACCCTACATAGCATGTGCACCTATTGCTGGTCCCTCTCAAAATCTACTGAACTCCCTCTAGTGCTTCTTTCTTGGATTGGCTCCAAACTTGTGACAGCTGCCACTGCTTGGGAAATCTCAGGTCTAGTACATACCATGCACCTAACCTCATTATGTGAATCAAGACACTGTTCATAAAACTATCCAACCATCGGCGTGCTAACTGGTTTCACACAATCATCTAGAGACAAAATCAACCTGTGATCTTCCATGTCCCTAGAACACACTCATGCCAAAGAATCTTGTTGCTCCCAGATTCCTCATGATAAACCTCTGAACTAGCTTTACCTTTAGTTCAGCAACTCCCTGTATGTGTAACCCTATAACAAGCACACAATATAGTAACAGGATAATGTAGCTAATATTATCCAACCTGGTAAAGAGAAACATAATGATCAAACCTCCATTGTCTTGTAGCTTACTCAAGACCATTTACCCTGGCCTTTTGTCTCACATGTCCATTCCTGCTCTTATTTATCCTGAACATCCATTAGTCTCTCAGTGATTTCTTCCTGATGGAAAATCCACCAAAAACTCCTGTTTGGTTCTTCTCCAAGGAATCACATCCTTCATCCATGCCAAGCTCCCACTGTTTCTTGGATCTACCTGATCTGCTTCTTTAATAACTTCCTGGTTTCTTGACCATCAATGAGAAACAAGTATTGTAAAGAAGGGAAATGACAAATTTGAGGCTTACTTACCCTTTAAGTCCTCCATATGGGTGCTTGAGACTCCTTGACAGCTTGATGTCCACCCAAAATCCATCTCAGTAACTGATATTGGTCACATCTCAGTCTGCATCCAACTGACATCGGTTCCATGCCACTACCTCATCACCAACGTCGGTTCCCCCTACCCGATGCTGATGTTTATCTATCCCTGAGTCACCGGCATTGGGCTACACATAGTTGACATTGGTCCCTGTCTGGACGTTGATGCCAGTTTTCTAATCGTCATCAATCTCTGTGTTTTGCTTGTGAGAAATGACTTTTTTCTGTGAGCTCCTTTTGGATCAAACCCTTGTCCAAATCAACCCTACTCTGCTTAGAATTCTTCAGCCCCTTGCATTGATCTCTGTCCGTTACCTTCTCCTTAAAAACCAAGACTTTCCTATTCTTGTCACTAACATCAGATTCCTCAAGAAACGTCACTTTATTCTTTTGCATACAAAAATCATGATCCATGCCTTTCAAATCTGAAAGCATACCCTTTGACTCAATAACATGCATCTCCTTCATATTCATGTGACCAAGCCTATTAAGCCACATCTTCAAATCTACAGCTGAAGTAGATAAACCAAAAAGAGAATCAGTAATACAAGTAGATAGATAAAGCGTACCTACTTTCTTACCTCTTGCTAAAACAAGTGCACCCTTGGTAACCTTCCAAAAGTCTGCTGTGAGAGATACTGTGCATCCCTCATCACCCAAACTTCTTACAAAAATCAAATTCTGCTCCAGGACTGGGATATGCATGACCTCCTCCAACACCCATGTGTTGCTTGTCTGCAATTTTAGCTTCATTTTCCCTTTGCCAACCATTTGACAAAGCTTACCATCCCCTAAACAAATTTCTCCAAAGTCTCCCTGGACATACTCATGAAAAAAGTCCCTGTTTGGGGATGCATGAAAAGAGGCACTAAAATCTAAAACCCAAGATTCTAATTTATCCAAAGAACATACCAGAGCATCCTATGCAATAATACCTACATCACCTGCTTCTTCATGTCTTTCATGCTGATCTTCACCCAACCAACAATCTCTCTTTAAGTGCCCTTGCTTTCCACACTTCCAGTAGGTTATTCTACCATACTTGGACTTGGATCTCCTGCCTATCTTTGACCTTGATCTCCCATGCTCAATCTTCTCTCTTTGCCTTCCCCTGCTTTCCACACTCAAAGCATTTTCTGATGATTCAACTGTGTTTTTCCTGCAAATTTCTTCATTCAAGATTACACTCACAACATCATCCACTTTTAAGATTTTTGAAGTAGATGCAGTATTACTAACTGCCATTACCAAACTCTCCCAACTTTCAAGTAATGAGCATAAGATTAAGAGAGCCTTAATTTCATCATCAAAAACAATATTGACTGAATTTAACTGGTTTACCAAACCATGGAAATCACTAAGATGACTATGTATAGATCCACCATCCAACATTTGCAAATTAAATAATTGCTTCATAAGAAATACCTTATTCAAAGCTAAGGGTTTTTCATATAAATTTGCCAAAGATTCCATCAACTCCATCATTGTCTTAGCCTGAGATAAGTTGGAAATCATAGATGATGCAAGGCTCAACCTTATAGATCCCAGAGCCTTTTGATCAAGAACCTCCCATTCTTCATCCTTCATATCCAGGGGCTTGCATGCAACCCCACCCAATGGTAAGTACAAATCTTTCTGATACAGATAATCTTTAATCTGCATCCTCCATAATTGATAGTTCTTGCCATTAAACTTCTCTATTCATAGTCTAATTTTTTCTGCCATTGCTATACTCCCACTCAAACAGAAACCCCTGTAAGTAACCTGTAATCAACACACACTACCCAGATCTGAAACACATGTTAGTAATCCCAACCAAAAGCTCTGATAATAGTTGATGGGGAATCGAGAACAATAAATAGCTCTGATCCCACTTGTTAGGATCTTGCTCTCAGAAAAGAGCACAATATGATTACCTTGTATAAGTGACTAAATATGTAGAATTACCCAGAAGCAATAAGTAACTAGAATTCACAAATGACACAAAATATGAGAGACAACACAATATGTATTAATACTCATTCAAAAAAGAATACAATAAAGAGATGCCACACTCTTCCACACTTTTTAGGCTTCTCACACCAAGTGTATAGTAATTATCCTCAAGAGTTCACTCTCCTATCAAAAATGGTCCCAACACACAACTCAAACATATAATTGGTGTTCACCTCCAACCAGTCAGTAATAACCCTGCCAGTACATAAGTACTCAAAGTACTTCAAGTAGATCTCTCATAATCCTGCAACAACCTACAACTCAAATGATCATACTTACACATGTAGATCTGCCTTGATCTTACACAACCTACAAATCAATGATCTTACAATGGAAGGAACTTCCTTGCCTTCCTCTATTGCTCTCTGTGGAACTAAGAAGAACACACACTTTATTCTCTTCACTAGCACACACTTTACAATACATGCCAATGGGTCTATAAATACATCCCAAAGTAAACCATAACTTAGACTCTTAATTTAGACACGCAGCTCTAGACTTGAAATAGCCTTTACATGCAAACACTCGGTTCAACGAACTAATTGTTCATGCAACGAACAGTTCTGGAACTCCCACAAGCGATCGACGTCGGTCCCTGTCTACCTAGAGGTGACCGACATCAGCTAACCTCCTACCGATGCCAGTTGTCTTTAGTTCACACCTGCCGATGTCGGTTGCCTTCTGCACTAAACTCTGCCGATGCCGATCTCCCTGGAACTTAGCAACCTCCTCCATGTTTGCAATAGTTGAAGCTTTTAGCTCCACAACCTAACAATACATTCTATTATACCACTTGAAAAATCCCTTCAACAAGTGCTTCATATTCAGCCATGTTATTGGTATAAGGAAAAGTGATCTTGAATGATTTAGGGATTAGATTCCCTTATAGTGTAATAAATTAAAGGCCAGCCCCTAATCTATGTGCTATGAATGATCCATCAAAATGTAATTTTCAATGTTACTCCTCAATAGGTGTGTCAATGATGGTCATTATGCATTTATTAATAAATTGGAATGTGAGTGGCTCTAAATCAATAATAGGTACTTCAGCAAGCTAATTTGTAAGAACTTACCCCTTAATAGATTTTTGATTGACATATTAGATGTCAAACTCACTTAGTAGTGGAACCACTTTGCCATGCAACCTTGTAAATCTATTTTAGATAGTACATACTTGAGAGGATCTACTTTTGAAATAACCATGGTCTTATTGTTTAACATGTAATGGCATAATTTTTGAGCTATGAAGACCATGGCTAAATAGGCTTTTTCTGTGGGCATATAATTGTGTTCATATGAGACCAATGTATAGATTAAATAGTACATGGCATGATCTTTTCCATTATCATCATGTTGAGATAAAATTGACCCTAGGGGACTGTCAGTAATTGATAGATACAATAAGAATGGCTTTACTAGCATAAGAGGTAATAAAATAGGTGGATTTGCTAGATAGTCCTTTAGTTGCTGAAAAGCTATTTGGTAGTGATCATCCCAGTGAAATGTGACTCCTTTCTTTAGAAGATATGTAAAAAGATGGAATTTATTAGCTAATTGAGATATGAGGCATCAAATAGACTGGATCTTTCCCTACAAACTATAGAGCTACTTCAAAGTAGTCAATGGTTTCATTTTTTTATAGCTTGGACTTTGGCCAGATCAACTTCAATGCCTCGATGAGAAATAATGAAGCCTAGAAATTTTCCTGATGTGACTCCAAAGACACACTTCTTAGGATTAAGTTTGACTTTATTCTCATGTAATCTTTCAAATATTCTATGTAGCACTACTAGGTGATTGGTCCCAATCTTTGATTTGCCAAGAATGTCATTGACATAGTATTCGACAATATCATGCATCATATCATGGAATATGATAATCATGGCTATTTGATAAGTGGCCCCTACATTTTAAAGACAAAATGACATAACATGATAATAGAAAGTCCCCATGGAGTGGTAAACATTATGTTGTATTGGTCTTTTGGTGCCATTCTAATTTGGTTATATCTCAAAAAGTCATCCATTAATGAAAGCATTTCATAAACCACTATGGAGTTGACTATCATGTCAATGTGTGGCAATGAAAATTCATCCTTAGGTCAATATTTTTTTATATCATAGAAATCAATACATATTCTGATTCCTTCTATATTTTTGCTAATTGGTACAACATTGGATATCCACTCTAAGTAGTCAATCGATCAAATACATCTTGCTTCTAAGAGTTTTTCCAACTCTTTCTTTACTAATAAAATAATACAAGGATGCATATTACACAAATTTTGTTTTACTAGTGTCATTAGGATTGACCACAAGGTAGTGAAAAACCAAGGTGGGGTCTAAACCTGGCATGCCAGAATATGCCCATGTAAATATATCTATAAATTCCCTCAAAAGGGCTGTAAGTACTTCATGCTCATTTTCAATAAGGAAAGCACCTATCTTGATCCATTTTGGGTCATCTGGGGACCCAATGTTAACCTTTGTTGTATCTTCCACTAGAAGGGTTGAACCATATTCAAGAATAGTGGGTAATGATTTGAATATGCTGGCAATGTTAGAGTCCTCTATTAGGAATAGATCTTCAAGTTCCCCTGGGCATGATGAATCATAGTCCCCAGGGGGAGAGTTGGCCATGTAACAAAAAATTATTATAAACTCCTAAATGATTTGATCAAAGGCTTATTGTTTTTTGAAATTGAACTCTAACTCAAATAAAATTTCATCATTGGTGGTCTCTTGACCTATGGTTGAGGAAGGTTGAACACCCCTATCTAATGGTGCTTGAAATAAGTTTTCACCACTAGACTAGCCTTTTTCTTTATGTTTACCCTAATCAGAAAGTGTCTCAAAGAAGTTTTCACTTTAGGACCTTAATGTTTTAATTATTTTCTTTTGGCTAAGGGTGTTCACCCACTCTCCAAAATATGCTATAAGATCTAACTTGATTGACAACCCTGATTTATGGTCCCCCAACAAAACATTGTCTCTAAGGACAATAAAATCATAGAAAGCCTCATCATTTTAAAATGCATCAATCAACACATTAGACTCATGTTTGTCCCAGTCTATCAACTATGGATAATACAATGGTAGTGGGTTGTGATGAATGACTAGACTAAGGGTAAAAATGGAATGGGTGTCAAACAAATGGGTCTTAGCTAGGTCATCAAAAAGGTTATGATCAGACTCTACTTCACTATCATCATCTTCATCACTAGAGGATGGAGATGGAACATGAGTAAGGTATATGGAGTCACCCCAGGCAATTTAAATCTAAGTCCATAGGATCCTTTATACTTGGTCATGGAAATTGGCTCAAATGTTCCCTATTGATTAGGTCCAAGGCCTCCTCCTTCATAGTCTTGATTCTTCATGATCCTATTGGGAATAAAATACTTTTCAATCTCATAATGATAAGCTTGGTTGTCATTGTATAACCATGATTAATCTCCATCAAGAGGGTCCTATTCTAGGCTAGATGCTAGTATAAATGTGAGGTATTTTACCTTTACTCTTTTGTTGCCAATTTAAGTTAAGTGGCTTAGCTTTAGGTCTTCCAAAAGACTTTGGATTCTATGTAAAATTTTCAATATGAAAGGTATCATGGGTTAAATACTCTCCTAGGCCATTGGATGTGAGGGTATAATGATTAGCTATTTTAGGAGATGACATGTGAGAAAAGGAATCAAGGGTATTAGGATCAATGCAGTTATCCTTTGATGGATCAAGGAGGATTGCCTTTCCCTTATCTTGCTTATCCAATGGATTCATGATAAGGCAATTATTATAGCTCTTGAACTCAACCTCTAAGTGTTTACAGTGTTCATATGGATGCAAATCTCTTGGTATACAAACTTCCATCCCATAATGGTAGAACTTGATACATTGGTGCGATGTTGATGGGATGGCACAAATTTCATGTAACCAACATCTTCATAATAGCATATTATATGAAACTTTGTGATCTAACACATGGTAAAGTGTATCATGGGTCAAAGGCCCAAGGATAATTGAAAAATAGATGGTGCCCTATGATTCTCATTATTCATTATTGTAGGCTTTGATGGTTATTGTATTTTCTTGAATATCTGTCATAGTGTACCTAAGAAGCTTGATGAGCTTAAGAGACACTTTTTTTAGGCCTGATCCATTATCTATAAGGACATGTTTCACTTTGTGTTGATTTATGCAAACTTTAATATATAATGGGTTATTATGCAGTGGGCCAAGGGATGACATATCGCTTTGGTTGAAAGTGACTTGTTGGGATAGAGCTAGGTGTCCAACCAAAGCTTGGAATTTATCAGGGGATATGTTACTTGAAATAGTGGATTAGCTCAAGAAGTCATTCAAAATGTTTTTGTGCACTGTTGATGTATGCAATAAATCTAAAATAGATATTTGTGTAGGTATCTTTTTCAATTGTTCCACAATGTCAATTTTTTCTCTTGGTCAGTGTTAAATGGCTTATTCTAAGGCTGAAAGGCTAGTTGGGTGATGGGAAAAGTGGTAGATGGTTATGGGAATAGGATGGTAATATTTAACCTCTAAGTTATGATTTTATAATTAGGATTAAATACAAGACCATGATTGCTAACAATTGATGGTGATGGTGTGGGACCAGATAAGACAAGTCTTGATTGTTGGTACACTTATGCATGGCCATGAGGCAAGGATGAGTTATCAATATAAGGTCCAAAAGTAGGAATCCCTATTTTTTAGTTCACATATGTGTGATCCTAGGTCAAGGAAAGATTGTTGAAGTGATTGGATTGGTTTGGTATGGTTAGAAATGGTCTCATTTGATTAGAATTTGGTCTAGGATAAATAGAGATGGTATTAACACTACCTCCTACAATATGGCCAATAACTATATTGTAGTCATGTGAAAATGCATGGTAGGTTTGTTAGTAATTATGGTTATGACCTTATTTCTATCCATCAATCTAGCATTCTTGGTTTTATTATTGGTTCTTTGGTTCTATCGGATACTATTGATTTTGTTGTTGCACTGGCTAGTGCTATTATTGTTATTATGGCTAGTTTTTATATTGGGGAAAGGGGTTTTGATAGATTATAAGGGTTTGATTGGAAGTGGAAGAACCATTTTCCAATGTTATATCCCCATTCTCTAACATATTCTAAATCAAATGTTTAATTTTCACACATTTTCATAAATTGTGCCCATTGACCCAATGATATTCACAAAATTCATGTTAGTGTTACCAATCAGGATAATGAATGCTTTGAGGATATTGTTTCAGTATAGGCTAACTAATCAGATTAGTGGTAGCAAGCTTACAAAACATATATTTAATAGGCTCTCTAAGGTTTTTAAAAATATGATGAATAGGCACTATTCTTCTTAGAGGAGGAGCTTTTAATGGTAAAGTGGTTGTATTTGTTGCATGATCCTATGATATTATGCTTACTCCTTTGGCTAAAGTGGTTATGGATTAGGAGTAATTTGAATTTGTGGCATGGGTTGAGAAAATAGTGTTTGCACTATTTGGACATGACGTGACTCAATTACTTCATTTATAACAACATTTTTGTTACGGTTGAATTTCCTTATTCTATCATTATTATGGACCTGTGCTAGTTATGATGCTTGCACTTGGACTAGAAGTTGGTTTTGGCCATTTCCTCGATTGGTACCTTGATTATTATTGGATGAGGTAAGCTTGATGATCCATTTATTCATAAGGGCTCACTCGATCAATAAACCTTTGTCAATGATATCTTTAAAAGTATGTGCACACTACAATTATAGATGATAGGATATCTCATTGTGCAAGTTTTTGGTAAACACAATAGCTAATTATTTATCAAGTGAACTATGAGTGAATCAGCTCATAAGTACTCTCCATAACTATAGATAACTTGTAAATATCTCACCATCCTTCTGCTTGGCTTACATTAAGTCAACCAAATAAATCTTATGTTCAATATGATATGAAAAGTGTAGCACAAACTTATCTAAAAGATCATCAAAATTAGATATTGAATTCTTGGGTAAATTTAAAAACCACTCCAAGTTTTTTCCTACTATACTTCTTGGAAATAACAACATGTATATGTCACTATATGCCATTGGTTGGCATGCAACAAAGAACACAGTCAAATGAGATTTGGGGTCACCTTTCCCTTTGTATTTGTCAAATTTGTGTGGTTTGTATCTTGGAGAAAATGGTATATGCAAGTACTCCATGTTGAATAGATAAGAACACACATCATCCAACTTAAACTTTTTAGTCTATTTTCTATCTTAGATGGCAACAATCACATCCTTCATCTGATTTAATTCTTAGGATAGGAAACTCATGGGAATATTGGCATGGGTAGATGGTTAAGCAGTCACAAAGGGAACACTTTGACCAGAGTATGATGGAGGTATTTTTTGGGGTATGTTGGTTTGGTTGGGAAATAGACCAAGAATATACATATGTAGATTAGAATACAATTTTTGAAATTGTATTTGTGGTTGTGCAATATTTTGGTTAGGGTTAGATATGTAAGCTTGGTTTTGGGTATTTTGAATTTGGGATGAGGGGATGTAACTATATTATGCCTATTGAGGTTTAAGAGGGACATGATAATAACTAATTGAACCTTGTTTTTGAGGGGATACTTGTGAACCAAGACCTTATCTTTGAACTAGTGGCATGTTCTGCAAAAAAGGCAAAGGTTGCCTGATTGATACTTGAGAAATATTAGAACTTCTTTGTTGCATGAATCCTAGTTAGGAAGTAGACGCATTTGGAGACTTGGAATTTGATAACCAATAATCATAAATTGTTTATTAGACATCATTTATCTTTGAATTGGAATGTTGGTCTGTGAGGAAAGAGGTATGTTCACTGCTACTTAGTGACGTGGAACATTAGTTGTCCCTTGTTAAGGTGTCAACATATTTGGCCTTTGATGCATTGGTGTGTTGGATTGTACCTATTATTGTGGAATAATATTCATCACCTATTAGTAAGGAGTAGGATTCATCACATTTTTTTGTTGAGGCATGGCACTGGTTGCTGGTTGGATACCTGATCCTGTTGGTTGAGTACTTGAAAAAGTAGCTAGTTGAGGATTAATGGTAATAGTTGGTTGAGGTTGGGATGTATAAACTCCTACTCCCTTATTTTTAGAACCACTCATGGTGTTAACTAAAGTTACACCTACTTGTGTACTAGTTATCTATGTACTTACATGACTTTGGTATAGATGGGATGTTACTTTCATATTATCACTATGTTTGGCCACTATTTTGCATAGAAGCAGAAGATACTTATTTGATGTTTGGCATACGAAATAAGTTATTGAATAAAGTGTTCTAAATGAAGGTATTAACACCCTAATTATCTTGATCAGTTAACTCTATTAACACTCTTGTTGAAGGAACTAAATCTATGAGAGGCCTATTTGACATGGTCATCTGGTTAAAATTATGTGCTAGGTTCAAGTAGGTTTGGTATGTTGTCTGCATTTGTATAAAGTGATCCTTCATGGGGTCCTTGCCTTTGATAGGCATACTAGGGTCTTAATACATTGTTTAGATTAGATCTAAAGGATTTTTAGAAAAAGCCTATTGATTTTACAATATGTTATGAGGCATTCTCACTAGACTTGGTAAATTCTCATGGGGGAAGTCTACCAAAAAATTGGCCCCTACCTTTATAGATCAAACCAAAATCTCATATTTATTCTCTAATAAATGATGCTCAAAGAGATAAGGATCATATGTGGATGGTCTAGTAACATAGTATGGTTGTTGAGGAAAATGTTCTTTAATAATAGGTATTGCTCTATTTGTGCTTGATCCTGCTCTTAGTAAGTAGGCATGATTACCAAGTAATGGGCCAAAGGGTCTTGGTTCTATGCCCCTATTTTAGAATTATAATATGGATAGGCATCCATCTCATAAGTAATATTTTCCACATAAGCATCCTAGATCATTTCTTATTGCACAACCATATTACTAACTCCTGGATTATACATGTGGCCACTAAGAGTGTAGGAATACATGTTGGGATATATAGTAAATGTTTTACAATAAAATAAAAAAGATTTATACAAACTCTAAAAATGAGATGTCTAAAAAGATGTTCAAACTAGATCTAACTTGGTCAAAAGGATGGATAGGTACATCCAAAAAGATTGATGCAATGGCTTGTGATAAAACAAGATAAAGTCAAGTTTTGAATGTAACATGTCTCACACAAAAAATTCAAGTAAAAGGAATGTAAATCAAAATTCCAAATTATAGGTCAAAGTATGTCAAATTAGTATAATATAGGAAAATAAAAGTTTCTAGGTATTTTGGCCAAACATGGTGTTAAAATCTAGGCTCAAACAAAATGTGTGTGCTAAGAATTTTGGCCAAATGACATCAAAAACTAGATTTTTAAAAGATGAGTTTTTTAATTTAAAATATTTGAAACACTTCAAATAAAAACTAGGCATTTGACTCTTGGTCAAAAAACTTGATCAATAAGTATGAGATATGAAATAAAAGGCACTTGGAGACAGTTTATTTTCTCTCAAATGATGGCACAAACTAGGTTCTTTTGAAAGATAAGCTAGAAAAAGTTAAACGGTGTAATTGTACTAGATGAAGTTTCTCAAAAGGTGCACTTAGATTTTTTTTGGAATAGGATTTCAATAGAGAGAGATTAGTATGGTGTTAGTGAATGAAATCAAATACAAATAAAAAACACACTAAGCTAAATCCCTAAGCCTATCTCAAGGGGGAAGCATATTAACAAAACCAAATGAGAAACACAACTAGAATGCAAAGACAAATAAATTCTTCACTTTCCTTGGATGCTCCAAATAGCTTGTTGAAGTGGCTTTATCAACTTGTGCTTAATGAGTCTTCATCAAAGGAGGCTTAGCTATCTCCTTGACACCTTTGTCATGGCTTTGGATTTGGATTGGCTCAACAATTTGGCAATATAAAACTAATTGTAATGGATTTTGGAATTATTCGTGCATTATAACTTTGCATTATCAAAGCTTAAAATTCATATTCATGGCTCTTCTATTTATAGATTTTCAAAATGGTTCAGGATCAACCATGACCTTCCATCTCAAGATTGAGATATGTAGCCATGAATTAACTAATTATGTATTTAAATTTATAAATATACCCCATAAATATTTGGTATAGAGGGGAATTTAAGAGGCATGGAGGGTCTTAATAAGGCATGGGGTGACTTTATCCTAATATTTTATACATTTATGGCCTAGAGATGCCTTCCCAAGAAATGATGTCATTTGATGATGCATATATTCAATATTCATTTTTAAAAATAAATATTCAAAAAGCTTCATGGAATTATTAATTAGGATCATGATTTGAATTAATTAGCTTTAAGCATGATTAGTCAACTTTGGTGCAAATCTTGTTAATTGATGCACAAATTAATAAAATTGGTCAAAATGTTGTATTTTTAGCTTGAAATTTGACTACGTTGGAATTAGGATGTAATGTCATATGTGTTGAATTCATTATCCCATTTAGGATGTTTCCAATAAAAAATAACAAAGGAACGTGTATTGTGAAATAAATTTGGTAGAAAAAAGCAATCTAGAGCACCTATGTGCGAAAATGTTATTTTGACTTGAAATGATCTGATCAAAGTTAGATGTCTCATAAATTGCATTGCCCCATTTAATGATATCCTGGTCAAAAATTGGCACTGGGATATAACAATTTCAACTCATTTAATGTGTTTTAGTGTTTTTAGGCCAAATTATGCATTTTGATAAGAATTGGTCAAAATCCTGGTTAGAGGTTATCGATGGCCAGTTTTAGGTGTCTATAGTCAGTACATAGAAGAGGCTCACCCTTTTTATATATCCAATGGTACATGAAATAAGTGTAATGTACATGAAAGAGAATGATATATGGTACTTATATGGTACTAAAATAGGTTCAACCAATCATTATCACCTACTTAGATGGAATTCCACATACATGGGTGTAACTTTCCTATATACTTGGAAATTCCACCTATCCAGATTTAAGCTTTTCAATTATATCGAGGGGGTAACATGAAGTGATGGCTCATTAAATGATTAACCTTACTCCCTGATTGTTTAGAGGGATAATTCCTAAAAATTATTTTTGAAACTATGTTAGGATATGTATGTATGAACTCAAGTGTAATGACTCTACTCATAAATTTGAGTCAGAGGCATAACTATGACTAAACATTATGATTGTGCATAAATGAATTGTTTTATTAATCTTTCTTCTATTTACTTACCAAAAAAATTACAAATAAATGATTACAATGAATGTAAAAACACATTATGACTTTTGTACCTAAATTTAGTTATAAAAATAGCTAAATATAGTGGGATGGATAAAAAAATTGTTTTCTTCCAAAAAAATTCTTTCCTACCAACCTAGTTAAGCATCTTTTCAAGTTGATGAAGGACATAAATTGTATTTAAATTCTTAAAAAACTACAAACCATACCTAAAATGGGATGAGAAAAGATTTAAAATAACTATATGGTCTTATGAAAATTTTTACTTCTCGGTTACACATGTAATATTGAATGGTCTTCTATCTCCTCCAATAATCATATTTTAAAAAAATTAGAATGTACAGCCTCTAAATTGGTAAAAAACTATCAATATATGTAGATTGAATGGATAGATTTCCAATGTATTATTTAAAAATATCCAAAACACTATATCGTGTTGGAAGCACAATGACTAAGAGGGGGGTAAACTAATCTTCAAAATATTTTTAAATTTAACTTAACACTCATGAGCCATTCATACAAGTACATAGGTATAGCTATCATAAGAAAACATACAAGAGCATGAAACAAGATAACACATCATATTTCAAAAAAATAGAATGTACAGCCTCTAAATAGGTAAAAATTGTCCAACTATGTAAATTGACTAGATATATTTATAATTTGTTGTCTAAGAGATCCAAAACAATATATGGTGTTAGAATCACAATTAATTATGGGGGCATGAATCATTCTTCAAAATATTATCTCAATTCAACTTATAACTCATGAACCATTCATATAAGTACATAGGTCTAGCAAGCATAAGCAACTATACAATAGCATGAGACAAGATAACACATCATATAAGTGGAAAACAATCAAGGGGAAGAAAAACCACTGATATTTAAAAATTTAATATAGTCCTATAAGACAAAAATCAATTTTAGTGAAGTACTAACTTCATATAGAGCACCAACCCCAACTAGGCTTTACCAAACACCAACTTGAAAGGAGGTATCAACCCCCTAGATGACTCAAAACCAACTCAACCACCTGATTTCATTGATCACCTTAATAAACCCTTATTTATCATAAAACATATGATGATCACCTTCTTCAACTCTTCTCTCTCTTTTATCCCTCTCAAATTTCCTTCTAGACTCCTTCACTCAACTAGGTCTCTTCAAAATTGATTACATCTTATGACCTTGATCTTCATACTCAAATAGCCTATTATATATTCATGGAAGTACCTATACTCTCTTTTTATGGTATATAAGACCTCCTTCCACTCAGTTATCTTCTATTTCATTCACTCATGCATCCATACCCTCATACTAACTTCAATAGGCCTAATTAACCTTGTTCTTATACTAGTTTCTTTCTCATACACCTCTTGGTAATCCATACACACTTTCCCACTTATATTTTCCATATAATAGGCTTTAATAAATTATAAAATAATTAATAAATCATTGTATTAGGTTGGCTATAACTCAAAATATACCAAATCTACTTTTAAGCCTTAAAGAGACCTAATTCAATTAGGCCTACTTTGACAACACGTTACCTCATGACCCATTGAAATAAAATACACTTCATTGAATAAATATATCCTTTCAAGCATAAATAAAATATACCTTATCCAAATTTATTTTAAGTACACAACACCTTTTAGGTCCAACCACCACTTAAACCCATTTTCAAAACACTATTCACAATAAGCCTTCATACACATAGAAAGTTTATATTTAACAACTGAAGCATAAACAAAATTTTGATAAATAACCATAATAAAAAATCACATATTTAGAAACCTAATTACATAAAGGTGATCACAAACTTCATTAGATACTTCAACTCAGGGTATACAGGCTCAAACTCTTCTCTACAAAATGCTCACTTTGAACTACCAACTAACCTCAAAACACATTCATGGAAACTTGAAATGATGACACCTAAAAGAACACAATAAAGGATTTAAAATTAGTTAAAATTATCCTAAAACATCCTTATAATAATCTCCAACAAAAATATCATAATATCTAATGGCAACTATTCGTCTTTTAGACCAATTTGTTGACCTTCTCTCTCATAGACCTCCCTCAACTAGACAAGCCATTTTGGATTCAAAATTTTCACTACTTTAAATGAATAAAAAACCATATAAAAAGAATTAATATTACATAAAATTCCAAAAAAACATATCCATGCACTTATATCCATCACTCTTTCATGAAATTACACCAAAATCCACCTTTTTATAATGCCTAGGTTTTGCAATATTTTCCTTCATTAGGCCTACTATAAATTGGCCAAATTGGATCAAAAACTTTTCACACTTTAGGGATATAAATTTTACATAAACCTTCATGGAAAAAAACTACAAATCTCAAACTTTTTCCTCTATCTATTTAAATTTTTTGACTTAGTCAACTCTAACTACTACAACAAATCTTTGACAAACAAGGATTTTTCAATAGGGTCCACTCACTCACCTAAATAATAACTCACACCTAAATATGATTGGGAGAATTTAATATGACATCAAATCACTAAACTATCCATTGCAATCCATTTTGAGTACTTTAGAACAAATTATTTCATATCAGGTCACTCTTAGGGTTCTTTGAGGGTTTAAACCATCTTCTATTGTTAGTAATCATTCATAAAGCTTAACCCCTCATTTTAAAAAATAATTCCTATAACTTTAATCTAGTACCATTCCCCATATACCATGAGTATCATAGGTTCTCATGCATAATATTCACATGCCAATGAACACTTGAAAAATGATCTTGGGTAGATAACTCTTCATCATGCACACTTGAGAGACCTTAAAACACTTTTTCAAGCCTAAAAATTCAAAATTTGACCTCATAATTGGTAAAAACACTTGCAAAAATATATCACACCATTGAAAGTTCTCACATTCTCATTCTTATTTTGAAATATGAATATCATACCTCATTTGGCCACCATCTCTCTTTGCTCTCTAGACCTTAACCTGCAAACCACATTAGTCATTGAAACTAACCTTATAACCATTATAAAAGCTCTCAACACCTCATATACATTCCATAAAACCTCATACCATTACCATACATCTTTTCACATGCCTAAAACCACTCATCTCACCAAAAAACCAAGCCCATGCCTTCATACAAGGTCTCTTGATGTCATGACTAAGCCATGATAATACTCCTTAAGCTCTTGATACCTGACACAAGGATATTCTTATTAATCACTTATCTCATCACAATAACACTCAATTATCCACTATAACACTCTCATAATGAACTCATACAAACCTCATCACAACACTCTTCTTTTATAATAACTTGACAACTGACCTTGATCATCCTTCACTAGAGAAACATCAACCATGATCATCTTCAACTAGAGTAACATAAAACTTGAAACAAACCTTGAAAAAATAAATATAAAACTAATCAACAACCTTTATCATTTATCACCATTGATAACCTTATGTTGATATGTCAACTATCCTTTCTTACCTAGACATCATCCTTCAGTCATGCATACCTCAAAGTCCACTCACCATGCATCTTCATCAGATGCATATAGATATCACTAATAACACACTTTGACATTAATAAAATCAAATTTACATCAATTAAAACACTATTCCAACATATGGCCTACTCATAAAAGTAAAAAATTAGTATGGAGTGAAATATGTAAGAGTTTGTATGTAATGAGAAATATAACATATCTACAAATCAATCCTAGATCAGAGAAGATAGATCCTACTTACACTTATGATTGAGGATACATTAGATAATCGAGATCATGAATAATATGGATCTACTAAATCTAATCATTGGATATATTACCATAGTAATATAACTAAGGAGGATTTTAAAGCCTCTGGTCAAGCAAAACTATTCAATAACCCTAATTAGGTCCTATGTTTTCATATTCACTAAATTAATAACAAGTAAAAAAATTATAATCTAGTGCTCACTAAAGCTTATGGCATAAATTAGGGGTAATTAAAAATAAAATTAAACATACATAATATAATCCTAATTAAGTTATGTATAGGTAAGACCCTAATGGATGCAGAGACCAATATTATTCAAACGCCATTACTTATGCTACTTCTATCTACTAAAGAGAGGAGTAAAGTTAGGGATACCTACTTGGAGGATGAACCTATCGAGACTCAATCTCTCCCTTGGCCAAAGGTACTTTTAAAGAGGTTGTTATGGTTTGTAAGGATCATTATAAAAGGCCAAAACATCTAAGACTTCTCCACAAGACTATATTCTTCTCCAAGTAGAAGCCCTAAGCTAAGACTGCTCAATTAGAATGGTGGAAGATCAGATTATAAAGATGTGAAAATGAATAATAAATCCTTTATATCTCTCTAAGAATGGATAAATGGATGTGTTTATATAGGCAGACCTAACCCTAAACCCTTCTAAAAGTTTTAGCTGACAAGGTTGACTCGATTGACCTAGTATTGTAATTGACAAAAAACTAACTAGATAATGAACTATGTCGGCCATGGCCAACTCAGTTCTTAGTAAGATTTTTAAATAAAAATACAAGGTCGATGTGGCTGACATAGTAATGTAAATTATTAAAAAGGGCTTTAGGTTAGGGAAAGGGAAGATGAAGGTGGAAAATGACTAGAAGAGGGTGAAAAATAGGAGGCAAAGCTTAGGGGAATTTTTTTATGAGATGGTTGGATTTATAACAAGTGGAAATAAGGGATAATAATCCTATGAAGCACCAATGGTATACCCACCCCTTTCCTTGTACACCCCTTAGGGCATGTACTCAAAGAGATTGAGACTTGATGGGTTCTTGCAAGATAGAAAGCATTAATAACTGATAAAGTTTTTAAATATTATTTGTATACATATACACCACTTGAAACACATAACATGTCACTTAAGTGAAAGAGGGTATGGTGCTTCGATAAAGAACATAGTTACACACAATGTTGTAGATTAAAAAAAACTTACAGTATTTCAAAACATAAAATAACTGAAAGTAAATGATAAAAAGGAAAATAACTAAAAATCAAATGTAATGTGTACTTTGACTTACCTTTATCTTTGGATGGTTGTATGTTGTGTATATAGTTTTAATTCTAGAGTGTAGAGACTACTTTTGACAAACCCAAGAATACAAAACTAAAAAACAAAAAATAAACAAATGTAGGAAATCTAAGATAATTAGTGCTATGTGGATAGGATGTACTTGGAATTTTGTCAAGCTAGAGTGATAAATTATATGTTAGACCAAATGATCAAGTTAAAAAATTTAGACTAAATCCAGTAACTAAAAATCCAAGGCTATAAAAGACCAAAAAATTCTAAAAAGTAAACCTTAAGTAAGAAAGGTAAACTCACCAAGTCAAACCAAGGATACATGTCAAAAAGATGATAATCAAACATCAATTTAAAAGTAGTAACAATCCTTACTTAAACAAAGACAAGCCAGCAAAAAAATGGAAAAATAACATTGATGAGTGAGAAGTAATAATCCTTACTCAAACATCAATGGAAAAAGGTGCATAAAAGGGAAAACAACATTGGTGAGTGAGAAGTAGAAAAGCCAACATTACTCAAAAATGGAAAAAGTACATGAAATTATAAAAAGACTTAGGTGTCCACAAAAAGGGTAGTATAACAATAATAAATGGTAAAAGTAAAATAAAGTATGTCTATAAATGTAGAGCCATGGTGTAAGAAAGTAATCTATAGTTTATCAAACATGTTTTTTTCTTTAAGGAAAAATAAAATTGAAAAAAATTAGTGCTATCATGTTTTTAAGATGTGAATAATAAGGAAGTAGAGAAGAGGTAAAAAAGATTTAGAATCAAGAAGACTTTGGACCTTAAGGACTCTGAATAACTTCTCATAGCCACACAAGTCTTAGGTCAACAAATGAAGTATGTAGATCATCCCATGAAGGATGTATGTATAAAAATTAAAATGAACCTACCTTCCCACAATGTGTTCCCCATTCTTCAAGACCCTTATCGAGCCATCAATATACTATGAAGATTGGGTATTTGCATAAGAAAGGAGGTATTATCATAGATCTTATTGAATTCTCCTATTCTAATCTACTAGCCTATCACACCCTAATGGATCTCAGCTCTATTATGGGGCCAAATGTGGAGTTTAAGCTTCGATTGGAGATAGAATATGTACTTTTAATCATGTATTTTGATGTGATTTTAAATTTTGAGATTTTTATGTTGCCTTTTGTATATTATTTCTTTTTGTTTCAAATGATTTGGATTTTAACTTTCTTGATGGCTTTTTTCTATTCCTCTTTTATATAGATTTGTAAAATCAAACATGAGTGCTAAAGATAACTTTCATTTGAATAATTTGGACTTGGTTGCTAAGAGATAAGACTCAAAGAGCATGGTGTCGAAGAGTCTCATAAATTTAGGTGAAATAAAAATGATATCTTGACTTTGACCTTGTTTTATCCATTATGAAGTGAAATAAAAGGAAATCAAGAGGAATGAGACATGAAACAAAAGTGTGATTTATTATGATAATAATGAGGGAAATAGAGGAAAACATGCTAACATATATTTTTGTGCAAATTTCATCTATCACAAGAAGCAAAAGCTAAAACTGAGAGCAAAGATCAAGAACTCATAACCAGTGTTGAACCCATTATAGAAAAGGAATGACAAGATGGTGATTTTATGAGGAAGGCTAGGTCCTATCCATGGTCTTACACTAAAAATCATAAAAGATAAACCCATGAGGGTGCCAAAAAATATTGGAAAAATAAATGGGATAATAAAAAGATGGTATTTGTGAAGAAGGCCGGGTCCTATTCATGGTCTTACACTACAACTCATAAACAAAAAATCCAAGGGGTGCCAAAAAGTGTGTAAAAATTATCAAAACAAAGAGAATAAAAGTATATCATGAGGAATACTGGGTCCTATCCATGGTTTTATAATTCAAATCATGAGAAAAAGAGAAACCAAAAGACCAAAAGGAAGGACTAAGGTTTGTGAGAAGAGATAACTACTGTAGAGAGTGAGACACATGTAAGTATCCTATAAAAAAGTGTTAGATAGATAGAATATAGAAAGTATGAAAAGAAGGGAAGGATCCTACACTAACATCTATATCAAGTATGAACATGTGAGAGAAAAGCCTAGGTATCTTGAAAGGTTTCCTGAAGTTAAATTAGTTTGGTATCATGCCATGTAGAATAAGAGTGGGCATTGTAAGATGCCCCAAATGGTAATTAGATGTATGGATGGGCATCATAAAATTACCTAAAGTCTAAAATGATATGTGGCTTGGAATTGTAAGATGCCCTAAAGGTAAGAGTAATGTGTGGATGGGCATCACAAGATGTCCCAAAGGCTAAAAAGAGGAAGAAAAGATAGGAAAATATAAGAATAAAACAGCACCCTATATAGTGTCTAAATGGAATCAGGTTATCCAAGAAGATTTTGATAGGTTATTTCATGATGTTGGATCAAAACAACAAATTATAGGAAAGAATAAAGAGAAATAATGGATAGAGAACTAAGTCAGATAGACAGAGAACTAAGTTAGCTAGATAGCAGGATAAAGATAGCAATAAGAGTACAAATTTGATCAAGTTGACTTAATATTATTAGAAATGGGTTGAGAATAATACTAGGTTGACCATGTTGACTTAGTACTATAAACAAGGAAAACTATATCTTGATAAGGATATAGAGTCAACCAGGTTGACATAGTACTATTGAATAGAAGACAAAAGAGTATAGAGTTGACTAGGTTGAATTAGTCCTATAAATAGGGAAAAGATAGTATGATAAGGATAAAAAGTTGATTAAGTTGACTTAGTACTATAACTTTATTGGTATAAATAAGTACTAGGTTGACTTAGTATTGTAGTCAGGTAAAAATATAGTCTATAAAATATTATGTCAAATAAAATGACGATGTGCTAAAAAATAAGGAAAGATTTTCCAAATGTAATTCGAAGCAAGAAATGGAAGTAAACACACAAACAATTAGATCAATGAGAATGATCCAATTGGCACACAAAAGAAAACCTTACACCAGTGCTATCCAATGCAATTTTTTTATACAACATACAATGAGCATAGAGCAAGTAGTCAATTCAAAAGTAAATGCTAAATAAATGGTCATTATGAGTGTTAGATTATTATAGAGTATTATTTTAAGTGTGATAGGGAAGTTAGCTGAAAATAAAGAACTAAAAATCAATCTATGGATGGTTTTAGGATGTTTAGATTGAAAAGGATCTATTTTGGTAATGGTACTAGCTTGGTATTGGGGCCTACCCCTTCACTTCACAATCCCACAATGATAAGGGTGTTGGGCACTTTTTTAGTATATACCATTAACCATGTATTTATACATGGCCAAAAAAACAAGTTGGCTTCCCCCTTGGTGATAAAATCTAAGTAGGTAGGCTTTGGAAAGACAAATGTTAAATGCATTTTGAAATTTATGTGATTTTGTAGTGTGTGCAAAAAGAGCAAAATAGTGCAACTGATCGACAATTTTAAAAACCACCTAATTAGATTATGTGAGCTATTCTAAGAAGGTAAATAGATAAAAATGAAAGTGTGAATTAATTACTAAGTATATAGTTGTCAATTCCCAAATTAAGAATGGTATAGAGTCAATTTAGATGACACTATATGCAAACATTAAATAATAGAATTGAGTGGGTCATTATTATTCTATAGAAGCTAGAGTCCTTAAGAACTGAGTCGACCATGTTGACCTAGTCTTTTGGATAAAAGATAGGTTATAGAACTAAATTTATTAGGTTGACTTAGTTTGTTATAAGATTTCAGTTTTGAAGAATATAAACTTGCACAAAATAGTACTATAATGAATTACTGAATGAAAAAAGGGAGAAAGAGAGGAAACTTGGTGGGTTAGAAGATGCTGAGGATTGTAAATTTTCTATTGAAGTGCCTTGAATGCTTCTTGAAATTTATACCAACTAAGTCAACTGGGATGACCTAGTTCTATGAAACCCTATTTTTGAATCCTATTAAGATGACTAAATCGACCTAGTAACTTAGTTTGTTATTTAGATGTTGACTAGGAGACTAAGTTCACTTGTTCAACCTATTTTACTATTTTGAAACTAAATAAGAGTACTATGTTGACCGGCTCAATCCAGTAACTTATATCTAATGAAGATCTACATAGAAAGAATGAAGTTATTTTGATATGAATGTGTGTTAAACATGGGCATAAAAGTTAGAACTATACTAGCTTGGTTGACCTAGGATCACAAATTTAAAAAAAATGATAGAAATAAAAAGTATGAAAGAAAACTTGCAAGGGTTAAATTCATTTTGGGTTCACTAGAATATATTATGAAGGTGAATCCAAAGTGAAGACAATGCTAAGAAGAAAGTGTAAACATGAATCCATTCCAACCAATAGTGGGATATGATTCACGTCGGATTCACCAAAATGTATACACTGGAAAATGCAACATATTTACAAATCAATCATATCTCAAAGAAAATAAATCCTACTTACACTTTTGATTGGGGATACATTATATGATCAGGGTCATGACCAATATTGATCCACTAAACCAAATAAAGGGATATCTTACCATAATAATATCACTAAAAAGGGTTCCAAAGCGTCCAATCAAGCAAAACTATGCAATAAACCTAAGTAGGTCTTATGTTTTCATATGCACTAAACTAATGACAAGTAGATAAAAACCTAATCTAGTGCTCACCAAATATTTTATCACAAATTTGGGGTAATAAACAATAAAATTAAACATGCATAAGAGAATCCTAATTAATCTATGTATAGGTAAGACCCTAATGCATGGAGAGAAAAATATTATTAAAAATTCATTATTTATGATACTTTTATCTACTAAAGATAAGATAAAAATTAGAGATACTTACATGGAAGATAAACCCATCAAGACTTAATGTCTCCCTTGGCTAAAGGTACTTTGCAAGACATTGTTGTGGTTTGTGAGGATCACTAAGAAAGGACAAAGCATCCAAGACTTCTCCATAAGACTAGATTCTTCTCCAAGTGGAAACCCTAAATTAAGACTCCTCAAGTAAAATGGTAGAATGCTAGATTATAAAGAATCATAAATGAATAATAACTCCTTGTTGTCTCTCTAAGAATGGAAAAATGGATGTGTTTATATAGGCAGATCTAATTGTTGTCAATCAAGAGTGTGCCCTTGTGAGAAAGTGTGTTATTACTCAATAATGTTGGAATATGGAATCTCTCCAAAGTGTGGGTGAATTCATAAGGGAGATAATATCAAGAGAGGGATGGTCCACCACAATTGGTTTCAGAGTTAAGGCTGCAAGTTTCACTTTTCCTACAAACATAGCACACTATTTACATTTCCTAACCCATGCATGATAATCACCAAATATGCTTGGCCAATAGTACCTACCTCTCATTATCTTAAGGGATGTAGTCCTATCTAAGAAATGTCCTCCAACATGTCCACCATAGAACTCTTCAAATAATCTCTATGTTTGGCTTGGCTCTATACATCTTAGTAACATGTCATTAATATTTTTCTTGAGAAAAACAACATCAACAAGAATAAATGTAATTGATTACAATCTAAAATATCTTATTTTTGAATAAATCAAATGAGAAGGATAAAGACCATCTTGGAGATATCTTACCAAATCATGAAACCATCTAGAAGGTGAGGTATGACTAACATCAACCTCTTCATCATTTAACACCAAAACTACCTCATTAGCCTCTTGAAAATCTTGAGCTAGATTATCACAAGGTCCTTTGTCTCTATTCAACTTTGTGACCTTGATTTCAACATCATACTCCATTACCTTCATTATCCAACCATCTCTCTTCTCATTTATATATTTGTTCAAGAGAAACTCCTTGATACTTGGATGGGCAACCATTAGGTGTATCTTATTATTAGACAAGTATCTAAAATTATTTAGAGACATTATAACTGAAAGAACATGTTTTTCAACAAAATAGTACCTTGTTTCATACTCTAATATTTTAGTGAATAAGTCTATTCATTACTCCAAAGCCTCATGAATATGTTACATAGAAATACTTGAAATGGTGCCCATGTTAGCATAGGTGTACAAGATGAAATATTTTGTGAAATCTAGATTTATGAGTGTAGGAAAACTTGATATGGATTTATTTATCTCTTTAAAACTCTTCACTCCTTTAGACCAGCTAAAAATCTAATTCTTCTTTAGCATGGTTGTAAGTGGCTTAGCTAAAGTGGAAAAATCTGAAATGTATCTTCTTATAAAATTGATTTTTCCTAAGAATATTTGCAAAGCCTTTTTGTGCTTAGGCAAGGAAAGTGCAAGAATTAAATCTATTCTTTCAAAATCTATACTCAAACCATACTTTAAAACCACATACCCAAGAATCTTACCTTCATGAACTGAGAGGACACACTTTTTGGGATTAATAGATGCTTTAAATTACCTACACATTTCAAACACTTGTTTGAGGTGAACCATGTGCTCACTTTCACTCTTTGAAAACATAGTTATATCATCCAAATAGACAAGTATAAACCTATTAATGAGGCCTTGAAATGCCAGATCCATGGCTCTCTAAAAATTTTCTCCAACATTGTATAAACTAAAAGGCATCTTCCTATATGTAAAGGTTCCCCACTTTGTAATGAAGGCTATATTGAATTGGTCCTCTTCCTTAACCAAGATATGATTATAGATACTATATCCATCTAGTAAATAAAACCTCTCTAAACCTACAACTAATTGTAAAATTTGTTCCATAGATGGCAATGGATAGTGATCTTTAAGGGAAGCCTTGTTCAAATCTCAGAAGTCAACACATAGTCTAATCTTATTATTTTTCTTTCATACTGGAAAAAGGTTTGCCACCAAAGTTGAGTGCTTGATTGAAAATATAATAGCTAACTCTATGAGCTTATGAAGCTCAGCTCTCATCAAGGGTTCAATACTTGGATTGATAGGCCTTTGTCTTTGTCTCACTGGTTTAGTTTCAGCCTCTAACTCAATGGTGTGTTGAGTTAGACTTGGGTCCAGTAATTTGAGATCACTATATTACCATGAAAACACATAAACAAAATTTGTACATAATTTAATGAAATATTCATTTTTTGGACTACATATATTACCCAACTTCAAGTTCTTACCAACTACAATCTCCACATTGGCATAATGTTCTTCTTTTGTTGATAAAGATGACTTTTCATTCCTTAACTCATCATCATAAATAAAATTATTCTCAAGTGTGACCAATACCTTGGGAAACTTATTTATTTTCCATTTTGTAATCTAATATCCATACTACTATAAGTACTTTGATTTATTTCTTAAAGAAAACTCTGCCTCTTCTTGCAAGAACCTGACAATCTAATTGTCATCTTTAAACACTTACCAATTATCATGGTTATTCAAAATATAAGGCCCTATAACCACCTTAATGTGTGACTTTATTTTTTCATTTTTAATATCAGATGGGATTCTAAATTGTGCCCCTGTGGTAGCCAACCTATCTACATGTTTGTTCTCATCTCTTGGTATTGCTTGAATGTTGAAAGCCTAAAAATACTTAAGTCCCATACCCTATGATTATAATATCTAAGAAATAAAAAAAAAATCATACATTATTACCTCTTAATTTGTGAAAAATAAGTTCACTATCACCAAAAACTTTTAAGGTTTTCATTTTCATCTTCCTAGCCCACTACAAACCGTGAACTAGTGCCTCATACTATGCAACATTATTTGAATAATGAAATTGGAACTTAATATAAGATAAATGAATTTGATTTAATATATAAATAAAAATCATTACATCCCTATAACCATGCTTATTCCTTGATCCATCAAAGCATAATTACCATAGACCTTCACTAGATTCATCACCCTTCACCATGGCTGGAATTAGTGCATCATTCTCATGTAGTAAATAAACACAAAGTCCCTACTCATAAATTATATTATAATGATAATAATAATAATGTAAATTATAATCCCATTCATCAATGAAAAAAATATGGAACTCCATCTAAAGGTGATTTAGTTTCCACTCCACTAGTTTCTAGCACCTCATCCAAGATGACACAGTTAGTGTTCACAAGACTTGGCATATATAGATCCAAATGGAAACATGAAATATGTTAAAAAAGGATTATTACCTTGGTAACATACCTATTTATGAACATCAAATATTTCCAATCAGCTGATAAGTATCCCCCAATATTTGAGGTGAAGTCCCTTGAAATACACATGTCAAAGTAGGGAGGCAAATCCACCACAACTACATCATATTGAATGGTAACATTGGAAAAAACATGTATTTTTAACTTCATATATGTAATTATGCCTAATATATTTATTTTTAACCCATTTAGTTGTAATACTCCTTTATTTTTTGGTTCATAAACTAGACCAAGCTTATCCATAATTTTGTTGGGCATAACAATTATGCTGGCTCCACTATCCATCATGAAGTTATGAACTAAAGTGTCACCAAATATCAAAGAGAGGTATAAAGGAGGAATTTTATTTAATTTTACCCAAGTTATATCCACCTTTATCATCTTATGTACCTATTGTACTTGTTGTTTCATTGTCTAGTTTGAATTAGTCAAGACAACACCTTCTTTCTTAACTGGTTTTGGAGATAACTTAAGAGCTAAAAACTCTTGAATGAGCATGTTCTTTTGTCCTAGAATAGAGAGGTAATCCCACATGGTTGTGTTGATATTTTAATTATTAATTTGATAGACTATACTGAATTGAGCCCCACCAACTTTTAGCTTCATTTTGTGAACCACTGGTTGTTCATGAACTAAAGATACTTGATGAACCTTTACAACCTCTATATATGTTGTAGGAGCAAAAATTTGATCTTTGGTACCATTGGAGATAATGTTATGAGTACTTGAAGCATTTGTCACATCTTGATCCTCATCAATGTCTCTTTTTTATCTCTAGTAATATCTACAACTTGGTCACTTGAAGTGGTAGTCTCATCATCCTAATTGAAAGCAACATGATCAAACATTTGATAATTTAAATTAATGGCATCAATTTTCCCTTGAACTTGTTGAGTCTCTCCTTTTGGTACCAACATTGTCTCTTTATATTGACCTCCTTGAAGAAAAATCTTTTTTTGTGTCATTTGTGGCATAGTCATGTTTTGTGACACCAAGGTTTGGTTTTGAGCATCATTCAGATTGGAAGGATGCCAACCTGAGTCCTACTTCAAATTATTTTGAGGTGGTATGGGAACAATAGCCTTTGAAGTGGAAGGTGCATTAGGATCAAGAAATGCATATGGTTTGGCTTGAGTTAAGGCTCCTTGAGCTTGGTTGGGTGTTTTATTTTCTCTAAACCCTTGATAACGAGGCCTTTGATCTCTGAAGGGATGATAGGTGGGCTAAATTTGTTGTTGATAAGGCCTAATTAACTAATATTTTTGCCTCTTTATTTTTAATATTTCATTTCTAAAATATTTTAACAAACCTTTCAGCTCTCCAAGGTCACTAACTTGACTTGAAGAGGCTTCAACATGGGCTTGAGGAGGTGGAATAGGAGCTAATGATGGAATTTAAGGATCTCAAATGGATAATATAGACTATAATTCTAAGAATATAGGCATTAGAGGCCTTATTGAAAGCTTACCAACTTGTATCAAACTATTCTATGCTCTTATTGATACTTCATAAGCATCTGGGAAAGTATTGCCACCCATTGACTATATCATCACACTAATATCAAAATTAATGGCCCTTAGTTAATACAAGAAGGAATATTCTAAGGATGGTCTAATCAACACAAGTATCTTGGTCCATGTCTTTTGGAATCTAAATTTAAAATTAGTTATGAACTCATGAGGATCTCTTTTTATGGTAGTCAGTTATTTAACTAAAGATAGGTGATCAGATTTGTCTTCAAATTGTCTAGCTAAGGCTGCACCTAATTCATCTCAAATATCAATGGAGTTCAGTGGGAGGTTTCTATACCACTATAATGCTTTTCCTTTGAAGGAAGTAACAAGTAGTCTAATATCTACACTGTCTTGAACAACATTAAGGATTAATAGAGGTTAGCAAAATCCTTGATGTGCTTAATGGAGTTGTTTGATATTCTATTAGGAATAATGGGATAATTGTAAGAGAAAACACAAGAATGTCATCAAAATTGGCTAAATTCAGTGGACTACCTCTATTGAATGGAACAAACACTTGGTTTATAATGGCCATCTAGATAGTGGGGATTATACTTCTTAGGATAATAGGATGACCAGGAGACAAATATTTATTTATAGGATATGGATTTGTTATATTAAACCTTGGTATTTTATATGAAGTAGAAGGCAACTCAATGAAATCAAGAGGAATACCTTTGATAGTTGTCCTTGTGGTAACCTTTGGCATGAAAGTGTTGTATGGATGTTTCTATGAACTCTATAGCATAAATAACCTTTAAAATATGATGATGATGGATGTCTTATGCTATTATAAATACTTCTCCTTAGCTCCAAATTTTAGCCATACCAAGGAGAATGAGTCTCACCAGGCGTGACAAAACCTATTATCAATTAAGAGTGTTCCCTTGTGATAAAGTGTGTTATTGCTCACTCATGTTAGAACATTGAATATCTCTAAAGTGTTGGTGATTTTAGAAGGGATAGAATATCTAGAGAGGGATGGTCTACTACAATTGGTTAGATAGGTAAGTCTATAAGTTACACTTTTCCTACAAACACAACACACTATTTGCATTTCCTAACCCATACATGATAATAAATAAATATGTTTAGCCAATATTATCCACTTATAATGATATTAAGGGTTATATTCCTTGTTGATAAATGTCCTCCACCATGTACATCATGAAACTCTTCAAGTAATCTATGTGTTTGGCTTGGCTCTATACATCTTAGCAACATGCCATTAATATCTTTCTTGAAAATAAAACCATCAATAAGAATAAATGGAATTGATTGAAATATATAATATTTTATTTTTGAATCCCTCAAATGATAAGGATAAATACCATATTGGAGATATCTTACCAAATCATGAAACCAATTTGAAGATGAGGTATGACCAGTTGTAACCTCTTGATCATTTGACACCAAAACCACCTCATTAGCCTCTTGTAAATCTTGGGTTAGATTCTCATAAAGTTATTTGCCTCTAATCATATTTTTGACCTTGATTTATACATCATACTCCATTACCTTTGTTATCCAAATATCTCTCTTCTCATTTATATCTTTGTTCAAGATAAATTCCTTGATACTTAGATGGGAAACCATTAGGTGTATCTTATTAGTAGATAAGTATCTAAAATTATTGAGAGACCTTATAATTGAAAGTACATGTTTTTCAAAAAAATATTAATTTTTCTCATACACCTCTAATCCTTTAGTTAATAAGGCTATTCGTTGCTCCATAGCCTCATGATTTTATTGCATAAGAATACCTGAAATGGTGTTCATGTTAGCATAGGTGTAAAAGATGAAATATTTTTTTGAAATATAGATTTATGAGTGTAGGAGAACTTTATATTGATTTATTTATCTCTTAAAAAATCTCCACTCCTTCCTTGGACCAAATAAAACTCTGATTCTTCTTTAGCGTGGTTGTAAGTGACTTAGCTAAAGTGGCAAAATCTGAAATGTATCTTCTTATAAAATTGATTTTCCCTAAGAAAATTTTCAAGGAATTTTTGTGATTAGGAAATAAAAGTGAAATAATTGAGTCTATTATTTCATAATATATATACAAATCATACTTTAAAACCACATGCCCAAGAAGCTTACCTTCATGCACCGAGAAGACATACTTTTTGGGATTAAAAGATACTCCAAATTGTTTACACCTTTCAAACACTTATTTGAGGTGAACCATGTGATCAATTTAACTCTTTTAAAACAAGGTTATATCATCCAAATATATAAGTAAAAACCTATTAATGAGGCCTTGGAATTCCATATCCATGGCTCTATGAAAGTTTTTTGTAGCATTGGATAAATAAAAGGGTAGTGTTCAAATGCTTGATATACAAAGAAGAGAGAGAGTTTAGATATGAAACTTTGGAAATTATTAGGGGTCTAAGTAAGATTTAAATTATTGTATTTTTTTTTTGTATTTCTTCCCTCATATTTATGAACAATTGCTAAGAGTGGTAGTAGGTCATTATAGCCTATGCATTTGAGAGGGGTATGTTCTTGGACCTATTTTTCAAGCTCATAAAACAATGAAGAGAAATGATTTTGAGGGATGATTTTAGGGGTAATTATTCTCATTTTCATCTTATTTTCATTTTATAACTCATTTTATGAGAATATTTATAACATAAAACCATGTTTCCTTCTCTATTTTTTCGAGTGGTCTCTTGGGTCAAGTTTGAAGCAAAATATGAGTTGTTCATAAAATGTTTTCATCTTTAGAGATTATGAATGGATGATATAATTAATGACACATATTTAATGACTAAGGGTTTATAGTTTTCCATTCTTTGTGTATCTCCTCTGAGAGGGTTCAAGCTGAGTGTATCTCTTCAACAAGTTACAAATGCATTTATTGAGCTTGATTTCAATGTTCATATCAAATCAAAGTGGATGATAAATTTTTGAATGTTGTTTGAACAAAAAACCAATATAAAATATACATCATGAACCTTTAACAAGACCTCAAACTCCTCACACCATGATTTATTTCTACCATAGTTCATACATTTAAGAATGAGTGACTAAAGGTATAGAGGGCTAATTGGTTTCATAGTCTTAAGGAGTAATCAAGGTAGAGTGAGTTTTGTTTTAGGTTCAAATTTTGATGCATTTGATTGCATGAACCATGATAAGGGTCATTACAAAATCAATAACATGATCTAAAATTTACCATACATAATCAGTTCTACTTGCATTAACTTGTCACCATGGTCAATTGAGGTGTGAGGTCCTAAGATATTCATTGAGGTGTCATAAAGGGTCTTGAAAAGTTGCCTCTAAACAACATGAGTAATTAGGTCATTAAATGACATATTTTTGAATATTTTTAAGTAGTTAATTACATGTATAGGTCTATAATATTCATTATCACCTACAGGTGCCTTATGTGAGCAAGTCACATTTGGATAGAGAAAAGGTGTGGGTGGAGTTATTAATAATTGAGGAGAATATATCTATAATTGATAAGAAGGTTTAAATTTTTTTTAAAATACCATATATAAAGGTCATATACCCATATTTATTTTCACGAACCTATGTGTTGAAATGTCCACCTACATGTGGCTCTTTTAGAAATCCAAAGTATTGCATAATAAGTTGAAACATGCTTGGAGTGCTTATATGGTCTATAGTTATTGGATAATGTCATGATAGACTTAAAGGATTCATGAAAAATCCAAACACACCCATGTTATTTTATCACAGATTGGATAAGAAATTTAGGGACATGTTTCCTAAAAAGATAAAAATAGAGCCCTAGTCCTTTTTGAAGCTATTATGTGGTAGTGTATCATGAGGTCTAGGTAGATTCTAAGTGATCCATCTTGAATACCTAATATAAGGTAACAAATAGAAAGAGAAAGTGTAAATTTTTGCCAATAGGATTCCATGTTAGAAGGTTAAAAAGTTGTACATTTTTCCATTGCAAGTTTTCAGTGTTCATTTCAATATTGGCACTCCAAATGACCTTATACTCAAAGGTAACAAAATGGAATCAAGTTTTCATAAAAAATGACCCCATAATGGTGAGATAATATGTACTAGTGTTTAAATTAACATGTAAAGAGGATTTGGATTAAAATGTTCATGACTACCTATTTAATAACCCACAAGTCTCTTTTGGCTCAAAAGGTACACCCATAGTGTTCTCATGGACTCATGATTGCATGATCTAGGAGAAATTACTTGATCAAGATAGAATAGGTTTGTGTTAGGTTTATTATTGAAATTATCCAAGTATATTAATAGTTTCATAGGTATAATTGATATCCACATGATCCTAAGCTCAAGGTAATAGTCACCTATGTTCATATGACCAGCTACAACTGTGTGTAAGGGTAATCAATGATTGGTTGTGTATGGTTGACATGTTAAGACTAACACTCTAAAATGGATTAAATAAGAATTAATTAAGGTGATAATAAGGTAAAAATTATTAATTATTAACTCCCTATAGTACAATACATCTATAGAAAGCACCTCCAGCTATAGCTTGAAGTGATACATAGTCAAGTTTTGAGAGACAATGACCTGTTTTAAGGAGGCTCGTGGTGGAGTCTTAAAATGAAAAATATTCATGGAAAAATTTTAGTGATAAAATGAATTAAAAAACATGAAGGAGGCTCTAAAATTTTAAACACTCATTCAAGGTTAACTCAACACAATCATATGAGACACTCAAGTGTAGACATATGCTTGTTTTGACAAATTATTGAATAGTCATGATTATAACATAAGGTACATAGTTTTTAGGCATAAATTAAAGTATAAAGTGAATAAAATGTTAGGTTATTTATATTTAAACTCATTATAAACCATAAAATATGTTTTTAAAATAGAAAATTCCACCTATAACACCAAAAAGGTACCTACAATCACCTTAGTCACAAAGCAAACACAGTCAAGAACATGGAGTATCAGAGCTTGCCTTCATAACAAGGAAATGGTGTTTTAAATTTAGGAAAATTTATTATAGGTTGATGTACATGGGCTTTTTTATCAAATTTAATACTCAAATTTAGTTTAGGTCTTTGAACATGATGGAAATCACACCTACAACTGTGATCAAACACAATCATATTTCAAAATTAGTATCAATAGTATGTGGACAAAGTGATCTAAGGTAGTTTTAAGTTTTAAGAAGATGCTTCAAGATCCTAATAGATTTTATTTTCCTCATTAATTTTAAATATCTGAGAACAATCTCCCCAAAACACCTTCAACCATAAAGAACTAAGCATGACAGTCCACTAAAGCATGGTGAATGGAGAATGGTATAGCATAAGTATGGTATAAAGGATAAAAATGAATATAGGAGTGAATTTAAGACTTAAATAATATGATGAGAAAATAATTAAATTTCTAATATAATATTTTTAATCTACATGTATGGTGTTTAGGGAAACATACAATCATCTTACCAAATCATGTACATAGTGAGGTTTTCTACAAGTCTACCTTAGAATTTTTTATGTTTGAAGGTGATAGAAGGATCATCTAGACCTGAAATTTTGTATATATGGTACTCATTACCAAATTTTCACCCCAATATCATTTTTTTTAATGATAAATTATGTTAAATATCCTCTATTTTGTCTCATAGGTAGGTCACTTTCAAGCAAATAAGAATGTAGGAAAGGGTGAGAAAATGATCAAAAGGAGTGCTGGTTATCTTGGGAAAACTTTGTCACACTTTGGTAAGTTTTATTAAGTTTTATTAAGTCTTAAATAACATGGATAAATCCTAGGAAACTTTATAAACAACTTATAATTGGTCGTGAGTTATCATTTGTAGTCAAACCCCACTAGCCTAGACTAGGCCTATTGCCCAAAAGGAGGTCCAATTCCATTTATAACACTAAATGAGATGTCAAAAGCATGTAAATATGTTAATTATTATTTATTAGGTGTGTTTAATCTATTTTTTTATAATAATTCACAAAAAATCCATTTTTTGTCTTAAGACCATCAGAGGGTGCACAGAATGGAGAAAGAAGCTTGATAGGCCAAGTTTGAATGCTCATATAATGGGAAATAAAAGAGTTATTGGATGTTATAGGGGGTATCTAAGTTCCATTTTGTGTAATTTTTTCACATTTTGGATTCCAAAATTTTATGAATCATCCTTAAGGGTGAAAACTATCAAAAACACTCATAAAACCCCAGTTTGAACCTATTTGCAAATATTGAGTTGGAAACCTCACCAAATTACATATATACTTTAAAAAATATATCATATGTTTTATTAAACTCTCAGAGTTTCCTTAAAATTAAATTTTTTTGTACCTTCACTTGTACTAAATAGTACAAAATCTATACTTTTCCATGTTTTTGAGCTAAAATGGGTGTCTTAATGAGTGTAAAAGGATGCTAATTGATGTGGAAGGTATATTGATAATTTTTTTACCTATAAAATTATATATATATATATATATATATATATATATATATAATAAATTGGTAATAAATTCCCAAATAATTCAATCCTTTTGGGCCAGTCATCAAATGCCTCAAAAAGGTAAGCCTTCCAAAGGCCATTTCATGGTTCTAGTACATCCATAGTGTTTTAGACCATAAAATTTGACATGGATATTTTTGGGAGAATTCAAAAAGTTGATAAAATGTTTTTTTAGGTTTAAAACATATGTGATCTCCCTTCAGAAATATTTCTCTTTCTAGGACTAAAAGCGCTGATTAGGCCTAATTATAGTGAAGGAATGGGCTAGAAAACATGTCTACACTTGGATTTTTGCCCCAAAATTTTGTATGGAGATATATGATGATATATGGTTTCTAAAAATGTCCTAAAATTCTCATTTTCATCTCTATTTTCTCCTATACAAGGATATTTGAAGAACAAAAGGTTACAAGAAGCTCATGGGAAATGCATAGTTTTTGGTGTTGTTCTAGGTCTTATTGATTGTTTGATGTATCAAATTTCCTTGTCCCAAACCTGGTGTGATATTTATAAGTCTTATATGGTGGATATATGTAGTCTTGAAACAAACTTGAGAAAAAAAACTACCTTCTCCTTCTACACCTTAGTGAAAAATGAGGAATTAAGGAGTTAGAAGACAAAATCAAAGCATATGACTCCTCTTATGGCCTTAAAAAGATAGTAGATAATATGATACAAAAAATTCAATCCTTTAACAAGTAATTAATAGGTTTTAATTAAGTAAAATAGGTTTTAAAATGTCTTTAAGTCCTAAGAAGAATCTCCTTCCTTCCAACATCCTATTTGGATACAAAGTCAAAGAAAGGATGAAAGAAGTCTTACAACAAACTTGTGCCAAGTGTTCAAGCATCATTCATGAGATAAATAAGGGTTAAAATAATAATTTATTAGAATTTAATGTGTACATCCATGGAGGGAGACTCATTCTTCAAGAAGACATGAAGGCTAAAATCTAGAGGTTGGAACAAGAATCTAGGCACTCTCCAAGTGGTATAGGCTTGACCAAACATTATGACAAGTTTCCTAAGACCCAAAAACATTGGTAAATATCTAATCCATGCCACACTATGAAGTATTAATATTTAAAAGTTTTGATAATGGTACATATCACTAAAGGAGGAGTTTTTGACCAAATTTGAAGTCCCCTACTTTGGGGATGCTTTGTCTCCAAGCATTTATTTGCTATATGAATTATTTTTTTATAGAATGTAACATTGTAATGAAATTAATTAGATATTCACATAGAATTATTTTATATTGCATATAATAATCAAATATGAGAGATCACATAATGATAATTGACAACATAATAGATTACTTAGCAATATGCACTAATAATAATCAATTACTTCGAAGGGACAACCTCCACAAATATGCACTAATAGAAGAATACTTAACATAATCCATAAAGACTAACCACTACCTCCTATATATAGTCTACTTAGATAAGGTTATTCCATAATCCAACCTAACTAAGGACATAGAGAAATGTAACAAGTAAATAAAAGAGGTATGTAAGCCACAAGTCAGCCACACATATCCCTAGACACACCAATGGTTAAGGGCATAACAAGCCGCTGCCCTTCAAAACAACATTATACTCAATGTTGTGATAAATCTGGATACTACTACACAAATTCTTCATCCTCCCAAGTGGCATCTTCACATGGCATATTCTACCATTTGATTAGGTACTCTGTAATTACTTTAGAATGCAATTGCGTGGTGTGCCTTTGAAGGATCACCTCAAGATCAAGAACAACTCTACCTTCCTCATCCAATTCTGGTAATTTTATTCAAATGGAAAGTCTATGTCTAATGAGTTTCTTCAATCATGATACATGAAATACTAGATGTATTCTAGTGGATGAAGGAACATCTAACTTGTAGGCCACATTGCCAATTTTATAAAAGATCTAATAAGGCCCATAATACTTAGGAGATAGCTTGTTATCCTTTTTTGTTACTTCAATGACATCTATTTGTATAGATTTAAGCAAACAAAGACCCAATCACCAATGTCAAAATTCCTCTCACTTCTATTTTGATCTACCTATTTCTTCATGTGACTATGGGCCATAGCTAAATTTTCATGCAAACTTGCAAGGACCTCCTATTGATGGTGAATATGTTCTTTAATTGCATGAACCTTAGGATGGACCTTCAAGGTTGAAGTGATGGATAGAGGGTGGTATCCATATAGTGCCAAAAAAGGAGACATTTTGGAATAACTATGAATAGAAGTATTACACCACCATTTAGTAAGTGGTAGCCACTAAACCCATTTATCTTGTTTATTAGAAATAAAATAATGGAGATATCCTTCCAGACATTTGTTGACTACCTCAGTTTGTCCATCATATTGAGAATGATAGGATGAAATATGAGCTAATTTGGTGCCCAAACATGTAAATAACTCAATCCAAAAATTACTAGTAAAAATGGGATCTCTATCACTGACAATGATCTTAGGGCTCCCATGTAGTTTTTGAACTGTATTGAGAAAAGCAATAGCTACTATACTAGCAATAAATGGTTGGGATAATGAATGAAAATGAGCATACTTACTAAGATGATCTAAAATAACCATGATAACATTTTTAACATTAGATCCTTGTAACCCTGTAATGAAATCCATATATACCTCTTCCTAATATTGGCTAGGGATGGATAAAGGTTGTAAAAGACCTAGGGTTTTGATGGTTTCACCTTTGTTTTGTTGATAGATCATACATTCAGCCACATATTTCTATTTCTTGATTTTGTGATAGGTTTTCAAAAATATTGAATGACCCCCAACTGGAGTTGCATGAATTTATTGAAGGATTTTTTTTGTTTAAGAAGAGAATTCTTACATAGGTACAATCTATCTTTATACCATAATGCATTACCTTTCCATGTGAATTTTTCAAATCTACCTAAACCTTTTTTAAGATTTTGAATCAAATCAAGGGCAGTATAATCATGTTCTCATTCTAATCATCCTTCATCTAGCCAATCTATACCTACAAAATGGTTATGGCACATAGCAATGCCTTAACTGATTCATCTTTTCTAGATAGTGCATCTACCACCACATTGTCCTTGCCTTTTTTGTATACTATTTCAAAATCATAGCCTAAAATCTTAGTTACCTATTTATTTTGTTCTTCAGATGATAACCTTTCTTTTAAAAAATATTTGAGACTATCATGATCATTCTTTACCTGAAAGTGATGACCCATCAAATAAGGTCTCCATTGTTTGAACTGCATGCAAAATGGCCATCATTTCCTTATCATAGATGGGCTTATGTTGATTTTTACCCTTTAATTTATGACTTTTAAATGCAAGTGGTATGCCTTTTTTCATGATTATATCACCCATACGATACCCAGATGCATCACATTCAACCAGAAAAGTTTTAAAAAATCAGGAGTGGCCAATACTGGAGTAGTGCACATAGCCAATTTTAATTATTCAAATGATCTAGGTAGCTACATTATTCCACTAAAAGGATTCTTTCTTTAACAAAGAGGTGAGTGGGGCTATAATACTACCATAATTTTTGACAAACCTATGATAGTAACCAATAAGCCCCAAAAATCCTCAGAGTTGGGTGAGTGTCTTAGGAATTGGCCAATCCACCATTGCATGGATTCTTTTACAATCCACTTTCACTCCTTCATAAGACACTAGATGACCCAAATATTCAATCTCACCAGCCCCAAAAGTACATTTTCAAGTTTTGGTATATAATTGATTTTGCTCCAAAATGGAGAGTACTTATTTTACATGTTGCAAATGGTCTTCCAAATTTTTACTATAAATGAGGAGATCATCAAAGAAAACCAGAAAAAATTTCCTCAAAATTAGCTTAAAAATAGTATTCATCAAACTTTAAAAAGTAGATGGTACATTTTTTAGACCAAAAAGCATAACCAAAAACTCATAATGGCCCTCATGAGTCCTGAAAGTGGTTTTGGGTATTTCTTCATCATGGATCTAGATTTGATGATACCCAAAAATGTAGATCTAAATTGGTAAAATAAAAATCACCATTCAATTCATCAAGCAAATCATCAATGACAAAAATCAAAAACTTATCTTTAATAGTGTACTTGTTGAGTTATCTGCAGTCATGCCACATCCTCTAGGTGTCATATTTCTTTCATACCATGACAACTGGTGAAGAGTACTCACTTTGGCTAAGGTGAATGATTCTTGCATCTAACGTCTCTTGTACCATCTTATCAATTTCACTTTTCTGGGCATAGGGATACCTATATGGCTTGATGTTGGGTGGTGTATTACCAAGAATAATTTTGATAGCATGATCATGTATGTAACTAGGTGGAAGTCTTTTTGGCCTATCCCCAAAAATAATAGAATGAGAATCAATTATTTGTTGCAGATCAAGAGGTGGAGATAGTTGAGTTGGTTATACTTCTATAGAAAACAAGTGAGATACAAATCCCTCAACACCCTTATGGAAAATCTTTGTCATTTGACGAGAACTAACAAGTTGTGGAGATTTAACCTTTAATCCTCTTAGCTCAAATGTTCTTTCTTTAGAATGAAAATGCATGAATAATTCTTGAAAATTCATCTCAATAGTGCCCAAAGTGGTGAGCCACTAGACTCCCAGAATAATATCATCTCCACCCATGGGAATATCAAACATAAGAGAATCCAATAAGTAGTCTCTTATGGCCAACTTAATACTATAACATTTTCCTAAATAGATGATAGTACCACCATCTACAATCATAGCCTAAAATTCTAGAGATGGATAAATAAAATAGTTCAAATGAGAAACCAACTTACTATGGATAAAGTTGTGTGTGCTCCCAGAATCAATCAATATAGTGACCTTTTATTTCTTAAGGAAACACATCACCTTAAGATTTTGGGGATTAATAATACCTGAAAGGGCATGATAAGAAATAGTAGGTTGAGAGTCTTTAGATTCCTCCTCAGGAACTTCTGCATCTTCATCATGTACTTTTGCATCATCTTCATCATCATTAGCACCTTCAATGTAAAATAGCTTCTTTGCAACACAATGATGTTCTTTGCTCCATTTTTTATCACAAACATAACACAACCCTTCGGCTCACTTCTCCTCAATTTGTCATTGTGTTAATCTAGTGGGTTGTGGAAATGATGGTGCAAAAAAGTTGATCTTGACTAGTAGTCAAAGTTTTCCTTTTGACCATCTCTTTTTCTTCTATCATGTGTGCCTTATAGATAGCTTATTCTACAGATGTTGGGTTAAACATTCAAACCTCTAATTGGATTCTATCTTTGAGGCCACCCAAAAATAGATTAGTCAAAATTTTCTCAATGATATTTTCCACCCATAAAGAGAGATTTTGAAATTGATGAATATAATCCTTCACATTTCCTATTTGACATAGCTTGGCTAATTGGCTAAAATAGTTATTAGAGACATTATTTTGATAATGAGATGACAACTCTATAGTGAAAATATTCTAGATAACGAGAGCACCATTCTTTTTCTTTTGAGCACATAACTAGTGATACCTAATGATTTACATAGGTTCTAGATATAGGGATGCCACTATCACCCTCTGAGAACTAGGGGTTTGATGTATCTAAATAAATTCTCAATTTGGTTAATCCAAGTGAGAGGATCCTTACCATTAAACTTATACATGTCCACTTTTGGTAACATCAATTTCATACTAGCATGGGAGTTATTGAGAGGAGGATTTGAATGCTCAAGTGGAGGGTTATTAGGATGAATTTGAGATTTAAGGGAAACCAATTGCATAGTGATATGCTATAATTCATTGTGAACCCCATTAATCTCTCTGTGCATCTCTAAAATATCAACTTGAACTACAATAAATTCATCATGCCTCACCAATTTCTTTAAAACTACTTGAAGCTAAGAAATCACCAAATCTAAAGTTCCAGAATCCATGTCATCAGTAGGAGTCTTCAAAGCTTCTTTCCCCCCTTTTCTTCCTCAAGTACCTATACCTACCATATACCAACCCTATGAGGGTTTTGACCCTAAAAAAAGTGTACCAATAAAAGGTACCATTGTGATCACCTTGTCAAGATGAATCCAATGACTACCTTTGCAAACTAGGGTAAAAATTTTGGTGCCAAGAAAGTGTACCGACAAAATATACCATTGCAATCATCTCATCGAGATGAATCCAACGATGGAAATTGTGCAAGAGGAATTTATTTTTTCATACTTTTTTTTTTAATTTCAAAAAAGTGTTTGAGCAATACTGCATTGATGGAAAAGAATTAATTCTTCCCAGATTGTAAGTTATATTTTTTCACTCTCACCACTCCCAGAAGCCACGCCTCACTAGATCTAAAAAAATGCCAAAAGAAACTTACCCAAATCAAAGCTATGTTACCACTTGTAATGAAATTACTTAGATATTCACACAATGATTTTATATTACACAAAATAAGCAAATATGAGAGATCACACAATGATAATTGACAGTAGAATAAAATACTAGATAATGTTGCAATGCCACTTCGAGGGGGTAACCTCCACAACTATGCACTAATAGCAGAATAATTAACATAATCCATAAAGACTAACCACTACCTCCTATATATAGTCTACTTAGCCAAGGTTATTCCATAGGCTGACCTAACTAAGAACATAGAGAAATATAACAAGTAAATAAAAGAGGTATGTAAGCCACAAGTCAGCCACACATATCCCTAGACACACTAATGGTTAAGGGCATATTAAACATCACTATTTTATTTTTGGATTATGCCTAAAGTCTACAAAAAAATTAATCACCTCTTGAGATAAATAAGAACATAAATTCCTCCATTTTTGGGTTTTTTAAGTGAAGTGTATGTGTTTTCCATTGATATAGCTTAGTTAAATACTTGTTTTCCTTTGTTATTGTCTTGTTATTATACCTTCATGAGATATTTTTGACATTCTAAAGGTCATTGTAAGTGTCTAAAATAAGCTTAATTTCATATATTGGATGTGATTTTAGTCATTCCTTGCATAAGTTGAATTTTTCAAGTCCCTATTGTGAAACACTATTGTAAAAATTTTACCTGAGTGTAGTGAATGTGTGCAATATTTTTCCTCTCACAAAAGTGTCATTTCAAGCATAAGTGGTCAAAAAATAATTGGTGCATCACCTTTCACTCCTAGTGTTATTTTAGTTTCATTATAAATAGTGTCTTTTGTACCCTTTTCATTTCCAAAATTAGTAGGTACTAATTTAAAAGTAAGTTCTAGTGAGAGTATCAAGGAAACCAGCCCTCTCTAATGATTCTCTCCCTTGTAAAGTCACCCACACTTTAGAGATATTCTATGTTCCAACAAGATTGAGTAATAGCATCCTTTCTCACAAGGGCACACTCCTAATTGACAACACTAACCCTAAACCCTTCCAAAAGTTTTGGTCAACAAGGTTGACTTAATCGACCTAGTATTGTAATTGAAAAAAAACTAACTAGATAATGAATTATGTCAGCAATGGTTGACTTATTTCCTAGTAAGATTTGTAATAATAATACAAGGTTGATGTGGCCGACATAGTAATGTAAACTACCAAAAAGGGGTTTAGGTTAGGGAAAGGGCTAATGAAGGTGGAAAATGAATAGAGGAGGGTTCAAAATATGATGCAAAGCTTAGGGGAATGTTTTTATGATCTGGTTAGATTGATAATAATTGGTAATAAGGGATAACAATCCTGTGAAGTACCAATGGTCTACCCACCCTTTTCCTAGTGCACCCCTTAGGGCATGTACTCAAAGAGATTGAGACTCAATGGGTTCTTGAAAGATAGAAAGCATCAGTAATTGATAAATTTTGAAAATATTTTGTGTATATAGAGTCTTCTACCATGTTTTGGTGTCATATTTCAAAAATATGATTTGTATGGCCTATACAAGATAAAAATTGTATAGGGGCAAGAAGTCATAAAAACTAGTCTATAGGTTTTGCCTTCAAAGGTCTATACAATCTACTCCAAATTAGATTTTTAAAATTGGATATGACAGATGACTTATAAGAATATACCCCTATACCATCAAATTCAAGTTTTGAAAACTGTATGGCCAAAAACCATTTAAAAAGGCATAAATTTATAGAAACATAATTCAAACAAAATAAATATTGTGAGATAATGATTGAAATTTAGGAAACAACATTATAAAACATGAACATTAAATGCAATGTCTATGGGAGAGGCTTTGATATTGAGAGATTTGAGAATTAGAGCATGGTATTATTAATTCTTTCCTCTGACCATAGTATGAGGGTGCCTTAGGGCTCCACCTATTATTTTCCTTAAAAAATAAAAATCCTACTTTGAAACCAAATGCAGAGCACAAACATTTTATATATTCAGCTAATAATGAATTATTATATGGGCTATTATATATCCAAGAAGATATCCAAATAACCTCATATAATATAGGAAGGAGGAATAAAAAATAAACTCAAAATAGTCTTCAAGTGAATTAATATTATAATAATAGCATGCTATGGTGAATTAATCACCATTTATTTAAATCTAACACTTGAGAGCCTTTGGGCTAAGGATAAGGTAGCTCAATACCATAGTTTGTATGAGGTAGCTTACTACCGTAGTTACTACCACATCTTACTTTTGAGTCTTGTAAGGAACAAATAAAGTCTTGATCTACGAGGTTAAGGACACACCACACTTTGACCTCAAGGCAATCAATACATTAATAGCCACTCCCATTCCACTAGGGCCTAAGGTACCACCACAATAGACAAATAAGATAGGAGAGAGTACAGGGCATGAGGATACATAGAGTTAAAAAAATTTGAGATGATTGACTTGTGATGATAACTCTTTATGTTTTATATTATCACTTGTGTATATTAGTGATGTCTATGACATTGTGTTTTTGAGATATATGACATGTATTTTTTTGGGTGATGTACATGCACTCTTTATATATGATGTTATTTTTTATTCATTATTGTTATTGCCTCATGATGATAGAATAGAAAATGTGATTGAATTATAATTGGATTCAAGTTGTTATTTACTATTCATGATGATATGGATGATTTTGTAAAAGATTTTCTTGCCATGATTATGTTGTTTGATCATTATAGATATGGATGGATAGCAGATTTCATTGATTTTCATTTCTTGTACTAAAAATGCGATATGATATGACTTGACATGAGATATTGATATTGGATCATGTTATAAAATGTTTATGAATTTTTGTATATGCTCATTTATGGATATGTATCATGAGTAGCATATAGATTATCCATGTTTAGTTTATTATGTTGTGAATAGTAGACAAGGAGATTTATTGCCTAGACAATGCCTATTAGACCTCTATTACTTAACTTTTGATTTTGTATTTAAATTTATGCACCATAATTATAAATGAATCATGATAACATGATATGTCATAAGTTTAAAAACTTGATTTCAATGCAAATGTAAATAAATTAGGACCTAGATATAAAGAATCAATCCCTAAGTGTACAACATAATGCAATAAGCCAAAGGCAATCAAGGAAGGGAAAATAAAATAAAACACACCAATAAATAAGTAAGAACACATACAAACACATAATCAAAAAGTAATAATCAATTAATTAATTGACTCTTTGTGTGTATGTGGACATAAGTAATTACTCATAGGTTTTGTCTTAAAGGAAAGGAAAATGTCAAACAATTATTTTGACAATTATGGTTTGAAGTAGAATAGAAGAATAAGGATAGGATGGTCGAGCTCACCCAATATGCCCCATGCATCTAAACATTGCCTATATATTCCATTGTGGTCTTCAATACAAATGTAGTTCTCTCAAGAAATGGGATAATCATAATGGTAATGACAAGAGATAAGGTGTAATTGATAGAAGAAAAGGGGAGGGACTTAAAAAATGGTGAGAATGTTGAATGATTAGTTCATAAAATGGTGATAGCATTGAATGGGTAGCTTGAAAAATAGTGAGAGCATTGAATAGTTAGCTCACAAAATGGAGAGAATGTTGAATGGTTAGCTCACAAAATGGTGAGAGAATTGAATGGGTAGCTCATAAAATAGTGAGAGCATTAAATGCTTATCTTGAAAAATAGTGAGAGTGTTGAATGGTTAGCTCATAAAATGATGAGAGTGTTGAGTGGGTATATTTCAAAATGGTGAGTGTGTGGAAATTACTGGCTCATAAAATAGTGAGTTTGTAGAATTTATTTGGTAAAGGAAGATGGAGGTATTAATGGTCAAGCTATCCCTAGATACCCTATCTATCTAAGTGTTACTTTCATAGTCCATGTGGACCTTAGGGAAATGTAGTTCTCCAAGAAATGGGAGTATAATGAAGAAATGATGGTGGTATTTGGAAATTATCATGTTTGGATAGAAAGTTCCCACCTAGAAGATTATTTAAATGCAAAGAAAGGGTTACCCACATAAGACTTCAAATAGTGCCACCTAGGACAGGATAGCAAATTATTCAAATATCTTTCTTGGTTTGGCCATTTCAAGTTTTTAAGATTTTATGGATTTATATCTCTCATGGATATTTTAAGTCATTTTTTTCATTTTTTGTTATTTTTAGGATTTTCAAGTCTTTAGGAGTTTTGGGTTTTTCAAAATTTTAATGTTTTTGGAATAAGATATTAGGAAAAATACTTGTAAAGTAGAATACACAAAGGGGATATAATAAAATGTATAAATGAACCATCTAACAAAGTAAAAATCAACCATGGGTTAGGATTCAACTGGATAACTCGTAAAATGGTAAGAGTTTTATTTAAAATACTCAAAAAATGGAAAGAGTATGGATTAAAATTCTTAAAAAATGATGAGAGGGTGGCTTAAAAATTATCAAAAAATGGTGAGAGTGTGGATTATAGTTTTCTCAAAATGATGAGAGTGTGGCTTTAAAATTCTCACAAAATGGTGAGAGCATAGCTTAAACATATTCATAAAATGGCAAAAGTGTGTTTTAAAATACTCACAAAATAGTGAGAACATGGATTAAACATGGTTTTAAAATGGTGAGAGAGTGTCTTAAATTGATCATAAAATAATGATAGCCTAGAATAGGTGTTGGCCCAAAACTAAGCAATGCCTACTGTTGACCAAATTCGACCTTTAGGTCAAATTGGGGCACCCCTAGTAAAAAAATTGGATTTTTAGGTCTATAATGGGGTATAATATATTATCATAAGGTGATTTATAGGTAAATTTATCTCAATTAATTCTATATTATCTTTGGTCAATTATTTTTTATGTCCTTATATCATTTTAGGGTCATTTGAGGGGTTAAAAAGGTGCATTTATTGCTTTGTATAGGTTTCTTGGGAAATGTGAAGGTTAAAAAATTATGATGTCATGTCACATGTTTCCACTTAATTCTTAATTAACTAGTAAAAATAAAATTTGTAGGTTATGCAAAAGAAAGGGTAATTTTCTAGTGAAAGAAGAAAAAAATGGCCTTTGTATGACCTCCTTGGGAAGTGTGCCATGTGGGATAGGGTCAGGGGATGTAATTTAATATTAATTGGCTCAAATCCATGTTTTTAATGATATTAAAGTTCCATTTTTATTCCAAATCCATTCTATCTCTTTTTCGCCCTTTTTGGCATAGAGAACTGCCTTGTAGGTTCTTCCTTGGTATGATCAACACAGGGGGTTTCAAGAAAAATGATCTTGGAGGAATATTATAAACTTATAGACCTCCATTTTCATATCAATAAGTTTGATAATTATAAACTATACTTTATAAATCATCCATTTGAAGTTGAATGTTCAAAATTGCCTACTAATCTATGCACCCTCTAGGTTTTGCTTTGGTTTGGGAGATTTCGTACAATCCAATTATTGAGCTTGTTTATATATCATATTTAATTACTCTTCTAATAATTTACATTATTGGTTTCAGCTTTCAATTTATTTTTATAAGACAACTAACTCACTTTGCATGAGGGTGTCACCATGAATAGTTTTAGTCAATTTTCCACTTGCAAAAGTTTGAATTCCATGCAGAGGACCCGTATAACATGTTCATAAGTGTTTTTAAGGTTTTTAATTATTAATTAATCCCTATTTATCATATGGTGGTGGCCCAAGTTTTCATATGATGCAAAGAAGGAGATTATAGCAATCATGTTGAACATTTTCACATATTTGGTCATGTTAGGACACCTGTAAGCACCTTTAGGAGTTGAATTCAAATAAAAATAGAGATGTTGATAATATTTTCATACCCTTTATGGTGTGATTATTTTTTTATAGGTGTTAGGATAGGATCTAAACTCATTTATAATCTTGAAACCATGTCTACTACCTAAATCCATAGTTGGTACCTACATACACACATACTAATACATACTTGCAGAGGCTTGCTGACATCATGATGATGCATAGAGAGATGAACATGTGTCTCAACTTTTTAGAATTTATATAAGTGTATTATGGATTTTGGATGAAAGTATCAAGGTTCATGTTCATGGAAGGTTATCGTAGTGTTCATGTTCAACTCACTATTAGGCACCAAATATTCACCCATAAGTGGCCTAAATAGGGGGATGAGATGTTCAATAAAGTGCTAAAGCATGTAATGAGACCTTACTTAGATCCTTATAGGTTTAAAAGACCATGATTGATCTATCCAAAGTGTTATATAGTTACAAATAGAGTTAAGGTCATTTCAAGAGCTCACATGACCATATTTTGGTATCATGTCCCTAAAAGAGCAAAACAGAGACCTAGAAGGTTTTGTAAGTATGTTACAATGTGCCTACAAAGTACCCCAAGGCATAAAAATAGATTAATCATGTAGCCTCCACTTAGGACAATGAATTCATCAAGTTTGGAAAGCAGATGACAAAGGGAGAGACAGTGTTTGAGAGCCTCAAAGTTGCTTCTAAAATCATTGAAAGCATGTAGTAGTGTCTAAAAGTTTGGAGCTTCAAGAGGTGGTTTCCTTCTCAAGTTAAAATATAAACCATCCCACATGTTTTAATGACATTACATTTCCTAAATCAGTATGAATGACCTATTGAACACTAAAGGTAGCTTATCTACCATTTTTACACCTTCATAAACACCTACAATCTGTATAAGGCCTGTTATACACCTATAGTAGGGTCAGATAGTAGTCAATAGGGAAATGACTTTAGATTATTCCCAAAGTGATGCTTGAAAGTTTTCAAAGAATATTATTTGTCCAATGCATTCATATGACCTAGATGGATTCATTTAGGAGTTCTCAAGCATCAAGATCAACCTTAGTTGAGGCAAAAAAACCACCTATAGTTAGAGGGCTTGAAATAAGGCAGTGGCCTAGAGATTATGGTTAAGGTGATGGTGAAGGTTTTTGAAAGAGGGTTTATAACTTAATCACATTGTATAATCAAAAAGGGTGTAAACCCATAGTTGTTACCTACATACACACATCCTAATACATACTTACAGGGTCTTGCTAACATCATGATGATGCATAGAGAGATGAACATGTGTTTCAACTTGTTAGAATCTATATAAGTGTATTATGTATTTTGGATGAAATTATCAAGATTAATTTTCATGGAAGGATATCATAGTTTTCATGTTCAACTCACTATTAGGCACTAAATACTCACCTATAAGTGGCCTAAACAGGGGGATGAGATGTTCAATATAGTGCTAAAGCATGTAATGAGACCTTACTTGGATCTTTATAGGTTTAAAAGACCATGATTGATCTATAAAAAGTGATATATATTTATAAATGGAGTTAAGGTCATTTCAAGAGCTCAAATGGCCATATTTTGGTATCATGCCCCTAAAAGAGCATAATAGAGACCTAGGAGGTTTTGTAAGTATATTACAATGTGCCTAAAAAGTACCCCAAGGAATCTAAATAAATTAATAATGTAGCCTCCACCTAGGACAATGAATTAATAAAGTTTGGAAAGTAGATGAAAAAGGGAGAGACAATGTTTGAGAGCCTCAAAGTTACTTCTAAAATCATTGAAAGCATGTAGTAGTGTCTATAAGTTAGGAGCTTTAAGAGGTGGTTTCCTTCTCAAGTTACAATACAAACCATCCCACATGTTTGAATGGCCTTACATGGCCTAAATCAGTATGAATGACCTATTTAAAACTAAAGGGATCTTATATAACATTTTTACACACTCATAAACACCTATAGTCTGTACAAGGCCTGCTATACACCTACAGCAGGGTCAGATAGCAGTCAATAGGGAAATGACCTTGGATTATTCCCACAGTGATGATTCAAAGTTTTAAAAGAATATTATTTATCCAATGAATTCATTCTGACCTAGATTGATTCATTTAGTAGTTCTCAATCATCATGATCAACCTTAGTTGAGGCAAAAAAGCCACCTATAGTTAGAGAGCTTGAAATAAAGCAGTGACCTAGAGATTGGGGTTGAGGTGATGGTGAAGGTTTCCAAAGAGGGTTTATAACTTAATCACATTTTATAATCAAAAAGGGTCTTCAATAGCAGTCTTTATCATCAATACAAGACAATTTAAAGCCACATGAACACTCACAGGCACCTATAGGTAGAGTACATCAGTCAAGGTAGTAGACTCATTTTTTGAAGATTAAAGAGCATGGATAGTATTGATAGGAATTTACACATGATGAGGCATTGAGTGACCATATCATTGGGGTGTGGGTGATTTCAAAAAACTATGTAAAGAGGAAGGAGTGATTTTACATAGCCATAAGACCCTAACAGACACCTACAACCAAGGCAAATGATTGTGATAGCAAGCAAAGGGACAAAAGCACATAGTCACGATAAATTGAAGAGTTAGAGGGTCATATGAGATGGAAAAGGGCTGAAATTTTGTATATAGGGTAATATATATATATATATATATATATATATATACATACATATATATATATATATGTATATATATATATATGTATATATATAATCTCATATAATACTTAATTTCCTCAAACAAATAGGGGAAGTACCCATTGTTTTATCACAGACAGGGGGCACTCCCCTCAATGCATAGATAGCAATTTTTAAGAAAGAGGGGTGATAGGGTGAATTTGAGATGGATTTTACTTTGGAGAGAGGTTTTTGAGATTTAAAATTACTAGTCCAACACAAAAAACCTATTATAGATGAGTAAACTCAAATAAGATGAGCCAAACTCTTAGGTTTGCAGTCAAACCTACTTGAGAAGGCTTAAGACATAAGACCAAATGGGAGCATAATGTGGCATTTGGCCTTATAAATGAATTTATAATTGTTATCAAATGTGTATGAGGTTTATGTAGATGTGTTTGAATAATTTGGAGATAGGGGTAAAACATCAAAATTGATCTGTAAACTGAAAATACAAGTGTAGTACATCCAAAAAACACTCTTTCAACTTTAAGAGATCCTTCAATTTCTCAATTTTTTTTGTTAATTTTGTATAAAGAAATTAAAATGAAGATCAAAATTAAATAATAATCAGAGATAATCATAAGAACTCACCAGCAAATTGATAATGGAGTTTGGCTTCAATAGCCTACGTCTCCGGGTCCGTTCAAAGTGAGTACCATTTCCATTAATTTTGTATAACAAATGGCTTCCAAAATCAACAAAAATCTTCAATTCGCCTTCTCTAATCTCTTCTTTCCTGTAATAATATCTCTTAGACCTAAAAATAATGGCACAAGGCTATACAAAGCAAGAATAAGACTCTAACCTTCTTAAATCTCTTTACACAGTCGGCTTTCTTCTTCTCTTCAAATGGAATTTCGTTCCTTATATAGCACTTACAACTCCATAGCACAAGTGATCAAAGGCTATTCCTTTTACACCAAAGGTGCAAGGTTCAAACTGCTAGCCTCCTCTTTTGGCACTTTGGAAACTGTCGACCTCCTCTTTTGGCATCGAAGGTGCATCTTTATCCCACATTTGTTGGGAAATAATTGTTTATATGCTTGATATAGGTTAGTCAATCCCTTTTCAAATGTTGACATCTACTTTATAGGAGACTTAAGCACTAGCTTAGGCCACTGTTGGACTTGGTCCTTGCATGGTTTGTGTGGCGACGTGGCAACTTATTACAAAGTGATAAATAATTATCCCACATTGGTGGGGTTTGAGAAGCATTTGAAACTTAAATACAATTTCTCAAACAAATACATATGAAGATTAGGAGGCCAAGGCACCCCTCCACAAGAGTGTGTCAACCCTCGCTGAGGGCCCCCAGTGAGCAAATAGTTGGGCCCACAGATCCTCATATGACTGCCTGTTGAAGACTGGAGGTTAAAAATAAACACCAAACCAAATTACTTTTTTTGCACCAAATCATTTTACCACGTGTCAAATGGCTATTGGTCCACTTGGTATATTTAAATAGTGCCACGTCACTTTCAACACCCATTATTCCCCTATCACAAGAATTCTTCAACAAGATTTATCTTGAGCATCTAGACTCTATTTTGCATTTTGGAAGAAGCACTAGAAAGCTATCAATGAATTATATGATGTGAAAATGGTTCGACCAGAATGTGAAGACTTTCAAAAATGGAATGGTACATGGATCCACCTGGATCACTCCTCCCCACTGGGAACTTTTGGACCTCTAAAATTTGAAATTAATTAGTAATGAGGTGAGGGTATTTTTCCCTCACCTTTTTTTATTTCCATCCATTTGGCCTTCTTTGGGTGCATCCCTTTGAGACCAACACGAAGATATTCAACATTACCTCTTCACAAAGTCTGCATATTCCTGTCAAGTAGAGTATATTCCTGTAATTATGTTAGATATTCAAGAGAAAAAATATCAATAGAAGGAATGGATACACTTTCATCATGATCAATTATCATTGGAGGCTCATATAATTTCAAATTTTCCACATTTACAACTGAATAAATCTGCATGTAAGATGGTAAATCTAACGGAAAAACATTTGTGCCAATTTTTTTTGATATCCAAAAAGGACCATACTAGATTGGTTTCAAATTTTTACCTTCACCTATCAGTCTTTCCTTACTAATGTGAATCCATACCATATCACCTAAAACAAATTGGTGATCAATACGATGTTTGTCATGTATGGCTTTTTACTTGGCTTGAATTTTCTCTAATTGAGTATGAACAGTCTAGTGTATGAGTTGTATTTGTTCAATGAACTTCTTAGCTCGAATGGCTTCTTTTGGTTCACCAACAGCTATATCCTGTCCATAACAAACATCTAGAGGAGATTTAGGCAAGTATCCATAACAAGATTTCATAGTAGAATAATGAAGTGCCCGATTATATGCATGATGTATGTAACACAATTTTTCATCCCATAACTTTGGATGTTTATTGATATATCCCCTAAGCAAATGTACCATAGTGTGGTTCACAACCTCTGTTTGTCCATCGATTTGTGGATGAAATGCAGTGCTCTTTTTTAATTTAGTGTCCATTAGTCCCCACAAAGTTAACCAAAACTCCCCAATAAATTGAGAATTCTGATTAGAAATAATTGAAGTAGGCAAACCAAAATGAACCCATACATGTTTAAAGAACAAATGTGCAGTGCCTTCACTAGTAATTTGCTTAGTGCAAGGAATCAAAACACATATTTTTCTAAATCTATCCACAACCACATATAAATAGTCATGTTTTCTTTGTGTCATAGGCAACCCCCCCCCCCCACAAAATCCATGGAGATACTTTCCCAGGGGTGAGTAGGAATAGGTAGAGGAGTGTAAAGTCCTAATTTCCTATTACTAGGTTTTACTTGTGGCACAAAGAGTACATCCCTTTATATATTTAACAACATTTTCCTGCATACAAGGCCAGTAACAATACATTTTATAATGTGTAACCATTTTAGCAACTCTAAAATGACCAAAAATAAAAGTATGTGCTTCTCTAATCATGTACACCCTCTCATTTTGAGGAATACATAGTTTACACAAATGATATAAAAGATCATTGTGTACACGATAGTCCAATTGTTCTACTTGTCTACTACTCACCAAGTCTTTATAAACATCCTAAAAATCAAGATCATTAACATATTATTCTTTATAACTTTCATGAGATAAAGAACCATGTTGTAAAATAATATATGCAACAACCATAGGAGGCCTAAATAGCATATCTGCAACCTTATTCTGAATACCTTTGTTATACTTGATCACAAGATAAAAATTATGTAAGAAACCCATCCAATGAAAATGTCTAGACTATTGTAGTTTGGTTTGTGATTAGAGATATTGTAAGGGCTGATGATCTGTATGTATTATTGTTTCTTTACCCATTAAGTAATGTTTCCATTTTTTAACACTTTGAACCAATGCATAAAATTCCTTATCATAAGTTGGATATTTTCTTATTGCACTTGTAAAGGTTTCAGAATGATAACAAATTGGTTTCTTACCTTGCATTAAAATAGCTCCCATAGCATACTCACTTGCATCTGTCTCGATCTCAAATGGTTATTGTATATCAGGAAGTGCCAAGACCAGAGCAATACTTATCTTTTCTTTCAAAGTGTTGAAGACTTTTTGATGTTTGCCTCCCCACTAAAAGACCTATTTCACACTTGTCAAAGAATGCAAAGGTGATGTAATATATGAAAATTGAGCAATAAACTTTCACCAAAACTATATTGCACCAAGAAAACTTCTCACCTCAATTTTGTTAGTGGGTGTAGGCCAATTAACAATGACTACCACTTTTGTAGGATCAATTTTCAATTCACCATGTCCTAAAATGTAACCCAAGTATATCAAAGAGGTCTTGCCAAATTCACATTTTGACATTTTTAGATAAATTTTTTCCCTTCGTAATGCATCCATGACTTTATTAATGTGGATCACATGCTCTTCCCAAGACTTGCTGAAAATCAATATATCATCTAAGTAAACTATAAAAAAATCATCAATGAACTATCTAAAAACATCATTCATCAATCTCATGAATGTAGCCAGGGCATCACACAACCTGAAAGGCATAACAAGCCATTCAAATAATCCCTATTTTGTTTTGAAGGCAGTTTTCCACACATCACCTTCATTAATTCTTACTTGATGATATCCACTTCTAAAATCTAACTTAGTGAAATAAATAACATGTTTTAATTGATCCAACAAATCATCAATACAAGGAAGAGGGTAACAATTATTAATAGTAATTTTGTTTAAGGCACGAAAATCAACACACATTCACCAAGTGCCATCTTTTTTTGGCACCAAAATAATTGGCAAACCAACAGGAGATGAACTTGGATGAATAAAACCTCTATCCAATAAATCCATTACCTATTTTTTGATTTCCTCATTTTCCACCACTGATAACCTATACATGTCAATGTTAGGGAGAGGAAAATACTGCAATAGCTGAATTTCATGTTGAACTCCCCTTTTAGGGGGCAAGCCCTTAGGATCCTAAAATAAATCATCGTAAGTATAAATGATTGCAACCAATTCATTCTTGTGTCTAGGATCACAATTTTCCAAAGCCTGAGAATATTCTTTTTCCCTAGACTTAATCAACATGAGAAAAAAAGTCTTACTTGAATTAACTAGTCTTTTCATTTTTCCTATTGTAACGAAGGAAAGACTTGTTCTAATGTGATGTGATCTAACTATATATTCAATGTCATCCTTAAAATTCAAGTACTTATTCTCCTCTCTATAAAAGAATGCTTTTCTATCATAAAGATATGGGCTTCCCAAAATAATCCCACATATGTCCAATGGGACAACATCCAACTCAACCTCATCTATGAACTTGGATGTGATGGCAAACCTTAGTCTAGAAGTTTGTGAGACTTGTAGCTTCGCATTGTCACACACCCAACCTAGTGGATAAGGCTTCGAATGGGGATTGGTTTGTAAACCTAGCTTCTTAACAACCTCTTCAAAAATTAAATTTGATTGTGAACCACTATCAAATAGAGTGTTAATCTTAGTATGTTTTGAAACAACTCTAATGTAGAACAATTCATTTCTTTTCTTATCAACATGCACAAAATTTTGTTTAGAAGAAGATGCATCATTTGATGACTTAGTGCTAGAAACTAAAAGAGAAAAATTATTATGTAATCCCATAGCTGTGATCTTAGTTTCATCACTTGAATTTGAACCTAAGTCCTGAACCATAACATTATCCTTCTTTTCTTTCTTTTGAAACCTCTTAGGCCTTAACTTAGGGTGTAGTTTCCAACACTTAGACTCATCATGATTTTTCTTGCAATGATTACAAAATGGTTTTCCTTCTTTTTTAACAGTAAAAGTGAATTTCTATTTACCCTTTCCTGATGAACTTTCCCCTTTGGATTGCTTATCATTAGATTGCTTACTTTTAACTTTAGGAAAAGATTCTTTTGATTGTTTTCCTCTAGCCTCTAAATGAGTGGCTTGAACACATACTTCATCTAAATTAGTGGGATTAAACATAAGAATCATATATCTTAAGTAACTATGTAGCCCACCTATATATTTTAGTAGTGTTTCTTGTGTGTATGGAGGAACATTTAAAAGTAAAGCTTTTTTCCTAAATTCTTGTGTATAATCTTGAACATTTTGGCCTTTTCCTTGTTTGAAACTTTGCCAATCGATCATGGCTTGTTGCATATAGCCTAAAGGATAGAATTGCTTTATGAGTTCTTCAATAAATTCATTCCAAGTAGAAATTGAGTTACCTTTTTGAAGCTTGGCTTCCTTCAACTTACTCTCCCACTAAATGAGAGTTGTGCCTCCCATACAAAGAGTAGCCAAATGAATTTTTGACTCATACCCTATAATCTTTTGGACCCTTCAATAAAATTTAATCTGCTTGACCCAATTATCCAACATTTTGGCATTAACTTTGCCTTTAAACATTGGTAATTCAAACTTAATATCTAATTTTAGTGAAGGGAGAGATTCCATAGTTTTTTTACCATTATTCGATGAAGAAAGTTTTTTTATTTCTTTACCTTTCAATTCTTGTGAATTTCCTTCTTTTTCATTCTTAGATTTCCTTTGTCACGGTATAGTTCTTCAACCATGCTTCTCATATCCATGAAAGCTTGGTGGAAAGCTTGTTTGGATTCCATCTCTTCTTCAGCCATCCTTGAAGCACGCCTTGAACCAATCTCTAGATTATACTCAATGAGTTTTCCTTCACCCTTATGGAATTTAGACCTTGTCAACATACACTAGCAATCACTATTAAATAACAACCGCTCTAATACCAAAATATGATCTGTAAACTAAAAATACAAGTGTAGTACATCCAAAAAACACTCTTACATGTTTAAGAGATCCTTCAATTTATCAATTTATTTTGCTAATTTTTAATAAAGAAATTGAAACCAAAATTAAAATGAATATCATAACTAAATAATAATCAGAGAAAATCATAAGAATTCACCAGCAAATTGATAATAGAGTTTGGCTTCAATAGCCTACGTCTCCAGGTCCGTTCAAAGTGAGGACTATTTCCATTAATTTCTACAACAAATGGCTTCCAAAATCAATACAAATATTTAATTCACCTTCTCTAATCTCTGCTTGCCCATAATAATATCTCTCAGACCTGAAAATAATGGCCCAAGGCCGTACAAAGCAAGAATAAGACTCTAACCTTCTTAAATCTCTTTACACAGTCGGATTTCTTCTTCTCTTCAAATGGAATTTCATTCCTTATATAGCACTTGCACCTCCATAGCAAAATTAATCAAAGGCTATTCCTTTTACATCAAAGGTGCAAGGTTCAAACTGTTGGCCTCCTCTTTTGGTGCTTTGGAAACCGTCAGCCTCCTCTTTTGGCACCAAAGGTGCATCTTTATCCCACATTTGTTGGGAAATAACTATTTATATGCTTGATATAGGTTGGTCAGTCACTTCTCAAATTCTGAAATCTACTTTATAGGAGACTTAGGTGCTAGCTTAGGCTGTCATTGGACTTGGTCCTTGCATGGTTTATGTGGCACTGTGGCAGCTGATGCGTGTTGGTTGGTGGCATCTTATGACAAAGTGATAAATAATTATCCCACATTGGTGGGGTTTGAGAAGCATTTGAAACTTAAATAAAATTTCTCAAACAAATACATATGAAGATTAGGAGGCTAAGGCACCCCTCCACAAGAGTGTGCTGACCCTCGCTGAGGGCCCCCAGCGAGCAAATAACGGGGCCCATGGATCCTCATATGACTGCCTATTGAAGACTGGAGGTTAAAAAAAAACACCAAACAAAATTATTTTTTACACCAAATCATTTTTCCATGTGTCAAATGGATATTGGTACACTTGGCATATTTAAATAGTTCCACATCACTTTCGACACCCATTATTAACCTGTCATAAGAATGCTTCAGCAAGCTTTATCTTGAGCATCCAGACTCTGTTTTGCATTCCAAAAGAAGTGCTAAAAACCTCTCGATGAATTCTATGATGTTTAAATGGTTTGACAAAAATTCTAATACTTTCAAAAATGGAACGGTACATGGATTCACTTGGATCAAAAAGACATGTTTAAAGCTAAAAGTCAACTCAGCCTGTTAGGCATGACTAGGCCTAATGTCCAAACAGGGGATCATTCATACTTTTGGACTTATAAATGCTATGAAACATATTGGGATAAATTAATTAGGTCACCAAAAGTTTTTTTAAGCTTTAAAATTGTAGAGGAAACCTTATAGATACCATTTTTGGTTTAGAATCCAACTCAGACTTGCAAGAAGAACAAGAATAAGCCTGAGAGGCTAAGTTCAAGAGCTCACATCTCTCATGAGGATCTGCATGGGAGCCATAAGATTTATGTTATGTTTTAATGGGTCTTGAAGGCCAAATTAATTTAATTTTTTTGTAGTTTGGATGTCCCAACTTTATGAACAATCCTTAAGAGTGAAAATTAGCCTAAAACCCTTATAAACCCTTGCTAGAGACATGATGCAGAAGATTGAGTTAGAAACATATTATATGTGAATATTTTTACCATGAAACATTTTTGAACCTATATAGGAGTCACTTAGTCTGATCCACACTCTTTTGGTTGTAAGAACTAATATGGATGGGGGGAAAATAGGCTTTTTCTCACTATTTTTTGTGTTGTGCAAGCTACAAGAAGCATTAAGATATGAAAAAAATATTGGATGGAATATTAATACTTAATATAACTATAAATATTCATTTAATTCCTTTAAATAACTTATAATTTCACCAACTATGTGATTCAACTCAGCCAGCCAAATCTAACATATCGGGCAAGCTAGTGAAGAAGATGAAAAACTTCAAGTGAGATGAATTTAAGGTGTCCCTTATGATTATAAGGACATTTAGGGACTTTAAATTTTTAATTAACTCCTTCCCGTGTATTTTCATGGACAACTGATGCCAATTTTGAGACCAAGTATGTAGGGTGCATGGAAGGGTAGTTTTCTGGATAGTAGGTGATGATGGCTCACTTTCAAAGGTTTTTAGAGGACCAAGAATGATAAAAAATCATTTATAGTCATATATTATATCTTATCCTTACATTATAATCATTTATACTTCTCTTCATTAGTTATATGATGTTCAAACAATTACAATCATGAAGGTAGTTTTTCTATGCAAAATGGAGAGTTTTATGCCACTTTTCATGAAGTTTGTGACTTGGATTGAGACTTTTAAATATTTAACTTGCATTGTTTGTCCCATACTCTCTCCAAATAAATAATTAAATCCTTTAATCATCTTGAAAATTTTCTTTGTGACCCTTGGACTTCTCTTCTTCTCTCTCTCTCAATTCTATAAGAACTAACCATTTTGGCATTGTATAGGAGGCTCCACACGAGTATGGTTAATCCCTGATCATTTAAATACATTATGATAAATAAAATTACTATGTTTTACCTATTACATGATGTTTCATAGTGTTATTTACTTGAATTTTGAATTTGCTTAGTGAAGACTATGGGTTCCTTAACAAGTTATCGCATTATGTCACCTATTTATAGCTTCTTCTTGTAGGGCATGTGATGTGTTCTAAGAAATTTCAAAGTTTAGGTGAGTTATTATTTTCAATAGTTCCTCATAATCCTCTTATTTTTTGACATTCATCCATAACCCCACAATGTAACATTAATGCAAGAAGACATAGATTGGAGAGTGTATGTTTAGTTTGTCCTTGGTCTCAAGTGTAGCATACATAGGTTGGAATTCATTAGTAAATTTGGTGTATCACCTCCTTTAGATTATTTTTATTTTATTTATCCCTCTCCTTTTTCACTTCCAAATCTTGTAGTAGTTACAATCCTAAGTGGTACATCAAGGTAACTAGCCCTATCTAGAGACTCACCTCGTTCCTTAGGCTACCCACAAACCTAGAGGTGATTCTATTATGTCACTTGGATGAGGAGAGATTTGAATCTCCTCAAAGGGTTAATATCCAAGTGAAAACACCTACATAGTCCAGAAGGACCTCAAGCCATTATAGTTGAACCTATAGTGAAAGATACCACTAATTAACAATAGGTTGGGATAGGAAGATACTAAAGTGGAAATAATGGTATAGCACTTGGAAAAAACTAAAATATTCAATTTAAAGGACCATTACATAGGAAAACCATGCCAAAGTAGTTTTAAATATTACCTTTAAGGAAGTGTTGAAGATAACCAAATATGAATCACCTATTGAATCTTTATTTGAATATGCATTTAAATCTTTATATTGTATCCATAGACCAAAATCAAGATTAGGGTGGTAATAAGATGGGGGGAAAGGAGGGACTGACATAATTAGAAAAAAATAATGAATGGAATATGATATTACTTGCCCCTAAATAGGGGTCCTCATAGACAATTTTCAATTAAATCAAGCGTAAAAGTGATTGAGATGCATAATATTCATGGGCTCATCTAGCTCTTGTCTATTAGGTGTAGCCACCCTATATGCTCCAAACCCATCGTTAATCATAATAATGAATAGTCCAGCCAATTAAGCTCAAATTTTCCCTTATTTCTATTCTTAATTTGGTATTTTTTTTAGTCTCTTTTATCACAAGATCACCAAGTTCAAACTCTTTGGGTTTGATGTCCTTATAATAGTTATGGCGTAACATGTAATGATATGCTTGGAGATTATTCAGGGTAGGTACCCATTTTTCATCAAGTAGTTCTATTTCATATAACCAAGCAAATTTGAACCTCTCATTATCAATGATATCCTAAAATGAAATGTGCAAGGAAGGAAACTCAATCTCAATAAGGATAATAACATTAGTACCATAAACTAGGGAATATATTGTGGCTCATATGGGTGTTCAAGTATAAGTACGCTAGGCCCAATTCATGGTAAATAATTATAAGTACCAATCATGACCAAAAAAAGTAATAATATTTTTTAAATGGTTTTCTTACATGCCTTAGATTAGCTATTTCCTTGGGTAAAATAAGGAATGGAAAAACATTATTTTCCATGGTATCGAGTAAAGAATGTCTTTTCCTCATTACTTTTGAATGACTTGTCATTGTTAGAAATGATAGTAGAGGGAATTATATAGCAGAAAATAAGGTTATTAAAAAATAATTTGTAAATTTTCTTACGTGTTACATAAAGGAGAGAAATTGATTCGACCCACTTAGTAAAATAATTGGTCACAATTAAAATGTGTTTGTGGTGATATAAATAAGAAGGATTTGTTTTCCCTATTAGATTGAGTATCCACATCAAAAAATGACTAAGGATTAGTGATCAACTAAAGTTTTCGAGATGGATCATGAAGAGATTGGAATGTTTTTGAGAAGGCAAACACTTTTTGACATATACACATGCATCTAATTCCATAGTGGGCCAATAATACCCAGTTCATAGAAGTTTTTTGGCAAGGACCATTCCACTAGTGTGGGACCAATAAATCCAATCATGTACTTACTTAAGAACAAGTCCATATTCTATACAAGTTAAACAATGAAGAAGCGTTCCATCATAACCTCTATGATAGAATGTAACACTGATTAAGGTATAATGGGAAGCCTTGTGAATAAAGTATTTTTGTTGATTACAAGAAATATTATTAGAAATAATGTGGTCATGGAGGTAATCATATAAATCATCATACCAAGATGAGTTAAGACCAATAATATCCATCTTGGATGTTGAATAATCATGAGCTAGTTTTAAAATATGTTCAATAAAGAATTGATAGTCTTTGACATGATTTGTAATCTGTACCAATGAGTAATTATTTACATTATGTCTATTATCCTATTATTATCCCTTATAATCTGATTAAGGCTATCGATTATGATTTTTTAAGGTATAATATTTTCATCCTTTTTTGGATATTGTTATATCCCTTGATTAATAACTAATTGAGAATCCCCATGAACATGTAATTACTTAATATTCCATTATATTTCAAGGTAAAGCCTTTCAATTATTGATTAGCATTATACCATATTTTTGGTACAATTTATTCCAGTATGGAAATCCTTCGGAATAATATCTCTCTATGTTTTTATAAAATAAAATTCTATATCTAGATCCACAATATCTGTAGGAACTGTCAAAGCATAATATCCATTACTGAGATTCAAAAGTTGTTTCATCTAGAGTCAAAATGGACTTATCAAGGAAATTGAAAATAAGTGGTTTGGTATCTAATAAGGGTGCTTCAACAATTTGATCTACAAGTACTTTCCCCTTAATTTATTTTTGATGTACATATTGAATCTCAAGCTCACTCAATAGCATGACCCATTTATCCATGTAAGTAGTCAAATTTGCCTTGGAAAGTAGATACTTGAGTGGTTCCACTTTGGCGATAATAATGGATTTGTTTCTGAGCATGCAATGATGTAACTTATGGGATGTGAATACCATTGATAAATAGGATTTTTTAGTTGGCATATATTTGTGTTCATAGGTAACCAATGTTCTAATTAAATAATATATTACTCTTTCTTTCCCTTCATCATAATGTTGGGAAATAAGTTCCTCCAAGGCATGTTCTATTTATAAAATGAGAGGAGTAATAAATTCCCATATGTTAGTGTGGCTAAAACAATTGAATTTTTTAAATAATCCTCCAAATTCTCAAATTCTTGTTGACAGTCAGCATTCCAAAAATAGGTGGTACCCTTATTTAAAAGGTGAGTGAAAGGATGACATTTATCTAATAATTGTGAAATTAAACATCAAATAGATTAAATTTTTCCCTGTAAACTACAAAGATACTTCAGATTACGAGGAGGTATTTCTATAATGGCCTTAATCTTGGATGCATCAACTTCAATGCCCTTATGATAGATAATGAAACCTAACAATTTTTTGAAAGTGATTCCAAATACACACTTCGTAAGATTAATATGTACCTTGTATTCATGAAGCCTTTCAAAAATTCTGCATAACACTTCTTGATGTCCTACCCTAGTCTTGGATTTTCTCATAATATCATCCATATAATATTTTATAATATTGTGCATCATGTCATGAATTATGATAGTCATTTCACGTTAGTATGTATCACCATAATTATTAATGCCAAATGACATCACTTGATAATAAGATGTCCCTATGGAGTGGTGAATGTTATTTTGTGTGTATCTTTAGGTTTTATTTTTATTTAAATGTACCCTGTGAATCCATCTATAAGAGATAACATATCATACCCTATTGTGTAATCTACTATTATATCAATGTTTGGAAAATTAAAATAATATTTTGGGTATGATTTGTTTATATCTCTAAAATATGTGCATATATAGATACCTTATGGTTTCTTGCTAATTATGGTGATGTTGGATATCCATTTTGAATAATATATGGGACTAATACATCTTGCCCCCAATATTTTTTACAACTCCTATTTGATGAGTATGGAAATGAGAGGATGTATTTTTCTCAGCTTTCATTTGATTGGATTTACATCTAGGTGTATAAAAATCTAGTGTAAAACCAACAAATGATCCAAGTCATGCATATATGAATAGGACCAAGGAAAAATATCAATAACCTCTTGAAAGAGGGTAGTAAGTATTTCACATTCCTAACATTTAAAAATTAGGCTCTTCTTTTGTGATGGAAATGATTCAGTCTTCATTATCCATCGATGATCCTTACTTGGAAAGGTCATCAGGTAAGCATGATTTAGGTTTGGTAATACATTATAAATAACATAAAGGTTTATTGTGGTTTAAAGTATCTAATGGCTTTGGGCATCTGGAGGAAATGGTAGGTGGTTGACCTAAATTCTTAGGGCTTATTATAGATTAGACAAATCCTTTATTTTTTAATATTAGGGTTTATAATAGTAAAAAAAGGTTAGAATCAAATTTTTATGCTTCATCATGAGCTAAATCTTTTGTTAACATGGTCGTTGAGGGTGAGAAATCTATGATAGGCATCGCTAAAGCTATTCTATCTATGCCATTTATGGATGAGGCATTAGAAGAGGTTATTCAAATTAAAGAGTGGAATTTATTGGAAACATAATGAGGGTGAATCAATACCTTAAACCTTTCTTTCCAATGTACTTTATCATTCCTTAAACCATCAAATCAATACAAAGATATAGCAATGCATAAAGAGTCATTCACATGAGCATAACATAAAAACACATATATGAGTGGGAAACCATCAAGGAGAAGAAAAAAACTGATCCTTGTAAATGGAATACAGGCCTATAAGTCAAAATATCATAATTTTTTTAATCACCAACTCGACATAAAGCACCAACCCCAACTAGCCAAGCACCAACCCCAACTAGCCAAGCACCAACTACCCAACTAGGCTTTAGCAAACACCAACTTACAAGGAAACACCAACCCCCCAGATGACTCAACATAAATTCAAATACATAATTACTTTGATCACCTTCATAACATTTTGTTTCTAAAATAAATAATGATTACAACATCTTCATCTCTTCATACTCTTATCCCCCTCAAACTACCTTCTAGGCCTCTTCACTCAACTAGGTCTCTTCAAGATAGATTAGGTCATACAACCTTGATCCTTATATATAGTACCCAAATTATATATTAATGATATTTTTTATAAACCCATATAATGTTCTAAAATACCTCCTTCATTTATTTAAAGTCTTATATCCTTCTCTTCCACACACACATGCTCTAACTAGACAATTAGGCCTATTAGGGCTTGTTCTTATACTAGACTCTTGCTCATACACCTCTAGGTCAGCCATAAAAACTTTCCCACTTATATTTTCCACAAAATAGGCCTTAGGAAATTTAAAAAACATGAATCAATCATTACATTAGGTCTTCCATAGCTCCAATGGATCAAATCCTTCTTTAGGCCTTAAGGAGACCTAATTCAATTAGGCCTTCATTAGTACATGTTACCCTTTGATCTTCTTGGAATAATTTAAAACCTCATATAATGGAAGGAAAAATTAATATGCCACTAAAATATATGCCTAATAATTTCATCTTAATTCCATGACATGTTTTGGCTTCAATCATCACTTGGAGCATGCTATTAGTATTGTTTACATTAGGCCTTCACACATACAGAAAGGTTTATCTTGAACAACTAAAGATAACACTATGTTTAGACACATAACAATGATAATAAATCATATTAATAGAACCTAAAATACCTAAAAAAATTTACCAAGTGAATTATACTTCATTACATAGGGTAAAATAAATCAAAAACATTCCTATAATTTGCTCCCTCAGAACTGTCAGTTTTCCTCAAAGATAAGTCATGGTGACTCAAACCTCCAACACCTGTATAGACAACTTAAATGACTTATGATGAATTTAAATGATTATAAAATATAATTATACCATTATAATATATAAATACAATATTTTCAAATGGAAATATTGGTCTTATAGACCAATCTCATAACCTTATATCTCACTGTCTCATTCGAACTAGACAGGTCAACTTGTGAGCAACTTTTTCACTATAACCACTAACATCCAAAAATTATACCAAATATTAACATCTATTAAAATACATGAAAAATATATCCATATATTTCATGATAGCACATCCCTAATCACCTTCTCACTATTGCCTGAATTTCTCATTATTTCCATCATTAGGCCTATTTACAACTGGTCAACTTGGATGATCAATTTAACACACCTAAGGCATATAACCTATCCATAAACCACCATGTACATAAAAAACATGTATAAATATTCCCCATATAATTATTTTCATAATTTTACTTGGTCAACTCTGACTACAACTAAACTCTGAGAAATGTGCACTTTCTTGTAGGGTCTACTCACCCACTTACAACTCGGTCACACCTACAAGTTCCTGGGAGAGTTTTAATACAATATAAAATAGTTTTTATATTCATTTTAGACCATTATAGGCTATTTTTATCAAAATATTCAACATTAGGTCCTTATTAGGGCTCTAAGAGGGTTTAAGCCTATTTTCACTCTTAACAATCATTCATAAAGCATAGCCCCTTAATCCAAAAAATAATAAATAGAATTTTGAGATAGTATCATTAAAAATATACCATAAATATATTAATTTCTCATGTAGAGTTTTTATGATCTAATGATCACAATAAAAACCTTCTCATGTAGATAACCCTTCATTCTATGCACTTGAGAGACCTCAAAAAAACTTTTTGTGCCCTTTTTCTTGCAAACCATGACCTCAAAACTTGTGAAATTTATTTAAAGAACATATAATACCTATAAAAATACTCACTTTTCCATAATTTTCTTTAAAATATAACTTCATGCCCCATTAAGCCATACTTTCTCTCTTTATTTGATTAGACCTTGATCTGCAAACCATATTAGGCCTTGAAACTAACCTTCATGCCTATTTCCATGTGATATACACCAATATAAAATAATAAAGAAACCTCATACATGATTAAAAACTATCATACATCCTTCATGTGTCTTGACAAAATATCATGATGCCTCATTAGGCCAAGTAGGGTCTAAGAGTGGTCTAGGTGCAGACTTGATATGAAGGTCCTACCACTTTAGGCTCACATTGAGATTTTAATGAGTGATCTAACACCTCATATACATGATAAATAAACTTAATATAGTCACTCATTCATGTGTGCATTCATCTCACCAAACCATCATACTCCTTCACACATAATACTAGGCATCCTATGTACATAACTTTTCAAGACACTACTAGGCTCAAGCATTTGATAACTTTGAAAATAAGGGCATTCCATGCTAACCTTCACATCACTCATGTAGTCATAAAAACATATAAAAATCATATCTTACACTCTTAGAAACATTTCAAACATTGATCAATATTGTCTCTTCATAGCTTACATTCTTCAATGACCTCATGAATACCTTCTTAAAAACCTTTGACATCAATGACAACATCAATGCCAAACCTCAATAATAAGAACAATGATCAACAATCTCCTCATTTTTCATTGATGGAAAAATAAACTACAAATTAATCATTCTTATCTCCCCCTTTTGGTATTTCTCCCCCTTTGACATAAATGACAAAGTGATGTCTACAACACCTTGAATCACACTACTTACAACTAATATACTTAACACATAGGACTATGAGACATAATAAAAACATGATCCCTCTATCTCCATGTATACCTCTTTGTAATAACTCACCTATTATTGGATCTAATTATCATGATTATCTCCCCAAAATTACTTGGCTTCTTTAATGATTTCTACTGGAAAGAATTACACCTGATTCCTATCTTAGGTGTTCAAATATTACCTTTAGAAGTGGTTTGGTCAAAATGTCTAAATTTGGATCCTATGTGGAAACATATTCAAGTTTTTCACTTTTTTCACTTACCTTTTCTCTTGGAAAATTATACCTAATGGTAATGTTCTTGGTCCTTGAGTACATGATAGGGTTCTTTGAGATGCTTATAGCACTTGTATTGTCACAATAGATAAGGATAAGACCATCATACTCCACCTTGTAGTCTTTTAGGGTTTGTCTCATCCATAGGACCTGAGTGCAACATGAAGTTGCTAGAATGTACTTAATCTCAAAAGTGGATAATACCACTGATTATTACTTCTTACTTATCCATGAAATTAGGCATCCACCTAAGAATAAAGATCCTCCACCAATACTCTTCTTATCATCTAGACTCCCTACCCAGTTTTCATCTATATAAGCTATCAAATTAAACTCCTTTCTTCTTAGATACCATAACCCATACTATATATTCCCCTTAAGATACCTGAGTATCCTTTTGACTACTTATAGATGATTCTCCTTTGGATCTTCTTTAAACCTTCCCATAAGACCTACTACATGCATGATGTTATGTATGGAGGTAGTGGTACATAACAAAATTTTAATGATTGGCATATATGATATTTGATTAACCTTTGAAGACCCATCTTCCTTGCTCAACTTACACCCTATGATCATGGGTGTACTAACTACCTTGCAATCTTCCATCTCAAACTTCTTCAACATCTCTCTTATGTATTTGGCTTGTGATATGAATATACCTTTTTTAGATTAAGTGATTTAAAACCCAAGAAATAATGATAGTTATCCTAGCATGGACATCTCAAACTCTTTCTTCATCACCTCTATAAATTCCTTGGTTATGTTCTCATTATTTCCACTAAAGATGATCTCATCTACATAGACAACTACAATCAGCTGATGGTCATATTTATATTTATGTATATATTACTATCTACAACTTCTCTTTTGCATCCTTGATCCAATAGATACTTGTCTAACCTAGCATATCAAGCTTTAGGAGCTTGATTAGACCATAGAGATCCCTTTTTCAATCTACAAACATATTCCTTGTTGTCTAATAGTGATAACCCCTCAAATTTCTCAATGTACACTTCCTCCAAATTTCCACTCAAAAAGGTAGATTTGACATCCATTTGGTATACCTTGAACCCTTTGAATCCTACATATGCTAGAAATAATCAGATGGCCTCCAATCTTCATACTAGTGTAAAGGTATCCTCAAATTATATCCATTCAACCTATACATATCCCTTTCATACCAATCTATCCTTATTCCTAGTGACCTATCCATATTCATTCAACTTGTTTCTAAACACCCATTTTGTCCCAATGACATTCTTGTATTTAGGCCTAGAAACTAATTCCCAAGTCTCATTATTCTCTTATCACCTATCCAAAATTTGTATTTTTTTGATTCTATAAGATTCTTAGGTTTAATCATAAATAATAGAGCAACATTATGTTAATTTATGTTACTTACTAGTATCCTCCTTGTTTGTATACCTACATTCTTCTTACCAATGATTTGAGATTCAATATGATCTCCTTGAATCTATTTTAAGGGGATTTTAGAATCCTATCTCTCCTAAACTTATTATTCTTCCTCATCAACCTCTATATTTTCCTCTTCATTATTTAAGTCCATATTCTCTAAAGTATCCTTTGATTGTGAAAGTAATTTCCTTGTCCCATCAATCTTCACATTGGTGCTCTCCACTATCTTATGTAACATTTTGTTATAAAATCTATAGGATGAGATTATTGATGATTATCCTTATAATATACCTTCATAAGATATAGAATCAAACTTTCCTAAGTATTCATCATCTCTTTGATGAAACATTTGCTCCTAAACACTCTAAAGTGTTCCACATTAGTAGTTTTATCTTTCCATAGATCATAAGGAGTCTTGTTACCATTAGTATTTATCTATCCTCTATTCAAAACATATACTATATTACTTACTACCTCTCTCCAATATCCATCAAATAATATAGACTCATTTATCATAGTTCTAGCCATTTATTAAACTATCCTATTCTTTCTTTCCACTATGTTATTCTGTTGAGGTGTCCTAGCTACTAATAATTGTCTCCTTATTCCATTAACCTCATAAAATTCATCAAACTCATTAGACCAAAACTCTCCTCCTCTATCATATCTTAAACACTTTATATTCCCATTTTTATCATTCTCAACAAGATTCTTGAATGCCTTGAACTTGTCAAGAGCTTCTAACTTTTTTTCTCAAGAATGCTACCCAATTCATTCTTGTATAGTCATCTATGAGTACCTTGAAGTATCTATATCCTTTAATGATTTGAATTCATTTAGGCCCATAGAGATCAGTGTGTATTAACTCTAAGATTATAGTATTAGATTACTCCTTTGACTTGAACCTTTTTTAGTCTATTTACCATGTTGATATACTTTACAAAGTATGTTTTTAAGTTTGGTGATATTAGGAATATTCTTCATAGACTTCCTAGTGTTTATTTTAACTAGATTGTCAAAGTTTAGGTGACCTAAACTTCTATGCCATAGCCAACTTTCATTCATCTTGCTCATGAAGCATCTCTCCTTCTTTATTTCATTCAAGACACATAAATTGCTCTCAATCCTCTTAGCATTGGTAATTAGCCTTCCTAATTTGGCTTTCCTTATCTCACATCCTCTATCATGAAAGGTTGGTGTGTGTCCTTGATTTCACATTTGACTTACATTAATCAGGTTATGTTTCAAACTTTCCACATACAACACATTTGTTGTCTTGTTTTTCCCATTGTCTAAACTCAAGATACCCTTACCAACTATATTGGTAGTTGGGTTGTCTCCAAACCTCATTGTTCTTGTAGAATTATTATTTAATGAGCTTAACTTATTTTGATCTCCTATCATGTGGCTTGAGAAACCACTATCTATATACCATTTCATGCCTTCATATTGAATGTGAAAGGTAGTTTGAGATATTATAGAATCCATTTTAGTCATATGTTCTTCCTTAGCAAATATTCCATCTTAACTCTTGGTCTCAATCTGATCAGTCCTAACTTACTTTAGCTTCCATACAAATATTTTACCCTTCTCATGTACTCTAGGAACTTCATATGTCTTATTTGATCTTGAGGGCCTTCTAACTCCATTTGAATATAATCTTGAAATGTGTCCTATATTATGATAACTATATCAAACAATACTTATGTACCTACCTCTTGATGGATTACTCTTTTTCCCATGGTTCCATGATAACTTATCCCTTATTACATTGGGTTGCCTCATTGGTTTTTTTCATGTTGGTACTTTTGGATTGTTATTAATTCTCATGCTCTTTCTCAAGCTTGCTCATCTTATCTATGAGTTTTTCATGCTCAACCTTCAAGGAATCTAACTCTATCTTCAATTGGTCATAATCAAATTATTTTGACCTAAACCTTATGTTGACACCTTCTAGTTGACTCCTAAAATCCTTGATAATATTTTGAAATCGTCAAGGTCACTTATGAGCTCAGCTCCAAGGTCTACTTCAACTTATCTTTCTTCACTATCATAGTAAACTTCTTCATCATATATGTTGTCTTATTCTTTTTTATCACTAAACATCTTGTACTTCTTAGGATCACCTTCAAGATGTTAGACTTGATTTAAAATACCATGGCTCTCATACCAAATTTTGGAAACATAATGACTAAAAGGGGGTGAATCAGTCTATTAAAACTTTCTTTCACATGTACTTTTTCATTCCTTGAACCATAAAAGCAATACAAAGATATAGCAATGCATAAAGAGTCATTCACATGAGCATAACACAAAAACACACATATGAGTGGGAAACCCTCAAGGAGAATAAAACCAACTAATCCGTACAAATGGAATACAATCTTATAAGTCAAAAGATCATAATTTTTTGAAGCACCAAATCGACATGGATCACGAACCCCAACTAGCCAAGCACTAACCCATCTAGGCTTTAGCAAGTACCAACTTTCAAGGAGGTATCAAACCCCTAGATGACTTAGCACCAACTCAACCACCTAATTGTTTTGATCATGGTAAGAACACTATATTTTTCAACTAGCTAATAATGACCACCTCTTTATCTCTTCACACTCTTATCCCCCTCAAATTGCCTTCTAGGTCTCTTTTGTATACATTCAAAAATGTATCAGATCGCTAAATCAATCTTATCTTAGAGAAGATAGATCCTAATTACACTTCCTATTGGGGATACATTAAATAATTAGGAATATGACCAATATAGAGATCTGTTAGATCAAATTATGGGACCTCATATCACAAATAATACACTACGTAGGGTTCCAAAGCCTTAAGTCAAGAAAAACCATGCAATAACCCTAATTAAGTCCTATGTTTTCATATTCACTATAATAATAATAATAAGAAAAGCAAAGAAATATAATTTGATACTCATAAAATATTGTGTCATAATATGGGGGTTAGTAAATAAATAAGAGTAAACATGAATAGAAGAATCTTAATTAAGCTATGTATAGATAAAACTCTAATGCATGGAGAAGAAGAGTAATATTATTCAAAAGCCATTACTTATGCTACTTTTATCTATTAAAGAGATGAGTAAAGTTATAGATACTTACCTAAAAGATTAACCCATCAAGCTTCAATCTCTCCCTTATCCAAGGGTGATTTACAAGAGACTTTTGTGCTTTATAAGGATAATTAAGAAAGGCCAAAGCATCCAAGACTTCTCCACAAAACTAGATTCTTCAAGTAAAAATCCTAAGCTAAGACTCCTCAAGTAGAATGGTGGAAGATCAAATTATAAAGAAGCACAAATGAGTAATAACTATTGATGTATCTTTAGTAATGAAAAAATATATGTGTTTATATAGGTGGATCTAAACCTAAACCCTTCTAAAAGTTTTGGTCAATAGGGTCGACCCAATTGACCTAGTATCGTTATTGACAAAAACTCACTAGGTCATGGGCTAGATCAGCCAAGAACTGACCTAGACCTTAAATGAGTTTCACCAATAGAAGTAAAAGGTTAACCTAGTTGACCTAGTCATATAAACTATTGAAAAGGGTGTTAAGTTAGGAAAAGGGCTAATGAAGGTAGTAAAGGACTAGAGGAGTGTGAAAAAGAGAAGAAATAGCTTAGGGATTTTTTTATGATCTAGTTGGATTGGTAATAAGTGGAAATAATAGACAAAAATCATATGAAAACTAATAGTTTACCCACCCCTTTCTTGGTTACCCTTAAAGACATGCACTCAGACAGATTGAGACTCGATGGGTTCATGAAAGATAGAAAGCATTAGTAATTGATAAATGTTAAAAAAGTGTATACATATGCCCCACTTAAAGCTCATCATGTGTCACTCAGGTAAAACATGGGATGGTACTTCAAGAAAGAACATAGTAACACACAATGTTGAGGCTAAAAAAAGTTTTAGTACTTTAAAGTGAAAAATAATGGAAAGTAAATGATGGAAAAAGAAATAATTAGAAAATTAAATGTGATGTGTACCTTGACTTACCTTTATCACTAGATGGTTATCTTCTATGTTTTTAGTTTTGATTATGTGGGGCATAAAGACTAATTTTGACAAACCCAAGAATACAAAATTAAAGAGAGAAAACAAATAAAATTAGGAAATTCAAGATAACTGGTGTTATGTGGATGGGATATACTTAGAAATTTGGCAAGATGGGGTGGTAAGTGCTCTATTAGACCAAATGACCAAGTTAAAATTTAGAGTAAATCAATTAACTAAAAATCCAAGGCTAATAAAGACCAAAAAAGTCAAACAAGAAAACCTTAAGTAAGAAAGGAAAACTCACCAAGTCAAAACAAGGATACATGTGAAAAGGATGGTAATCAAACATTAATGTAAAATAAGTAACAATCCTTAAACAAATATGGGCAAGTAAAAATGGTAAAACAACATTGATGAGGGAGTAATAAAAATCCTTAGTCCATCATCAATGGAGAAAGGAATGTGTATAAAAGCAAAAATAACATTGGTGAGTGAGAAGTAACAAGCCAACCTCACTCAACAATAGAAAAAGTACATGAAAGTATAAATTGACTCAGGTGTCCACAAAAAGGATAGTACAACAATAAAAAATGGTAAAATAAATTAAATTAAGTCTAGAAATGTAAATCCATGCTGTAGAGAAAGTAATCCATAGTTACTCTAATATGTTCTTTTGCTCTAAGGATAGATAAAACTAAAACAAAGTAGTTCTAGCATGGCTTTAAGATGTAAAGACTAATGAAGTAGAGAAGAGGGAAAATAGATTTATAATCACACATGTCTTTAAAAGGGGGGAAATGAAATTGGTGGAGGGGAGAATGAAGTAAAAACAAAGGTATTGAAGCCAAGACACTCAAATTAAGTTTGTCAAAATAAATCAAATTAAGTCTAGAAAGGTAAATCCATGGTGTAGAGAAAGTAATCCATAGTTACTCTAACATGTTCTTTTGCTCTAAGGATAGATAAAACTAAAACAAAGTAGTTCTAGCATGTTTTTAAGATATAAAGAGTAATGGAGTAGAGAAGAGGGAAAATAGATTTAGAATCACACATTGTCTTTAAAGGGGGGGAAATGAAATGGGTGGAGGGGGGAATGAAGGAAAAACCAAGGTAGAGGAACTCTTTATCGAAGCCAAGACACTCAAATCAATTTTTTCAAAATAAGGGGACTTTCGACCATAAGGGATCTAAAGAAATTCTCCTAGCCACATAAGTCTTAGGTCAATAAATGAAGTATGAAGATCATACCATGGAGGCTATATACATGAAAATTAAAATGGACCTACCCTCCCACAACATGTTCCCCATTCTTTAGGATCCCTTATAGAGCCATTGATATACTATGAATATTGGGTACTTGCATGAGAAAGTAGATAGCACCATAGATTTTATTAAATTCTCCTATTCTAATCTACTAGCCTAATATACCCCAATGGACCTCATCTCTATGATGAGGCCAACTATGGAGTTTGAACTTTGATTAGAGATAGGATATGTTCTTGGAATCATGTCTTTTGGTGTGATTTTGAATTTAAAAATTTAGATTTTGCCTTTTATATATCATTGTATTTTATTTCAAATGATTTGACTTTTAACTTTCTTGATAGATTTTTCTATTCCTCCATACAGATTTGAAAAACCAAACATGGGTGCTAAATATGATTTTAATTTAAATACTTGAGACTTAGTTTCTAAGAGAGAGAAATTAAAAGAGCATGGTGTCTAAGAGTCTCTTAATATAGGTAAAATAAAAGTGTTATCTTGAATTATACCTTGTTTTATCTAATGTGGAGTGAAAGGAAAGGAAATCAAGAAGAATGAAACATGAAATAATTTGAATTATTTCAAATAATAAAACATGTGACAAAGGGAAAAAAAGTAATACAATGATAGGAAAGTATGATTCCTTATCATAAGAATGAGAGAAATTTAGGGAAACATGCTAACATAGATTGTTATGTGAATTTCATCTATTAAAAAAAGTAAAATCTAAAGTTTAAAGCAAATATCTAGAACTTGTAACTAGTGCAAAAAATAGTCTAGAAAAAAGAATGACAAGATGGTGACATTATGATGAAGGCCTAGTCCTATCGATGGTCTGACACTACAACTTATAAAAGAGAAATCCAAGGGTGTGCTGAAAATTATTGGAAAAATAAATGAGATAAGAAAAAGATGGTATTTGTGAGGAAGGCTAGGTCCTATCCATGGTCTTACACTACAACTCATAAAAGAGAAACCCAAGGGGTGCCTAAAAATATGTAAAAAGTATAAAAACAAAGAGGATAAAATTACATCAAGAGGAAGACCGAGTCCTATCCATAGTTTTACAATGTAACTCAAGAAAAAAAGGGAAACCAAAAGACCAAAAGGGAGGACTAAGGTTTGTAAAAATAAAGAACTATTATAGATGGTGAGACCCATGTAAGTAACCTAAAAAAAGCATTAGATATATATCATATAAAGAGCATGAAAAGAAAGGAAGGATTAGGTAAAATACTTCTTGAGGAATTGCACATTAGTGGGATCTTTAAAAATATGGCCTCATTGGTTTGAAGGTGATAGCTACTTGGACCAAGAATATATTTAACTAAGTAGGGGCCTCACCTTTTTTGGGTGTATATACCTTCTTTATCATGAGTGTATTCTAATTTAAAGATAAGCTCACTAACATGAAATGTGTGAACTTTAATGTATGTGTTATATTGTTTGGCAATACGTGCCTTTGTATTAGTGATTGTGTTCCAAAGTACAAATATTATGCTCATCAAGAATATTGAGAACATGAAGGCAAGCCTCATGTAATTCTTCATCAGGTATGATACCATGAATATATATATGGAGAGATGGAACCTCAACTTTTAATGCAAGGATGAATTCATAACCATAGACTAGAGAGAATGGTGTTTCCCTAGTGGTAGTATCTATGCTAGTGTGATAGGCCCAAAGAGTACAATAAAAATGAACGTGCCAATCTGAATAAGTTTCATGAATTGTCTTTTGGAAAATTTTATTAAGAATTTTGTTGGTGGCATTATCTTGGCCATTATAATATAGATGATAGGGTGTGGAAAATTTGTGATTGATTTTAAATTTATCACAGAATTGTTTGACATCTTTATTTTTGAAATTACCACCATTGTCTAAAATGATAGTATGAGGGGAAACAAATCAAGAAATGATTTGATTAAGGATGAATTTGGATATAGTGGTATTGGTGACATTAACAATGGGAATAGCCTTGACTCATTTCGTATAATATTCTATCATTGTGATTATAAAGACATGCCCATCTTGAGATCGAGGTAGTTTGCCTATGAAATCTAATCCCCACATGGAGAATGGCCAGGGAGATTCTATAGTTTATGCTCAGTTGGAGGTGAATTAATTAAATCATCATGATGTTAGAAAGGAGTAAACTTTTTATCAAATTCAATGGCATCCTTTTCAAGAGTAGGCCAAAATTATCCCATATGTAAGCATTTTTAGGTTATATCATGTTTGATATAATGGCCACCATAAATGCCCCCATGTGCTTATTCAAGGAGAGGGAAAACATCATCTTACATAACATAATAGAGCATGGTACCTTCAACATTGTGATAATAAATGATGTTATATCAAAATACATACTTAAAATCTTGTTTACAAATGTGAGTCTTTTTTCAAGAATCTAGATTGGGAGGATAACTTTGGTGCTCCAAAAATTGAATTATGTCTTTATACTATGGGTTTTGTCAAATGGTGATAGCCTCAATGTGGTAAATAAGTGAATCATGTGGTTGAACAAAGTATGGATATTTTATTATTTAGATAAGAAAAATGGGATCAATAAGAAATTGATACAAATGAAAAAGAGATATTGAAGAAGCAAGGGAATCAATAATAGAATTTTGATCAAATGGATAAGTTTGATGGTCAAAGAAATGAAATATTTGGTGAGAGTGGTTGCAATTTAATGATGAGTAATGATATTTTCAATTTTTCATTGATAATCAGCATTGACTTAGTGTCAAATGATATGGGAATCACCTAAAGCATGCAGATATTAGATATCTAAATCAATATTAGCTGGCATGCCTAAGATTAGAGCTTCGAACTCTACCATGTTTTTAGTTACATCAAATATTAAGAAAAAAGTTAGAGGGATGATTTTTCCAAAAGGAATTATAACAATACAACCTATCCTAGCTCTTTGAAGGCATTTATCACCATCAAAATGAGGGGTCTAAATATCCTTACGTAAATCAACATTAATTTTAAGAAGTTATTCAATAAATAATTTTGTTTTAGTGGTATCAAGGAGGAGAGTCGATTCATTGAGATTACTTTCTTCAAGATAAGTAGTGAAGTTATGGAAGTAATCTTTAAGGGATATATCTTGGTTGATACCTTAAATATAGAAAATATTGACATTGAGAATACTATCTTGAAGGTGATTGGTAATGGGTATAGAAGTTACAGTAAGTTGATCAGCTATGATTTATCTTTTGACATTTTTTTGAGTAATAATTCAGAGATCAAATTCCATGAGAAAGACCATCTACTTACTAATTCTATCTCTAAGAATAAAGGATTTGGAGTAGAAGTGATGAATGGGATCAGAATGAATGATAATGTAAGTGGTATGATAAAGCATATAATGTCAAAGTTTTTTAGATGTAAAATATATGGCGAGGTAATTGAATTCAAATTTTGTGTAACATTTCTCATAATCAATTAGGCCTCAACTAATCTAATATATAGCATAATCTCTTCTAGTATCATCTTATTGGGAAAGCATTGCCCCAACTGATATGGGTGTGGAAGAAGTATACAAGATTAAAGATCGATCATTTGAAGGAGAATGAAGTGTAGGTGGGTGAAGCAATGATTCTTTCATATTATCAAATTCTTTTTTGACAAGGATCAATCCATTCTAGATCATTACCTTTCTTAAGAAGAAAATTTATGGAGTGGATGTGGTAAGCCATTTCAAGGATGAATCATCTAATTTCCCAAATTTTACCAAGATAAGTGTGAATATCCAAAATGGATCGAGGAATGGGCATGTTGATCATAGCACTAATTTTGGTAAGGTCAACATCGATGACATGGAGAGAGAGTAAGAATCTTATCATTTTTTCAAATGTGACACTGAAGACACATTTGTAAGGATTCAATCTAACTTTATATTTGAGAAGATGATCAAAGATGATGGAAATACTAGAAATATGAGTCTTATAAGTTTTATACTTAGTAATGTGGTCATCCACATAGGTTTTGAAAATTTTATGGATAAGATCATGATAAGTAGCTCTAGCATTTTTGAGTCTGAATGGAATTTTAACATCGCAATAAGTGCCCTATTCAATGGTGAAATTGGTCTTATGTTGTTTCTTAGGAGCAATGTGAATTTGATTATAGCCAGAGAAGCCATCCATGAGAGACAAAATTTCATAACCAGTTATGGAATTGAAAATGGACTCTAATGAAGGTAGAGGGAAATTTTCCTTAAGATAATCATGATTAAGAATAGGGAAATCAATGTAGATGAAAATGACCATGGTGACTTTTTTTTTGAATAAGAACTACGTTATAAACCCATTCAGAATAGTCCACTAGTTTGATAAAATTAGCATCAAAAATTTTGATAATTTCTTTGTGACATAAGGTGGAAACTTTGGGTAAAAAATTTTGTCACTTTTGACACACATATTTGGCATCAGGATAAGTGATGATATTGTGCACCATAATTTTAGGGTCACTACCAGGTATTCCTCATAATACCAAGAAAATATCTCATGATATTTATGGAAAAATAAGCTAAAGTTATCATGTTCGATAAGTGAGAATTCATGATAGACAATAATAGGTTGAGGGTTGATGGAGTACCATATTCAATGCAAATAGTTTCTTTGATAAGCATAACTTTTCCATATTGTAAGTGGTATGCTGCATTAGGTAAATAATAAATTGGATTAGCTTCAAGATCGATGCTAGCGATGAAGTTTTTTAAACAAGGGGTTTTATTTTTGAAATTCCCAAATTTGTGATGTTGCTAAGGAAGTTGAGTTTCTTGGGCATGAAATATTTCAAGAATAGATTCATCTCTAGGCAAAGTGGGAAGAGGACCATAATACCCAAGATCTACTTCAAGGTCAAGAATTTGATTACCATGGCATTCATATTCAGAATGTATCTAATGTCTTGGCATGTAATTTAATCATAGGAGTAGGAGGAGTATATTGATTGGATGGGATTAGGATATAATTAGTTTTGTTAATAGGGGAAGAATCAGATGTAGTGATGGGAACTATAGGTGGTAGAGAAGATGCAGTAGTTTTTTTAGTTGTTCTACCACCTAAAGAGTATCAAGAAGTGGAGAATTAATAGGAGGTACATGACCTTTGGGATATAATTCATGATCTATGGAAATTGTATGGACATCCTAATTAAAATCAAGTATTTGAGCTAAGGGTTTTTAATAATGTTGAACATCCAAGTCTTGATATTGAGATTAGGCCATGATGTATTTATCATCATAGGTTAGAGAAATGGAACATGCTTGAGATTTAGGAGTTTTAGAAGGTGAAATTTTGATGTTACTAAACTTTTGGGGAAACATGATGTGAGAATCTTGGAATAATTTAGCACTCCAGAATCATTATAGGTGAAGGCCTCTTATGATAAATAAGGATCCTAAGAATTTCATGGAGGGAAATCAATGATCTCATTAATGAGAGGAATAGTGTGATCATGAGGTAGAAAAGGAGGAATCCACTCTAAGATATAAGGAGGTAGCTTGGCAATATTGTAAGTATGTTACTAGTCATTAGGTTCATCATCATCTGAATCAACAAAAGTGACTTGTAAATATAGATTGATGTTTTTAAACTCAAGTAAGGGAGCATTATTGATGGTAGGAATGGTAATGATGTGATATTGAGATTTTGTATTAGGAAGGTGAATACTGTAAGGGTTGGGATAAGCCTCATGCTTATATATTTCTCTGTTATGTAAAAATTTAATATATTGTCTACTAGAAGAGGTGATGGACCTCATTCTATGAATCTATGGGCAGTCGAGGAGTATGTTATAATATAGGTGCAAATCAAGGACATAAGTTTAGTTTGAATGGTCTTAGGTCCAATTATTAGGGGAAGCCAAATACAACTGAGTGGATTTTGATTAGTTTTATCAAATCCATGATAGGTAAGGAAGGTTTACTTGAGATGATCCTTGTTATAACCAACTTGTTAGATAAGCCAAAAAGATGTCACATTAATACTAGAGCCATCATCAAATAAAAATTTACAGATAAGTGCAATAGTAATTGATATTTTAATGAATAGTGGTGGATCATCGACACAAAAAATAATTTCATCATTAATCATGTCTTATTCAATAAATTTGATAGAAGGTTTAGAAGAAGGATAAATAGTTTCAATGGTATGCATGTTGGTAGGTTAAGGCTCAATAAAGGGTGGTTCTTCATATATAGGAGATGGATCTTTAATTTTTTATAATTATTGCATGAGGAACTTACGATGATAAGGAGAAGTATGAAATAAATCCATAAGTGGAATATTGAAAAGCATGGAATTGAGTTCTTCAAAAAAGTTTTAATGGGACTTAGAAGAAGAACTAGTGCGAGGTTTAGAAGGTAATGTAGATTTTGAAGGAATGGAAGTTAATGGGGGTTTGGAAGGAGGTGGTGGTTCCTTGTAGGCTTTCAAAGCTAACATAGTAGCTATAGGATCTTTGAGAAGTTGTTATTCTAAAGATAGTTTCTTAGGTTTTGTGATAGGATCTTTGTGAGATGACTTGCAATGATCATTGACCTTAGATGCATTAAATTATTGATAATTATTGTAATATTGGTCATAGTTAGCATCAATAACACAAACATCTTTGGTATGTTATTGATTATTATCTATGCAAAAATATTTTTGGTTATTAGAAGAAGAAGCTTGTCATTTTTGAGAGATAGTGTTGTACTCTTGACGATGAAGGTTGATCATGGCTTCGTAATTAAGGGAATCACCAAGCATGTAGGAGATAAAAAATTTAGTAAGTCATCTATAAGATTCATGGGAATGACCAATGTCAGCATGTAATCAAAAAAATGTATTAGGGTCATATAACTTAGGAGGATTATTAGGATAGGTAAAGGGTTTAGAGGATGTTAAAAATTGTTTCATTAACTATAGAGTGAGTTCTATGTAAAACAATAGGGGAGTGTCAGCTTTGGTAACTCTATGTTTACTTTAAAGAGTATTTCTAGTGATGGAATTGGTAGAATTTTAAAAAGATCTTTTAATGAATTTGGTATTAGGTTCGAATTGCTTCATGATAAAGTCTTGATGTTTAACTTGTTCAAGAACTTAATTAAGTGTTTGAAGAGAAAAATTTAGAACCTTATATTGAAGTGAAGGAGTTAAACTAGTTATAAAGAGTTTAAACAAATTGTCATCAGTTATGTTATGGTCTGATTTATGGGCCAAAGATTTTCATCATTTGATAAAATCATGAGCTGATTCGGTGGGAGATTGCTTAGCATTGATTAAATGGCTAAGGCAATTTTTGGGAAGATCATTATGTTGAAACTCTTTAACTAGAGGATTGATTAAATCCTATAGTTTCTAAATGGAATGTTAGGGAACTTGGTTGTACCATTCTAATACATAACTAGTGAAGGTTTTAACTAGAAGTTTAGTTATGGCAAATGTATTAGTTTGGATCCACTCTTTATAAAGATTACCAAAGGCTTTGAGAAAGGATGTAGGGTCTTTAATCCTATCATACTTGATATTTAGAGATATATTACCAATATCAATGGAGATAATTAAGGGATCTAAAGTCTCATTTTGGATATTTTAAAGCATTTTTTATTCATGATAGGTTGAGGAATAACATTTCCTGAGGCATCTCTAAGAGGTGGAGAAATAAATTTAGATTGGAATGAGGATTGATAGCTGGAGATTGATTATCCATATTGATCATATGACATTTTAATTACATCATTTGAGAGGTGTTAGAAGTTTGCATTATGTTCATTTGTTATATGACTTGTGTAATAAGTTGAGTCATATCAATTGGTGGGTTAGTGTTTGTAGGAGAACTCCCCGAGTTGGTATTAGGGGGAGGGTTATTGAAAGGTGGATTATTAGTGGTATTGTTAGATATACTTACGACAATTTATCCTACATTATGTTAAAAGGATTGAAGATGAGAATTATCTTGATAGGTATAAAAAGGATCAAATCCACCTACTTCATCTTGAGGTGTGAGTTGAACCATAATATAATCCACATATGAAGGAGGGAAAGAGGTGCTCCAAGAGTGAGGGTTCTCTTGGGAGGAAAAGAGAGGGAGAAATGAAAATCTTGTATATTATCTAAATGGATTTAGGTTGTCCAAGAATATTATAATAGGGTACTTCATGATGATTTAAAGAAAATGAATAGAATGTTAAGGAAAGATAAATAGATAAATGAGTCAGATAGATAGGATAATAGTAAGAGTACAAAGTTGGCAAGGTTGACCTAGTACTACAAACTAAGAAAAACACATCTTAATAAAGATACAAGGTCAACCAGGTTGACCTAGTACTATAATCTCACTAGTAAAGAGATACAAAGTCGATTAGGTTGACTTAGTATTGTAGGTAGGAAGAAAAATAGTCTTTAAGAGACTATGTCTAATAGAGTGATAGTGTACTAAAATAGGGAAATATTTTGAAAGAAATAAATAGAATTAAATTTTTTCTCCAAAGCTCTCACCTTAGAAGAGAGTGTTCAATCCTCTCCCAAATTTGGGCAATGTTGGAACATTTCTAGGCCTGTGGGTATGCCTATGAAGGAAATGGATCTCTAGATTGAAAGGGCTAGCTCCCTAAATGACTTGAAGTTGAAATAACTTGAATTAATCAAGCTTGAAAATATTTAAGACTTAAATATAGAAGAACCCAAAGTAGAAGAGCTTGGAAAACCCAAAAAGGTCTTGACAGTGAAAATTGGGTTTTCAAGACTACTTAACTTATAAAGCTTAATCTAATGACTAATCCACGATAGGTAGAATGATGGTGAAAATAAATAATCTATGTAATTCTAAATGGCCAATGTAAAAATCAATCAATGAGCACATGGATTCCCAACAATGCCTCTCCAAGGCAAAATAGAATGAAACTGACTTTTTTCCATGCCATTATGCATCAAGACAAGCTAAGGAGAAGCGGTTGGGCATTGAAATAGATTTATAATAGGTATCTCCATTGATATAAATCATTATAATTCCATCTCCAAAGATATAAATTGGGTTGAGCAACCATTAAAAAAATGTCTTAAAGAGGGCAAGCCAAGGGTGTTCAAGAGGGTGACATGGATCAATCAGAATGCCCTAATGAGCATCATTGGCAAAGTCAATTGCAGTTGAAGATGGAGACTTCTAATAGAATTGATTCCTCTCCTTGGAACCAAAATATTTCCTCTCTCTCCTTATTTCTCTATATAAAACCCCTTGGATTGAGAAAAAGAGACCATGCAGTGTATGGTGAAGCCTTGCTGGAATAATTCAAGTTCTGCCTTTAAGCATTTAGCATAAATCTATTTCCTTCAAGTTTTTTTGGGTTTTTGGTCTGAGTGTGTAAGATATTTATAGTGGTAGTATGTGATTATTTTCCATCCTTCTACCCACTTTACCTTTCATACCTGAATAAGATTTCTTAGTCTAATTGATCACACAGTGTGTATCCAAGTGTATTGAATTTTTATATGTGTATTACTATCTTGAATGTGCAAAGTTTACCTTTTAGCTCATTTACCTTGTGTCATTTTTTACAAATCTAACCTCTATGTTTAAATATTTTTTTTATAATATTTAGAGTTTGGGAATGGTTTGTGCTTTTACTATATTGTGCACTAGAATCTGACATTTATGTGGAAAATAGTTTTGGTGTATCACCACTCTTAGAATAAGATTTCTTTTTCTCTAAATTTCTAACTCTTTTCCCTTTAAATAAGTTGGTTTAACAAAAATTATCATACAAAGACATATATAGGGAGCTATCCCTTTCAATATAGAATTCCATTTCCTCTATAAGCATACCTATAGGCCTAGAAATGTTCTAATGTTTCCCAAATATGGGAGAGGACTAAACACTATCTTCTAGGGTGAAATATTTAGAGACAACATTAAACACACAAGAAATTATTTCAATGAGAATGATCCAATTGAGGCATATAGCACAAAACCTTAAATCAACATTGGCCAATGCAATCCTTTTCAATACAACATACAATGAACAAAGAGAAAGCAACAAATTGAAAAGCAAATAATAACTAAGTGGTCATCTTTAATATTTTTAGATTATTATAAAGTGTTATTTTAAGTATTATAGGGAAGTTGGCTATAATTGGGGAACTATAAAGTAATATATGAATGGTTTCATGACATTTAGGTTGAAAGGGATCTATGTTTGCAATGGTATAGCTTGGTATTGGGGCCAATCCCATCACTTCATAATCCCATAGTGATAAGGGTGTCAGGTTATTTTATAATATATATCATTAACCAAGTGTTTATACTTGTCCATAAAACCAAGTTGGCTTCCCCTTTGGTGATGAAATCCAAGTAGGTAGGCTTTGGGTAGAAAAATGTTTAAATGTGTTTTACAATTATGTGATTTGGTAGTGTGTGAAAGAAAGAGAAAAATAATGTAACTAAATAATATATTTAAAAACCACCTAATTAGATTATGTGATCTATTCTAAGCATGAAAATAACTAAAATTGAAAGTGTGAAGTAATTACTAGCATATAAATGTTAATTCCTAATTTTAAACACAGTACATAGTCAATTTAGATGACTGTGTATGCAAAAAATATAGAACAGAATCGACAATGTTGATAATATATTGTATAATCAAGAGTCCTTAAGAACTAAGTCAACCAAGTTGACCTAGTCTTTTAGATAAAATATAGAATATAGAACTAGGTTGACTAGTTTGACCTAGTTTATTGTATGATTATAATTTTAAAGAATGTAAACTCTACAAAATAGAACTGTAAGGAAGAAATAAATTTAACGCGATAAAAATAAAGGAACCTTGGTGGGTTGGAAGATGCTAAATATTTTGAAATTTCTATTGAAGTGCCTTGAATGCTAATTGCAAGTTCTACCAACTATGTTGATTGGGTTGACCTAGTTTTATAATTCCTTATTTGTTGAAACCTATTAAGATGACTATACTAGCCTAATCAACCTAGTTTGATATCTGAAAGCTGACTGTGATATTATGTCAACCTATTCAACCTAGTTTGATATTCTAGATCTGAATAAGAGTACTATGTTGACATGTTCAAATTTAATAACCTTTATATGATGAATACCTACATATAAAGAATAGAGTCATTTTTTACGTGATTGTATGTTACACATGTGCATAGAAGTTAGAAACTATATTGACCATATCGACCAAGTATCATAATTATAAAAAAATAATAAATGAAATGATAGAAATGAAAATTTTGAAATAAAACTTGAAAGGTTTATATTCACATTAGGTTCACTAGAATATATGCAATCAAAAATGCATCAGATACACCAATCAATCCTAGCTCTAATAAGATAGATCCTAGTTACACTTTTGACTGGAGATACATTAGATAATTAGGAACATGACCAATATGTGGATCTCTTATCACAAATAATATCAATAGGGAGGATTCCAAAGCCTCCAATCAAGCAAAACCTTAAAATAACCTTAATTAAATCCTATGTTTTCATATTTACTATACTAATAATAAGTAAAGCAAAGAAATATAATCTAGTCCTCAATAAAGCTTGTGGCACAATATGGGGGTTTCTAAATAAATAAGAGTAAACATGCATAGAAGAATCCTAATTAAGCTATGTATAGGTAAAACTCTAATGCATGGAGAAGAAGAGTAATATTATTCAAAATCCATTACTTATGCTACTTCTATCTACTAAATATAGGAGCAAAGTTAGATATACTTACCTATAAAATAAACCTGTTGAGACTCAATCTCTCCCTTGGCCAAGGGTGCTTCATAAGAATTTGTTTTAGTTTGTAAGGATCACCAAGAAAGGCCAAAGTATCTAAGACTTCTTCACAAGACTAGATTATCCAAGTAAAAACCCTAAGCTAAGACTCCTCAAGTAGAATGGTGGAAGAGTATATTGTACAGAAGTGCAATTAAATAATAAATATTGATGTCTATATAATAATGATTAAATGGATGTATTTATATAGGTGGATATAACCCTAAACCCTTCCAAAAAATTTATCTGATAGGGTCAACCCAATCGACCTAGTATCATTATTGATGAAAACTCACTAAGTCACAGGCTAGGTCGCCCAAGAGCTGGCTTAAACCCAAAATGAGTTTCACCAATAAGAGAACAAGGTTGACCTAGTATAAATATTCATGTAAAATATAAAAAGGGTTTTTAGGTTAGGAAAAGAGTTAATGAAGGTGGTAAAATATTGGAGAGTGTAAAAGAGGAGAAATAGCTTAGGGAATGTTTTTAAGAGCTAGTTAAACTGGTAATAAGTGGCAATAAGGGGAAACAAATCATACAAAGAACCAATGGTTTACCCACCCCTTTCTCATTATACCCTTTAATTAATGCACTTAGATATATTGAGACTTGACAGGTTCCTACAAGATAGAAAGCATCGATAATTGATAAAGGTTGAAAATATTGTGTATACATCTTCAAGATAGATTAGGTCATATGACCTTGATCCTCATATATAGTACCCATATTATATCTTCATGATAGTTTTTATACACCCTTATTATGGTTTAAAATACCTCCTTCATCTCTTCAAAGTGTTATATCCTTCACTTCCACACACATTCTCTAACTAGACAAATAGGCCTATTAAGCCTTGTTCTTATACTAAGATATTGCTCATACACCTCTTGGTAATCCATACACACTTGAATGCTTATATTTTACACATAATAGGCATTATTAAATTCCATAAACATTAATTAATCATTAAATTATTTTTTCCATAGCTCTAATGGACCAAATCCTTCCTTAGGCCTTAAGGACACCTAATTCGATTAGGCCTTCATTAGTACACGTTACCCTTTAATATTATTGGAGCACTTTCAAACCTCATAAATGATATAAAAACTTTGTATAACACTAAAATATACCCATAATAATTTCACATTATGTCCATGACACTTTTTATCTCTAATCACCACTTGAAGCATGCCATTAGTATTACTTACATTATGCCTTCACACACATAGAAAGGTCTATTTTAAACAATTGAAGATAACACAATGTTTAGAAACATAACCATGATAATAAATCATATACATAAACCCTAAAAATACCTAAAAAAAATTTACCAAGTGTATTAGACTTCATTACGCAGGGTAAAAGGAATAAAAAATACTCATATGACTTGCTCACTTAAAACTACTAGTTTTCTTCAAAGACCAATCATGGTGAATCAAACCTCCAATGCCTATATAGAAAAATTAAATGACTTTTGATACATTTATATGATCCTATAAAATAAATAAACCATTCTAATATATAATTATAATATGGTCAAATCACAATATTGGTCTTACAGATCAATCTCATAACAGTATATCTTATTGTCTCATCCAAACAAGACAAGTCAACTTTTGAGCATCTTTTTCACTATAACCATTGACCTCAAAAACTTTGAAAATAAGTACCTTACGTTCTAACCTTCACATCACTCATTTATTCATAAGAACATATACCAAACATATCTTACACTCTCAAAAACACTACAACATTGATCAATATCCTCTCTTCATAACTACATTCTTCAATGACCTCATGAAGACCTTCTCAAGAACCTTTGAAATCAATGAAAACATCAATGCCAAACCTTAAAAATAGTAAAAATACTCAATATTATTTAGAATGAGGTCTATTTTGTAGATTTTATAGATTTTATCATAGCCTCCTTGCTCTCTATTAATGAATTTCATATTCATGGTGACCTTTAATAGAGGATAGTCTAGAATTATATCCCTATACTAGAGGTTTTTTATTATGGCTTTTGGTAGTCTTTAGATCATAATAAGGTGGTTTAGACAAAATTTTAGAGCTGATATCAACATCTCTTTTTTTTCAAACCCTAGTTTCCTTATTTCAATCATCTTCTAGAAAACCTTAATGTTGGGCCTACTTGAGTGATATTGTCATATCCTCCTTTTCAATTTTGGCTAGAACCTTGTTTTTTAGCCATTTGTGGAACCCTAATCATTTTTAAAAAAATTGATGCATCTACTTCTAATTTTTCACAAAATACCTTCACTAAGATTTTAGTTTATTTGGATATTTCTTAATCTCTCCCAATAGTCATTGAGTTAAAGGTCAAAGGTCGTTGTAAGAATCAAACTCTTGATTATGATGGGTTGATTTTTAGATGTCAGAGATGTTTTGAAATAGATAATTTATCTAATTCCTATTTTAGCTTTAATCATAAAGTGGATTCATCATGGTGGAAATATGTTGTATAGGATCATCTCTTAGTTCATCCTTTTATTACTTCTTCTAATCCTATAAGTGAAATAGTAGTGAAGTATCAAGAGCATAGGTTAGTATGCCTCTTCTTGTGAATCCATCCTTGGTTTCTAAGGAGTTAATTTCTTTTGAGTTGGGTTCAAATAAGTCATTTTTGGATAAAAAATACTATATAAATGTTGTTTCTAGTGGTCTCAAAAATGATAAATATTCTCCTTCTTGAGATGTTTCAAAGAATTTAGATAATCAAGAAGATTGGACCATATTAAGGAGTAAGAACAAAAGGCATCCTATCTCTGAACCTTCCTCTAAGACACTTTGTTCTCCTCATAAAGAGTGCAAGTGAGGAACATAATTTGATTACATAAGCTTTTTTGGTTTGTTTTGTTATATGTTGGTATTGTTGTGTCTTTGATGACATTGTGATCATGTTTTCCCTGGGATTATATCCTATGGTTGATGTTACACTTTATTTTGTTTGGTTGTAATCTATATTTTTTATGTTAATGGGAATGGGACCCATAAACCCTAAAACCTATCTAAATAAAAAAATGGATTTCACATTTGTATTCAGTGAGGGACACTCCAAGTTTGATCCATTGGGGATCATCTAGTGTTATAATGTTTACTTCTATGGTATCTTCCATGAGCAATGTGGAACCATATTTTATAATAGTCAACAATGAGTTGGATTGATCTTAGTCATTAGCATGTGGCTTAGCTATCATATCAATCTCACCCATGTAAGGAGAATTATAATTACTAAAGGCTGGTAAAGACCCCTCAGTAAATTCATGCAAGAAGTCTTAAACTAATTGTTCAAATAATTTTTGATCTTCTAAATTGATTCATGACCCATATGATATTTTGGGACTAGAGTCACCTAGGGTTTCATTTTAAATAAGGATAACTTCCTCAGATAATTTCACTTTAAATAGGTTTACACCATAGGACAAATATTTTTCTATACTATTTTCCTAGTCCAAAAGTGTCTCAAAGAGGTTTTCACTTTGGGACCTAAATGTTTCATTTTTTTCCTTTTTATTTTTGAAAAAGTAGTTTAATGTGCTCTCCAAAAAAGGTATTAGGGTCTAAATTAATATCAAATCCTTGCTTATGATCACCAATCAAAAAACCGTATCTAAGGCCCCTGAATTCATAAATTGCCTCATCGTTCTAGAAATCATCTAATTGTATAATTGAGTGTTGTTGGTCCCCATCAATCAACTAGGTGTGATGAAGGAAAAGAGGGGAATTATAAGATATTTAAGTGATGGTATATATGATATTAGGATTAAAAATGTTGGTATCGACTAACTCATTGTAGATGCTATAATAGGACTTTATGTCTCCATTGTCATCTTTATCATTAGTCATTAAATTAGTATCACTCTTTAAATCTAAGGAGTCACCCCCAAGATTTTTATATCAAATACCTCAAGTTTATTTCTATTTATTAGTAGATATAGGCTCAATAGGACCTTGTTGGTTTTCCCCTAGGCCTTTGCCCTCATAATCTTGATTATCCATTATTTTGTTGGGAATATGATACTTTTTGCTTTGGTAATAAGTGGAAAAGTTGTCATTATACAACCATGAATCATCATCACCTTTTAGTCATTCTTGGTCTTGTTTAAGTAGTTTTGACAAAAGTAATAGGTTAATTTTGGCAAAAATCATCCTTTTTATGCCATTCCATTCTAAAACCCTTCAATCTAGGCCTATCATATGATTTAGGTGATTTAGGAAATTTGGATATATGAAAAGCATTTCCAATTTTGTGTTCACCATGGCCTTTGTCTATAATGGTAAAATGGGAAGATATTTGAGGAGGTGGTATAGAAAAATTAGAGGTAAGGGTACTTTGATACATATAGTTTGACTCACGAGGTTCTAAAGATATATATTTATTATTTTTAGGGACATGTTCTAAGACAAGATGATAATTATAGCTCTCATACTCTCCTTCAATATGTTTATAGTACTGATACAAATTCAAATCACTAGGAATGGTGACATCTAATCCAAAATGGGGTAATTTAATGCATTGATGTAGAGTAAAAGGTATTACATGTACTTTATATATATAAGGTCACCTAAGGAGTAAGTTGCATGATATTTCTAGATTGAGAACATGGCAAAGGATATCTTGTGTTAGAGGCCCAACAATAATAAGTAAACAAATAATGCCCTATGATTCTCTCTCCTCATTATCATATTATTTAATGGTAATAGTATTTGGTTGAATATCTACTATAGTATATCCCAAATGATTAACTTGCCTCAAATATATAATATTTAGGACCGAACCATAGTCTATGAGGACACACTTGATCTTATGTCTAGAAATGACTACTTTTATGTAAAATGGATTATTATGGAGAGGACCAAGGAATTACATATCGCTTTGGTCAAAGTCAAGTTTCTGGCCTAGATCTAAATGACCCACAAGTTCTTGGAATTTATCTATATCAATGTCATTGGAGACATTGGATTGGCTCAAAAGATCATACAATATCTTCTTATAAACACCAGATATATGCAAGAGATCTAAGATAGAAATATGCACCAATATTTTTTCATTTTTTGCATAAGATCATATGGTTTTTTATTAGTAGAATAAGTTGGTTTGTTCTTTTGAGGTAAAATATATTGAATGGCGTTATTCAATAAGAAGGTACGAGACCTTATATTATAGCCTTGGAATGTTAAGTTATGATTACACAACCTTAAATTGGAGGGAGGTTACTATAATTATAAGGGAAATTTGGGGCTCAAATAGTATCTTTTAGATGATGATGATCATTAATTTCATTTTGAGACAATGTAGGATTACTATCATATGGGGGAGTAGATCCTAAAATGGAAGGTGGTGGACATTGGGTATCTTAGGTTGTTGATTTAGGATTAATTTTGATAGTGGTTATATGACCATTAGTAATGTGACCTAAAACATTGGTATAGTCATATGGGAAATTACTATAGATAACTTGGTTAGAATGGGTTTTTGGACCTTCATTTTGACTAGTTTATTGATGTTTTTGAATCAAACCTTGGCCTTGATTATTTCTAGTTTTGATTGTTGGTATGGTGCTAATTTTGGTTTTGGTTGTTAGAGTTATGCTATAGAAATAGGTTTTGGTAAATAACCAAATTTTGATTAGAATTTTAAGTAATTTTATCTAACTCTATTTGTCCATTATCTAGAAAATCTTGAATGAAGTGTAATCATAAAACTCATTCTTCCTGTACTAATTGGGTATAGGTTGGCCTTCTGTAAATGATTTTGGAATTAAAAAAATGATCATATTAGCTAAAACCAACTTCTGAAACACTACCTTGATAGGTTCACCAAGGTCACTAAAAACTTTATTTTGATATTGATCTTTTATTGGAGGTGGTCTCTATAAAGTAAGTGGTTGAGTAGGTGAATTTATTTGGATAGGCAATGGTTGCACCATTTACACATATCTAGATTTTATTACCCCATCCCCTAAAAAATTTTGCTCTTATTAAAATCCTTAGGTTTTTTAGGTGTAATTATTTGAGTTGGTGTAGGATCTTGCATTTGAACATTACTCTGAGTTTGGTTTTGAGAATAGATTTTGATTAGCCCTTTATTAATGAGGGTTTTCTCAATTTGTAGTCCTTTGTCAATAAAATCTTCAAATGTATTTTCACAAACAATTTTGAGATTATAGGTTATCTTTATTTGTAGGTTGGTATTAAATACTATTGTCAACTACTTATTCAAGAGTTTATGTGGGAATCAATTAGTTAATGCATGCCACCATTGTAAATAACTAATAAAAGTCTATCTTCCTCTTTGTTTAGAATGATAGAAGTCAACCATAGTTACCTCATGTTCTATATTATAGGAGAAGTGTTACACAAATATTTTATAAAAGTAGTCAAAATTGTCAACAAAGTTCTTGGGTACATGGAGAAACCACTCCAAATCTTGCCCAACTAGACTATGAGGAAACAAGTGAAGAAAATACACCCTATTGTATGTCACCTCTTGTCAAGCAATGAAAAACTCTTTTAAGTGATATTTTGGATCACCCTTTGAATTATACTTGTCAAATTTGATAATCTCAAAATTATGTAGAAAAATTATCTAAAGATGGCTTATATCAAAGAGATAAGAGAAGATAGAAAAATTTAAATTCTTACCTTGATGTCCTAATTAGATTTTTAAAATTATATTTTTCACCTCTTTCAAATCTTGAAAGGTGCGGACATGTTGAGAAGGCATGGGTTCATTTTTTTGGGTATTCAAAGGTGGACTAACTTGACCTAGATAAAGTGGTGGAATGGGATATGGGGAAATAAGTATTGTATTAACTATTCTACTAGGAATTTTCACCCTTTGATTGGGGTTATATTAATGATAGGGCACTTTTGTTGGTAGGAAAAAATAGGATTAGGAATGTGATTTAGATTTTGAGGGAACAATGGCTTGAATGGAGGAATGTTTTGTTGTGAATTGAATGATAATTATTGGGAATGAAAAGGAACCTATTTTTGATTCATAGGAATTTTTTATATGAAAGGCACTTAGTATTTTTTTAGGTGGAACATGTTTGGAAAGAACATGTTGGTTTGAAAAGGTATATTGTTGACTATAAGATATATATGGATGATTAATAATAACACGTTATTGATTAGAAAACATCTATTTGCGATTTGTGACCACTTGTTGAGGTGGAGGATTGGTCACCACTTGTTGAAGTGGAGGATTGGTCAACACTTACTAAAGTCAAGAATTGGTTAGGGTTTGTTGCATATTAGAAGAAAGGATTTTTTTAGTGTGTATTTTCAACATATTGTTTCAGTTCGGGCATGTTTGTAATTTTTTTGTGAAGCATTCAAAATGTTGGCAGAAAGGATTTGGTGGGATGTTAGAAAATTATTTTGTTGAGTTTTGGATGGTACTTGATGCAAATTTAATTCTAGTGGTTGAGATTTTTCAACCACATTTTTGGAAAAATACACTAAGGGATTAAAATTAGGGTTAGTTGATGGATCACTATCAAATATAAGAGTGTTAAATATATCTATGACTAATGCATTACTAGAAAATGGATTGGTATTAGGTGTAGAATGGAGTAGTAAATTTGGTTATTGTTCATTAGGTGGATTTAGTTCTATAAGTGGGGGATTATAAATATTGAGAGAAGTTAGGGAGTTATCCAAAGTATCCAAGACTTGACTAACCTATTGTATTTAGGAGGTGATAAATTGGCTTTATGAAGGTGGGTTAATTAGTTTACCTTTTCCTTTACTATAGATCACAAGGGCTTAACTAGAGGTTGGTATAAAAGCCTAAATTTGGATAGAGGTAGCTTGATAATATGGTAGAGTGAGCGGTGTCTCTTTAAGATCTCTAACCAAATAATGTAAGATCTCCACTACAAATTCATCTATAAATTTAGCACTAAGATCTAACAATCTCATAATGTTTTCATCTTTGCTATCAAAAAGTTGTCATGTAAATTAATCTTATCCATAGTCTAGACTAGATGACTTGTTTAGTAGGTATAGTTTATTTTGTCCATGTTCAAAATTTGATGGGACATTTAGGAGGTATTGTTGATGTTGTGCATGTTTAGCACTAGATGGTACATTAGGAAGCTATTGTTGATTTATCCTATCTTTGGTATTATCAACATACTATTTATACCCATATGGATTATAAATAACCCCCTCATCAAAATAATGGTTATAAATAACTCCACTACATGTATATTCTGATTTTTTTGGATTTAAAATCCTCATTTTGAAATAATTTTGGGTGTTTTAAAATTTATTTTGATTTGGTATGTGATTTTAATTGAAGTATAATTTTGGACTAGGCTAGTCAAGGTGAATGTTTGAAGTAACCTACTTTATTTGCATCAAGGTGAATATTATAATGGAATTATTCAATAAAATCATGTCCATTTAAATAGTATAGTAAGAAAGGTATGTGATTCAAACTTATTTTCAAAATCATGTATGCATGTCTAAGTATATCAAACACTTTTAAGTGTTTGTGACTCACAAAAAATGTAAGTGTTCAATGTTTATAGCTTGAAGGTTTTTTGAAATTTGGTCTTAACTCTGAGGTATTTATCTTAAAAATTTGACTCATGAATATAGAAAAGGAATTTTATTTTTTTAGGAAATTTTAAACTTAAAATGTTTGTCCTAGGCTATCAATTTGATTGTAAACTTTGACTTAGGATTTGAACAAGTTCATTTTGGAATGTTGGTTTGATTTGATGTTGTGTGAACTTTGGATTGAGTTTTTAATTTAGACAATGTTTGACCTTAATTTAAATATATTTAAACCTTTGAAAAGAAAGGTTAGACCTCTGAATTTTATTGATGAATATTGACTTTGAAGTTGACTTGTTAAATAAAAATGACCTTGTTTGACATTAACCTTTGAATTTAGAATTGGAACTAGAATTAAAATTCATATTAGGTGGGAAAGAATGAACAACATAAAGACAATGGTTAAAAAAAATTGGACCTTGGTTTTGAATTGATTTTGAATCAAAAATTATAATTTAATCAAAATTAGGGATCATTAAAAATGCATAGAATAACAACATGATTTAGAAAAGATGGGTGTGTGTTTGGATAAATTTTGACATGATATATAGAATGAATTTGAATAAATTTTGGGTTTTGAATTTGATAACATAATAGGTATAAGGGTGTGATTTTTTACTTGAAAAATGAAAATAATAATGACTTATCACATAAGGGCATATGGAGTATGTTTAGGACTTTAGTTTTTGGACTTGGTTTTAGACATACACGTGATCTTATCTTGGTGGTAAATTGGGAGTGCATCTTAATCACTAAACCTTCATTTTTAGAGGAGAAATTTAAGGATCAATTTTAATAAAACTATATAAATGTAGGTGAAAGAACCACCATCTCTCAAATTTCATATGTGATAGGCAATCTTCAGGGTTGTTACCTTTTCACCCATAAATTAGTAAAAGTTTTACATCCAATCGGTATTAGTCTAATTTTTTTGTTGGATTATTAAATGGTCTCAATATGGGTACAAAATTCCTCAAAAAAATCCAAGTCAAGGTATTCATAGGGGGATACATCCGCTACCATAGAGGCCCTTGATTCTTCGATGGTGATGTCTAATGAATTATCATTCACAATTAACTCATTTCTTTCATGAAACCCTTTATGGATAATTATTTTAGGTGTTAATGACACCTATAAATAATTTATTAGCCCCAAATCACCACACTCTAAAGACCTATGAGAAGACAATGGCACCCTAATCATGTATCCTAAAATAAAAAGAGGAAGGTATCATCATTTTTTATTCAAAATAATCCCAAAAAGGGAAAGTAAAGAGCATACTTAGTAAAAACTCTTGGGATAAAAAATGGTTAACTTCATGTTGCTAAATCACCCAAAAAAGTGGAGAGCATATACGTGAAGTAACAACACAAACACACTTCAAAAAGTGAAAAAAAAAAACTAAAAAATTATGTGAAATGAAATGACTTGTAAATGAATAAGTTTTTAAACCAAAATTGAAATGTTTATTTATTTTAGACCCAAATCAAAATGTGTGAAAAGAAGAAAATGTTTTATTTTGAGTTTTAAATCCACTTCTTTAACCAAAGACCATCAAAAAAATGGCTAGAAGGTTTTAGTGTGGTCTTGGGCTAACATGGAAAGTTTTCAAAATGCTTATGTAAGGATTAATTTTGTGACATAGGGTGTTTCTGATGAAACATAAGATGTTTTCATCAATTAGCAGCATGTTTCCACTAATTTATAGAAAACAAATAGAAGACAAAAAAATTGAAATTTCTATGGATTAGTAGGCCTTTTATATTGATTAGAGCATTTTCGCTTATTTGAATGATTTTTTTAACCAAAAATAAAAAATATTAAAATTATACCTCGTGGCATTTCCACCAATTTGAGGGATGTTTTCATTGATTAACCAAAGCATTTCTTCCTTTTAATATCATGTTTCCACCAATTATGAGTGCCTATAAAAACAAAGAATCATAGGAAATAGAGTGTTTCCACCATTTTCAAGGATGAAACCATTGACATGTAGCGGTATTTCTTCTATTTTAACTTGGAACTAATTTTTTCAAAATTTTAAATAAAAAGAGGTGAATTAAGTTAATGACTAGGTTAATTATTGTAATTAGGAGAATGAGAATGGTATAAAAGAGTTCATGGGGTGATTCAGGTCCCATCAAGCATATCATTATGTAGAGTTAAAAATATAAAGAGGGTTAGTTTGATTTTTCTTAAATACACATCCAAATAATTGAGTAAGGCTAATAGCCTAAGCCTATCCACTAGGTTTGAACAAGACTAAGAAAATGATGAACTAAATAGAATATAAGACATAAATATGTTTAGATTCCTTGAAATACTTCATTTAATTTCTATCTCAAAGAGGCGTGTGTTTGGATTATAAAACTAGAGGTCTTTGGTGATGTTGAATCCACATGTGAACACCAACCCCCCTTGTTCACATTTGATTTGGCTTGAGAATGATGAAGCTCCTTATGTATTTTGGTAGAGTAATTTTAATCCCAAGAAGCTTATCTATAATGGAAGGGGGACCTTCAATTAATATATTTTTTGAATTGGTGAGGACCATCCATCTTGATCTCCAAATGGATGATTAGGAATGAGTCCTCACCCTCATCAATGTTGGAAGTTATAAATGTAAGAGGGTCCATTTAAGAAAATTTGGAGTGTGGAATATATTTGGAAGAAAATTAAAATCATGACTCATGTTGGAGTGTGTAAGAGGGTTATGAAAGTTTGGGTGTGTAAGAAGGTATAAGAGTGTAATAATTTATTTTCACTTCTCCCATTATCCATTGACTTTTCCCATATGATGTCATCAAGATGAGGCAATAAAAGGATTTTTTATTTTAGATAATATAACTTTCCAAAAATCCATGGATTTTTGCATTAGAGAATTATAATTTTTTCATTAATTAATTAATTAAACATTAGAATAATAATTACCTTTTACAATGTTCTTTTTACCAATTAAATGTTCATTTAATTGCTCTAGAATAACACTTGTAAATGGTAAGGTTCATTTGGGGTGTGTTTGATAAAATTGTCATAATGTTATGATGCATTACCCTAATTAGGAATGTGTTGTCACAAATTTTGGATTAAATTGTTAGTTTTATGGTTAAATTATATCAATTATTAATTTATAATTAAATTTGTGTGTGGTTACAAAAAATCATTCTAATTATATTTTAGATACATAAGTGGTGAAAACAAAGTATCTACAGATATGACGCAAACACAATTTCAATTTAAGTTCTTATAAAAATATCTATAAATTTCTATTATTCAAAGGATTTTTGAGATGGCCAAACTCTTATATGTCAAAATAAATCACACATGCACCACTTGTTTTTGTAGGCAATATGTAGAATTTTTAATACATTATGATGTTTTTTTCATGTACATTGTACTTTTCATACTGATAAAGAATTTTAGGAGTGTGGCATGGAATTTATACCAAAATCATAAAGGGAATATATTCAAACCATTTTTTTTTAAAATATCAAATCAAAAAAAATTATAACAAATCATCTTTGCATGTAACTTGCAACATTTGTGGTGTATTGCCAAAATTGAAAAATTGTATCCATGAAGAGAGTACAAGTCAAATTGGACAAGAATTAGTTGGTTTTAAAAAATACAAATTAGTGACATATCAATTAAAATATGGTAAGGATATAAACAGTGAGATTGTTACAAAATAAATACTTGTTTCAAAAGTTATGGTCAAATTCAAGGATAAAATTATTTATGAGTATGCAAGGCATACACAAAGATCTAGATGGTTGGATAAATAATTCAATTTAAGAAAAGACACATCCCCACTTTGTTCTATTGTTTTAGTAGTCAAATTATCTAAGGATTAAACATTAAAACCATAAATAAAAGTTCAATCATAGTACTACAACTCAATATAGGTTTTCATTTTAGTATATATAGTATTCATCATGCACCTAATAATACATAGAAAGTTTGAAAATTATTAAGGAAATATCATTTCTATGTCAATGATGATCTATCACATTATACACAATACATGTAAGTTTTTTCTGAGATGTTCCAAGGAAAGTATACTAAAAGGAACATTACTTTTAATCAACATTAAATTTGGTCTGATAATTACACCTTGTAATTTAAGAATGCATAAATGTTTTACTGGTTGAGTAGGATTCATGTTAACATTGGTGTAGAACATATTTGAAGTTTCATTGAGGTTGGTCATGGAAAAGGGGAGCATGATGGCACCAGATCATGTGTCAAAATATCCCTTTTAAGAGAGGAGTTAAATTTTAAAGATGGCATTGATTTTACTGGTGAAAAAACCATTATTGAAAGGTCTAATGAGAAAATGGCCCATAGTGATCAAGAAAAATCTAGTGTTCATAGATATTTTTGGTTGATAGAATAAGAAAAAGTGGCAAGGTATGAGTATTTTATGATTATAATAGCATCAAGTGAGATCCATGTATTATGTATCTTAAATTCAGGTTCTGAAATGGTTCATACAAGGTACATGGCATATTTTTGTTCTACATGCAGGAATTTTTTTGGAACGAGTTTGAGTCACAAGAGTGGGTGAATGGATGAAGATGTCAACCTATAATTTCAATCAAAAAATATCATGTTCCACTAGATTTATAACTTATATATATGGTATAATCAATTGATAATGACCATGTATCTCATCCAATACAACCAAATACAAGATTAAATCATTATGTACTAAATTATCATTATCTATCAACATCATTATAATTAAAAGAATGTTTTATTTTGTGATGAAAGGCATATTTTTATGGTTATTATGGATGAGTATGATAAAAATGGTATTAATTATGTTGGTGTGTAAAGTAAAAACATAAATTGACATACTCAATTATATATGGGGAAAACATTAACTATCCCACTGAAACTATGGTAGTTACTAGAACTTGGCTTCAATGATGTCCAAAAAAAAATCAAATGCATAGATATTTAAAGACTATGAACTATATAGGAAGATACTTCACTATTCAAATTTGGTTCTTAGAATATATATTCAATTGATCAAATATCATGGGAGGCCATTAAACAAGAATATATGGATAATTCATGAGTCTAACTATGAAGCAATTATTATTCCATGGAATAAGTAATGTGTATGTAATGCTTTTTTTAAAAATTAGAATAGATGAGCTCCAAGAATGGTAAAAAAGCATACTATCAATTTTAACACAATAAATTTAGTTTAATTATTTTATGATGATAGTGATTTATTCAACATGGTACAAGAAGGAAATATTACAAAATAAAATGCAAAAAGATTATCATTATAAGATGTGAACACACACACACAAAATTCATAAAGACACACAAAATGTGAAAATAATATAATTTTAGGTAGTACCATATAGGCATCAAATAATAAAAAGGTGTGCATTGCCATATAAGCATATAAAAAAGTTCATCATGTAAGATATATCTTACTCATTAAAATGTTAGGAAGTGAAGTCATGGTTCATGTGATGAGGTGGCTAACACTATTCATGTTGATGATGTGGTGGCCACCATTCATGCTAGTGAGTTGGTTGACATTGTTCATGCTATGAGGTGGCATGTGGAGTGTATTATGTATGCAATCAAAAATGCATCATATCTATGAATCAATCCTAGATCAAAGAAGATAAATCCTACGGAGGATACATTAGGTAATAAATAACATAATCAATATGTAGATCTGCTAGACCCAATTAAGGGATCTCTTATCATAATAATAATAATAATAATAATAATAATACTAGGGAGGGTTCCAAAGCCTCTATTCAAGAAAAATCATGCAATAACCCTAAGTCCTATGTTTTCATATACACTAAAGTAATAACAAGTAAAGAAAATTATAATCTAGTGATCACCAAATATTTTGGCACAAAGTGGGGATAATAAACAACAAAAGTAAACATGCATAGAAGACATATACTCACATCAATGTAAACATACTTCTAATGCATAAAAGAGAAGTACAAATTCTTATCTATCTACTTGTGCAAATGAGGAGCAAATTTAGGAATACTTACCTTTGAATATGAACATGCTAATCCTCAATATCTCCCTTGGCCAAAGAGATTTGCAACATGTTGTTGTGGTATGTAAGGATGATAAGGATAAATCAGCTCTAGGCTACACAACCTATCATTGCATCCAAAAGACTTCTCCATAAGATAAGATCCATATCTATAAATAAAGTATGAAACCTTAATCTTATAACTTAAGTATAATGGTGGATAAGCAAATGCACAATAGCCCTTACTTCTTCTTCTCTTCTCTAAATAATGGTGAAATGATCTTGTATATATAGGCAGATTTAACCCTAAGGCCTTTTGAAATTTTTGACCAACAAGGTCGACCTAGTCAAGTTATTACTATTATTAACAAATAAATCACTACGTCATGGGCTAGGTCAACCAAGAGCCAACCTAGACCATAAATGAGTTTCACTATTAAGATTAGAAGGTCAACCCAGCTGACCTAGTATAGTAAACTATCAAAAGGGATTTTAGGTTAGGAAGGGTACAAAAAGTGGTAAAATATTGGAGGAGTGTAAAAGAGAGAATAAAAAGCTTAGGGGAATGGTTTTTAGGAGACAAGTGTGTAGTTAACAAGTGGAAAAAGGGACAATAATCACGTGAGGCATCAATGGTCTGCCCACCCCTTTCTTGGTACAACTCTTAAGGCATACACTTAGAGAGATTGAGACTTGATGGGTTCTTATAAGATAAAGATCATAAGTATTGATAAAAGTTTGAAAATATTATGTATACATATGCCCCACTCGAATATCATCATGTGTCACATAAGTGTAACATGGGATGTTGCTTCGAGAATAAAACATAATGGCACATAACACTGATAAAATAAGGAGCAAATAAAATAAATATAAGGATAGAATCGAAAAACATGTACCTTTACTTATCTTAGTGTTATAGATAAATAAGGAGAATACAATAAATGTGAAGGCATCTAATGTAAATAACATTAGGCAAACTTGTAGAGATTAGTGCAAAAAAGAGAAAAAATTCAAAAAAATTGTAATATAGGCATAAGAAAGATAGATATTAAATGGCTATAATTTTTAATCTTTGAAATAAAATACTAGTTGTATAATATGTGATTGATATATTATAGATAGATATTTTTGAGATATATATGTGATCTAACTTGTATCTGGTTTGAATTTTGTAGATCTTATAGAAGAGGAGGATACCATATGAAGATCACTAGTGAGGGGAACACTCCATGATATCTTGGATGGGGTGTTGATCCCATATGACCCTACCACATTGGATGATCCCATGGTACCATCTACCCCATCTCAGGTGAGTTATTTTAGACTTGTAGGAGAGACTGTGAGGTGACTACAGGTGCTTGGAAATGTGTTGAAACCACTAGTAGGGATGGGATCAAGAGAGGCAAAGGTATGATAGGCCTTGGCTTAGGAGAGAGCCACACATTTGGCTAACATGATTCATCTAGGATAGGTTCAAGCCTAGGTGGCCAACCTATAGGAATACGTAGTAGGCTTTAGATCTCAAATATCCTCTTTACAATGTAATATTTAGAGGGTACTATCTAAAGCATCAATGGGAAGCATGGCTAGGACATGAAATAGACATGATAGGGCCAGCCTTAGCACTAGAGTGATGTATTTTTGTACTTTTGCATCAAAAACACACACACACACACACACACACACACACACACACACACACACACACACACACACACACATATATATATATATATATATATATATATATATATATATATCTTATTTTGATAGTTGGATGTTGATCTTATGTGTTTGTATCATGGTTGCTATTGTGGATGTGTGGATATGTTTCTTTCTAGCACATGTATTTTTATTTTTTTATACATGTTATATGAAATATATGTGTTGTGTTTTATTTTCTATCATTATGTAGGACACATGCATGGTTAAAAATAAACAAGGAAAAAAGGCTTGGCAAAGTATAATTAGTCAATAAAAAATGTACTACATACTATTTCATGTTGGGGAATATATAATATGAAAAATATGACTAAGTATAAAAAACCAAAGAATGGTAAACAAGAGGGAAAAAAGTTGTTTTTAGACCATGAGAAAGAGTGGCACCAAATTAAAATAAGGAAAATCACACTAAATCACATTGGGGAGTATGAAAATAGTGTAATAAAGTAGAAAGCGCGTCAAGGAGCAATGGTATAAAAGTAAATCAATTTAAGTCAATAAATCATAATAAATCACATTTGGAAGTATAAAAGAGAAATAAAATTGGCAAAAATGGTCTTAAATTGATCACACGAATTCAAGTTGGGAAGTATGAAAAACTTAAGAAAAATAGTTGGATTCTTACATGCAATCAGAAAATAAGAAGATAAAAGATGAAAGATCAATGAGGTAATCATAAAAAATAATAAATAAATATGGGAAGCATTTCAATGATGTGTAACTCATAATTAATCACATCTTATCTCATATTTGACACATGTAATTTTGTTGTGACTTGGATATTGAAAATTTTTGTGAGAAAGGCCAAGTCCTATGTATGGTCTTACACTACAACTCACAAAGGGAACACTAATGAGATGGAAATAATGTGAAAATATGGTAAAAAGGGATGTTTTTATGGTAATGTGAAATATTTTGGTAATTTGTGAGGAAGCCCAGGTCCTATCCATGGTCTTATAATGCAACTCACAGATGGAATTCCTAGGGGAGTGATCAGTGAATAAAATAATATTTATCAAGCAGAAATATTAAGATTGTAGGGAGTGAAAAAGGGAATTTAAAAATCATAACGTATATGTCTTATGATAATACCTTAGGATACATTAGGCATACTAAGAAATGATAAAATGCTAAATGACTAGTGACTATCAATATACAAAGGATACCTATTCGCTATAGACACAAAGCTGTGTAGGTAAATAAGTGTGATGATAATATCAACTCATGTAGGTAGTTTTGAACAAGAAAATTAAGATGGACCTACCTTCCCACAACATTTTCCCCATTCCTCAAGACCCCTTATAGAGTTTTTGGTCTATTGTGAAGATTGGGTACTCGCATGAGAAAGTAGGTAGCACTAAAAGATTTTTTATTCTCCTTTTATAATCTACTATCCTACCACACCCCAATGGACTTAGACTCTATTGTAAGGCCAATTATCAAGTTTGAGCTTTGATTATAATAAGGATATGTGCTTATGATCATGTCTTTTAGTGTGGTTTGACTTTTGAGAATTTTGGATATTTCCTTTTAGATCATTTCCTTTTGTTAAATGATTTGGATTTTGAATATTTTTATGGATTTTAAGATTTATCCTCCATAAAAATTTGGAATTACTAATCATGAAAGAGAGATTGATACACATAAATTATTTTTAGGCTTAGACTAAAAGAATCTAAGTATCCAAAGACAAGACTAACTAGAACTCTTAGGCTTAACTATGAACTAGCATGTTATCTCAAGTCTCAACCATGAATATGCTTAGTTTGAAAAAGGGAATAAAGGTGAATAAAATGAGATCTATAATGGAATGGTAAAAGGAGATTATAATGATATGAATTATTTTCTAACTGATCACATGATAAATAAGGAATGACTAAAGGGAATAAGGTTTGTATAATCAAGTCGCAATAACAATTATCCATGTTTGTAGAGATAAGAGAGCAAACAATCATGAGAAAGAACAAGCTAATCATAAGAAAATGAAATCAAGAAGAAAAGAGAATGCAATGAGGAAAAATAAATCCATAAGAGGACACAATGACATCATAAGCAATATAAAGTGTGAAACCAAAGTCACCATGTAAGATAGATAAGAATTTGACTCAATGTCAAATGATATAAAATAGATAAATGTAAAGTTGGAGCACATGTCCAATCCAAATAAAAATATAATAACACCATGCATGTGTTCATAAGTACTAATATATTTTTCCACACATATTATCCATAATATCTATTAAGTCTCTATGAAGTTGAATGCAAACTATAGTTAATGTCTCATTGATATTCAACAAAAATTGGGAAAATACTTCACGTTGAATCTCCTTAATAGAAAATATAAGAATGATTTAAGGATAATGTTGAGGAGGATTATCATGTAAGGTATGCTTAGGAGAATGCATGTGACTAGTTTTGATGGGAGATGAAGGGGTCACCAGAGGGGAAGGTGCCATGGGTGAGGGACTCACAAGTGGAAGAATAGTAGGTGAAGAAGGGACCATAGGGGGATATGAAACCATAGGAGGTGGAACCATGGTGGAATAATAAGGATCCTTCTTGCAAGAATTCCCTGGGGGAGGAATATTATAAGGTGAAAAAATGGTTATGAGGTGATCCTTAAGATGTTGTTGAAGTATGTAGCAACAATCAGTGTGATGTGTGCCACATTGGTGTTGGAGACAATATACCTCTCCATACTTAGGAATATAATTAGGTAATACTTTTGGGGGAAGTATATCTTTTTTTTAGGGTTGAGGAGTGATGGGATGCAAAGTGTAGAATTGATTACAAAGCAAGTTAGTCAAGCATTAGTCCATAAACCATGAAACATGCATAAAGAACTAATTAACCAAGCCTATCTATTCCTATGAAAATTACAAAAGATAGCAAGAAATAAATGAAAAAAATCAATCACCATATTACCTTCCCAAATGGATTCACAATACCTATGTGGCTCAAAAACATGTTCTCCCTTAATCAATCATCCTTGTCTTTGTCAAAAATGGTGGTAAGCTCCTCCAATGCCTCAAGAACACTCTATAAAACCTAGGCTCTTGATTATAAATCATTAAACTAGCCTATCAATGAAGCTTTGTGGAAAAAATTTAACATTATAACTTTGCAATGATTAAGCTTTGGAGATATTTGAGCATAATAACCTTGCACCAAAAATAGCATAGAAATGATGTCTATAGCCTCTCTATTTATATATTTTTGAGATTGGTCAAGACCAACCTCAACTATCCATCTTGAGATGAAGATGTGTGGTTAAGGATAATCTTAATATTTAGAATTAAATCCATAATTATCCTCAAGATAACCATGGAATAAGGGGCATTGAAGAGGCATTGGAGGCATTAACTAGGCATGGGTGACCCATAATCCTGATATTTTATGTACTTATGGCTTGATGGATGCCACCCCATAGATAATGTCACTAGGTGATGTAGATATTAAGAACCAATTTTCAAAAATAAATATTCAACAAATCTCATGGAAAATCCACTTAATCTCTTGATTTGTATTAATTAGCCTTAAACAAGGTTAATCAACATTTGTACAATTATTTGAAAATTGGTCCTTAATTAATCAAAATAGTCAGAAAGTCATATTACTAGGTCATAATTTGACTTGAGAAGAATTAGAAGGTGACGTTAGATGAATTGGAGATGTATTCCCATTTAGGATGTTTCCAGTATCAAATAACAAAGGTACATAACATGTACCAATGAATTTATAAGAAAAGAGTGATCTAAAGCACTAAATGGTGAAATGGTCATTTTGACTCAAAATGATCTGATCAAAGTTAGCTAGCTCATAAAATGCATTGCCCTATTTAGGGATACTTTCACCTAAAATGGAACTTGTAAATGATACATTCAAACCATTTAAGACACTTTATATATTTTGACCTACAATGTGCATTTGAGTGAAATTCGAGAAAGATTGTTAATTTCAACACAAATGGTGATAGGAATTGGATGTCTACATTTTGTCCCTATTTGAAAAGGTGTAGTGAGACATTTAGGTGAATTAACATCTTTTCAAAGAAAAGAGTTGTCAAGGAAAAAATTAGAACAGACCCATGATACCCCCTCGAGAAGACATACTAGGATGAAAGATAAGGATGGACTCTCGAAAAGAGAGAGAAAGTGAGAGATTAACACATGGAATAGATCACATCTAGATGACATAATTCTTGCACACATTATTACCATCAATGATCAAAATATAATTAGAGTTATAATGGGCCCTAGAGATGGGTGGAATGGGAAATATGCAATCCATAAGTGTAAGGGACACACTTTAAACATACCAAATTTGAGAGTATAAGCTGTGCACTTACATCATTGATCAATCCTAAGACAAGTTGTAAACTAAAATCATTGCCATCATTGGATTTAATTTGGAGAGCTTGGAATTAAATGAAAATGGAGAACGTTCTACTTTAACAAGGGAAGCACCACTAAAAAGAGGTCTCCAAAGAGAAGATAATAAGAAGTGCTCCAATAGAGCAGATGTGATCATGATAAAATAGGTGTGCCCCAGTAGGGTGAATCTTGATCATTAAAAAATAATAAAGAATGATTATGCCCCTATAGAGCTAATTTGATTTAGATGTGGCTTAGAAGTTATACCCCAGCATGGTAAATTGGCAAGCAAAATAGTTTAAGGATATAACTAAAAAGATAGGTTAAAGCAAGCGGGTGCAAACATACATACGACGATGTAATGGCTTAGAAATTCATATAAAACCAAGCATATGAGAATGCACAAAGTGATAAGAGAGATGAAAAGAAGAAAGAATATAGTTGATCTAACATCAACAAAAATTAAGTGATGCCTACATAGTTCCATAGACTCATGTTTCAACATAAACTTCAGGCTAATGTAGTTCACCCAAGTTTGGGAGAGAATGGAATGAGGAATGATGAAAAATGACCAAGAATTGATTAAACTCACAATGTATGCAAAGAGATACATGTCTAAGCATAGAAAAATAAGCCTAAAATGCATGCTACCTAGAAGCTTAATTCCATATCATGAGCCTAGGTTTTGCAAAGTGTTCTTGAGAATTGTTCATTGGAGTTGATGTTGACATTAAGACTTTGAGTCCTAAGCATAAAGTGCTTGTTATAGAAAAATAAATTAGGCATCATAAGTATGAATAACTTAGAATTACATAATATTTCAATTTCACTGAGCCAATTCAAATGTGAATATCTATAACTAAGGATAATGGTAAAATAATGACCAAAACCAGAAATACAATGATTTGCATTTAAACAAAAAAGCAAAAATGAAAAAAAAGACAAACATAAGTAAACCTAACTTGAAATAAAAATATGATCTATCAAGACTTAATTAGGAACAAAAAATGTTTAAAAACAAAATTCAAGAACATCGTAATGACATGAGACAAAGATATGATTAATCAAGATCCATGTGGACCATCAAGGCATTTTTGAACATAAAAGAGAAAGGAAAATCAAACAAAAAAAAACAAGACAAAGAAACACAAGACCAAGAAGAGATAAGAAGTAATAAAAAGAGAGAGAGAGAAAGAGAAGAAATAAAAGCAGAGGTGTGAAATCACAATAAAACATCAAGAAAACACAACAAAACACCAAGAAAACTCAAATAAGACAACACATAAATAAAAAACTAAGTTAGTGTGGTTTAAAGACAAATGTTCATGCATGTACGATAGAGGTGTTGTTGGGATATAAATACCAGAAGCACACAATTGATTACCAAGCAACTTAACATACAGAAATAATCAGAATACACAAGTAACTAGAATTCAGAAATAACACATGATATGAGAGACAATACACAACTTGTATTAAAACTCTTTCAGAAGGAAATACAACAAAGAAGGCTGCCACAGTTCTTCTTCCTTACACACCTCTAGGGCTCCCACACCTCTAAGGCATAAACAGTAAATCTTCCCTAAAAGCTCTCTCTCTTAGGTCCCAACACCCAACTCAAACATAGAGTTGGTGTTCACCTTACACCTGTGCTCCATGCACACTACAAGTGCTCCACGCACTCCATAAGTACACAAATGTACTTCAAGTAGATCTCCCCTGAACCTGCAATAACCTGCACCTCAACAAACCTTACTTATGGAAGGATCTTCCTTGCCTTCCTCTTTGCTCTATTTGAGTACACACTGTACTCCAAGTAGATCCCACCTAATTCTACTCCTTGTTGTGTTGTTGTCCTATCTGATCTTGCACACCTACAAATCAATCTGGTTTTGTACACCTGTGAACCTTGACCTTGCACACACATACACATGCAAATCAATGATCTTACTTACCATGTAGATCTCCTATAGAAGCCATGCTCACCTAATGACCAAGATCATACATACGTGAAGAACCCTACTGATTCTCCAATCCAGCACCCACACTTGGTACTATGGCACTAGGAGGAACACACAATGCTCACCTCTCTCTGAAGGAGCTTATTTGCTCTCTTACTCTCTAGCACTCTTTTACAATACAATCCATGAGTCTATTATATAGATCTCATCCAAACAATAATTAGACACCTAATTATAATAATTAGATCCGTAGCTCTTAGTCTAAAATTAGCTCTAAACATGCAAACACTTGGTTCATTAGCTAACTACCCGTAATATACTCGTAGCTCAAACCACAGGTGATCGACGTCGGTCCCTGTCTACCTAAGGGGTGCTGATGCCGACTGACTTCTAACGGACGTCAGTTGCCTTCTGTCTCCTCCCTACCGACGTCGATTGGCCTGATTGATGCTGGTGACAGTAACACTCCATAACCCTTCTGCAACCTCCTCTATGTCTGCATCAGTGAAGCTTTTAGCTTCACAACCTAACAGGTGTTACGTTCCACCACATCAAAACAAAGAACAATGACATGAAAATTGTTCTCTAATTAAAGAGGAACAACAATAGAAGAAATGGGGGAAGAGAAGAAAAGGAGGGGTTTGGCTGAGCTGACTCCAGATGTATAAGACAAGTGAACCCTGCCTACATAGTTCTATGGATGTATGTTCCAACATGAACTTCAGTCCAAATGTAGTTTTCCCAAGGAATGGGATAGAAGAAAAATTATGATCAAACCATCATGATTAATGTTATAGAATAAATGGAAGAGATGAAAAATAAATGAGAATGGTATGGCAAATAAGAACTTGATGAGATGAGAAATAATGATCTTACAAAATGGTAAGTGTGTGGGATAAGATAAAATGAGTTGGTGTTCCTATGCCTGCAAAATGACAAGATCATTCTTTCTTAACAATTTCTCTCAAAATGGTGAGAGAGTTCTTTCTTAACATTCACTCACAAAATGGTGAGAGTTTTCAATCTTAACATTCACTCACAAAATGGTGAGAGCGTTCAATCTTAACAATTTCTCACAAAATGATGAGAGCACTTAATCTTAATAGTTACTTGCAAAATGGTGAGAGCATGAGATGGTGGAATGGGAATGTACAAATTTACATAAGTATGAGACAATGTTTTTGTTCTTTTGTGGATACGGTTCTAATGTTTTTGGTATTTTCAAAGTTTTTTTAATGTTTTTCTAATGTGGACCATCTAGTCGAGGAGATGCACATCTTGAGAGTAGAGGTTCCAATAAGATAGCTAAGTTGGATGCAATGGCCCATGCTCATAAATTGGTGAGAGTGAGGTTTTTGATTAAAAAAAGAAATCAATAAATACTTTTACTGAGAAGATGTGGCTGTTCACCTATCAAAAGCTGCACAAGATTGTCTTGGCTGAACCAATTTATAGAACCTCTACTGAATATGTTCATAATGCTTATGAGACATAATCAAGATCATGATTGGTCAAGGGATAAAAAGTGTTCAAGCTTATAACATGTCTTAGACATAACAAAAAATATGTATCTTTGAATAGAGCAATCTAGAATAGCATGAAGAATGTGTTCAGAGTGCCAAGAGTTCAAAGCCTTTACCATCAAGATTCATGAAAAGTGGGCTAGGGTAGTATAAAATGTGGTCAAGCTAAGATAAAAGGGTGGGATAAAATTATGATAGCACAAGTTGCCCTCAAGTCAAGGGTTTTATAGATAATGGTTCAAAGTTATTCATGTATAAAACCTCTTAAGGTGTATGATGTTCATGGGCTCTGAAATTTATTCACCATTAGGTTTAGCCAATTGATATGCCCTTGATCCATAGTTTTTTATGACAATGTATGGTCCTAACTAATTAGGCTAAAACTTGCCTTTATTTTTGGGTACAACATTTGTGTTCTTATGTTTATCTTTCAAAACTAGATCGCCAATCTCAAATTATGAAGAGAGAATATGTTTGTTATAGCTTTTCCACAATCTATTCTAATAGGCCTTCAAGTTTTCTAGGGAATTCAAATGCTTGCCATCAAGAACAACTAGTTCTTTCAATTGTGGGTCTCTATAGTCTTCATTATCTTCAATGTGCTTCATTGATATTCTTAATGACGGGATCTCAATCTTAACTAGGATGATAGCTTCAGTCACAAAAACAAGGGAGTATAGAGTAGCTCCAGTTGAGGTGTGATGATTAGTTATATAAGCCCAAAGTGTAGGAAAGAGTTGCAAGTGCCAATTACAGCCAACATTGTTGATAATATTTTTTAAGATGGCTAGAATGGTTTTATTTGATGCCTCAACTTGTTTGTTTCCTTACGGGTTATATGGAGTGTATTTCTTGTGATTGATATTGAATTTTTCACAAAGAGCTTTCACATCTTGGTTTACAAAGGATCCACCATTATCAAATATAATACTGGCTAGGATGCCATATCAACAGATGATATGGTAATGAATGAATTTGGCTATTTGTTTACAGGTAACATAAGTGAGAGTAATGGCCTCAATCCACTTGGTAAATTACTTAATCATAGTCAAAATGTGCTTGTGACCATCTGAATATGTTGGGTTAATTATCCCAATGAGATCAAGACCCAATGTTGAGAATGACCATGGTGTTGTAATTGGCTGCAATGGTAAGAAAGGTACATGTATCAAGTTTCCATGCTACTGACAAAGAACACACTTATTTACATAATTACAAGTACCTATCTCCATTTTGGGCTAATAATAACCTATTTTGAGAAGTTTCTTTGTTGGGACTACACTATTGGTATAGGCCCCACACATTCCTTCATGAACCTCCTTAAGTGCCAACTTGGATTCTCCTAAAGATAAATAATGAAGAAGCATTCCATCATAGCCTTTTCGATAAAGTGTGTTTCTAATGAGGATATAACATGTTAGGTGATGAAGGAAAATTTTATGTTGGTTATTGGAAAGGTTTGCAAGAAAGACATGGCTATGGAAATAGTTATAAAAATATTGGTACCATAGTAGCTCAGGTGAGAGATTAAGATCAGTAATAGTGCATATCCTCTCTAAATCTAATAAAATATGTGTTGCTTGAAGAATATTTTCAATCAAGAACTAATACTCTTTAGCACTATCATGCATTTGAGTCATGGAACCTATTATTTCCATGACATCAGTAGACCTATTGTTGACTCGTGGAACTTACTCAAACTACAAAGATTTAAAATGTCTCTTAAGGTTATCAATAATTTTCTTGTAACAAATAAGCTTATCATCTCTTGTTTGATACTGATCATTTGTCTAATTTATGATTAGATTGTTAAGTAGGAGATATACTGAGAGGGAGGAGGTGAATCAGTATATCATAAATATTGTAAGATTTCCCTTAATCAAATTCTACTTTAACATACATTTAAGATATACAATAAAACTAAAATAATAAACACTACATAAGATAGAGAGAGACACCAAATTTAATATAGAAACCCAATTTGGGAAAAACTATGGAGGACAATCTCAAGTATATGAATGAGCACCAACTCAAACTACAATATTCATAAGCACCAACTTACAGGAGCACCAACCCCTTTGTTGACCACCAACATAGCAACTATTCATGAGCACCAACCCCTTTGCTAAGCACTAACATAGTAATAATTTGTGAGCACCAACCCACAGGAGCACCAACCCCTTTTATGTATACCACACAACTATCTCTCAATGTTGTTATCTCAACAAATGATAGTTCATTACAATATCTCTTTCCTCTCTCTCCTCTGCTCTTCTAAGCTAGATATAAAAAATACAAATCATACTTATCTCTCACACTTTTCAAATGGCTTCTCAAACCTTTATTTATAGCTTTCCAAATGACCTTTGGCCTTCCCCCTTTGTGACCCTTCAATCCTCATGTAAAATTGTGCCAAAATTGCATGACCCTTTATATCCTTGCATTTGAAAAGTCATGTGGTGACCCTTCATAAGTAAAATTGTCCTTTCCTCTTTTGTCTTTATCTCAATGACTTTTTGTATTCCTCAAAGTGTCCCTTCATGAGAAATTGTGCCCTTCCTCTTTTTTCTTCACTTTGTGACTCTTGAAATTACCCAAGATGACTCTTCATGGGAAAATGCTTCCCATTCTTCTTTTGTCTTTACCCCGTGACTCTTTGACTTCTCCATGGGCCCTTCTTTTGTCTTATATACAACCAAAAATATATTCATTAATATTAAGTAAATATTAACACACATTAGCCAAGATATAACTATTATAAACATCATTAAATGCAATGGGGCCTTTATCACCAATAATGCTAGACCTTTGACATCAATGAAAATATTTTCAATAATCTCCCCCTTTGTCATTGATGGCAACCTCAATATTGAAACTGCCACATTCTTAAACCTGCACATATTGTAATCTAAAAACATACAGTTCCTCCCCCTTGCTATAGCAACCTATACATGTTTCTTGTACCTATTTTTTCTCTTGTACTTGTACCTATCATTCTCCCCCTTTGACATCAATGGCAAAGGGCCTACTTGGAGCTAACACTTAGCTCACCCTCAACTAATTCTAAATTTTAATGGTAGGAAGTAAAAGAAATTACTCCCAACTTCTCTTGTAGATATTTGAATGTGTACTTTGATCATGTCATTGAGAAGATATATGATAATACATATAAATCATTGTCTATCCTTTGAGCATCTGTAATCAACTCATTTGAATCTTTTATTCTAATCTCACAACCTTATAAATAAAACTCTAATGTGTATCCCTAATTACATATTTGACTTACACTCAATAGATTATGATTAAGACCTTTAACATACAATACATTCTTAGTCTTGGTTCTACCATTATCCAAACTCAAAGTACCTTTTTCAGCTACCTAGCAGTGGTTTTATCTCTGAATGTCAGTATGCCACTATTGATCTTCTTTTGAGTTATGAACTTACTCTTGTCTCCTATAATATGCCTCAAACATCTGCTATCAATGAACCATGGCTGATCTTCATTTATTTCATGTAATGTTGTCTGTATCAACATAGAATCTTTAGGTTGTTTCTTCTGCCATGAACATGTCTAAACCTTCTTCTTGATGAATGAAGCCTTGAAAATTTGGTCCTTCTTTACTAACTCGAACATGCTTCTACAACACCAAGCTATGTGTCTGAAGTTGTTACATTTGTAACATATTATGGCCTCTTCACCAAAGCTGGATGGAGGAGCAAACCAATTGTAGCTTCTGCTTGACTCTACATGACTTTCCTTCTCCTTATTTCTGAAACTATTAGCTTTTTTTTTACATTCTTATTTCTTATGACCATATCCATTACAATAAAAAAAATATGCATAAAAATAAGACCTGTTTGTGTATCTTTGACCTGATTGCCTTTTGTAACCTTGTTCCCTCCAACCTTCTTTGTTTGAAATGTCCTTTGTATTCTTCACTTCTTCCCTTTTTATTTCCTCTTTTATAAGAGCTTCAACATAGCTCTTTTTCTTCTCAAATCTAATACCTATCTTATCTAAATTTGCCTTTTGACTTTCTAATATATTATTCAATATGTTAGTGCTATCCTCAAATTTTGAGTCACTAACTACTTTATAATTAACTACTTTCTCAATATCTTCTTTTAAAGAGGCAATTTCAATAACATACCTTCCAAAAAAAATTCTTACTTTCTGAAACTATGTTGTTATATCTTTTTCATTCCTTTTAGCTTCTTCAAGGTGTGATGTTAGATCATCAATTATTTATTTTGACTCCTTTTCATTTTTCTCGATCTGGCACTTCAATCTTTGATTCTTCTTCTCAACAGCTTCTAACTCTTCTAAGGCACAAATGAGTTCTTCCAGATTCACTTCAGCTTCATCCTCTTCTTCTTCTTGATCATATGTACTTTTTCTTATAGAGGCATCTTCATGTATGGCCATGAATAGAATCTCTTCTTCTTCTGAATCACTGACTCCACTATATTTAGTTGGGCTAGGATCTTTAGAATACAGGCTCTTCTTCTTGAATCCCTTCTTGAATTTACCTTTTAAATTCTTCTTGTATGTAGACTTTTCTTCTTCATCATCATTACCCTTATTTGGGCATTTAGCTTAAAAATGTCTAATCTTTCCATAATTAAAACATTTAAAAGGTAATTTTCCTTGATATTTACCTATTCCCCTTTTCGACTTGTGAATGAAAAGAGCTCCGTTGTCATCTTCATCATCACAAGAACTATTACTTGATTATTAAATCTTAGCTTTCTCTTTCTTTGATGTCTTGAAAGCCACTTCTCCTTTTGAGGGTTTATCTTGTTCAGTCCACATCTCATATGTCGTGAGTATACCATGAAGCTCATCCATCTTTAGCTTGGCTAAATTCTTCATCTCCTTGATTACTGAAACCTTTGCATCATATCTCATTGGTAGAGATATAAAAACCTTTTGTACCACCATTGACTCTTCTAACTTTTTTCCAACACCTTGAATCTGATTTACTATTTGATCAACTTTAAAAAGATAACTTGTTATATCTTCTTCTTCTTCCATCTTCAAACTTTCAAACTATCTTCTAAGAGTCTGAAGCTTAGCTTGTTAAACCTTTCCATCACCTTTGTAAATATTCTCAAGTTTTACCCAAGTTTTATGAGTAGATTTACATTGCATAAATTTAAAAAATTTAGATTCACATAAACCACATAAAATATCATTTAAAGCTTTAGCATTACATTCACTTGCCTTATTTTTTGTTGGAGTAATTAAAAGTGTCTGTGACTCTTCATATTCCTCCACCACTACTTGCCATATGTCGAATCTAAGGGCCATCAAATAAGTCTTCATTCTTATGCTCCAAAATCATAATTCATCCCATCAAACAAAGGTGCCTTATTTGTATAAAATCCTTCATGTCATCCAACCATTGTTCTTTTTTGATTTACCTTTAGGTTGTAAAACTTTTTTGAAGAAACCTACTCTGATACCAATTGTTAAGCATGAGATATATTGAGAAGGGGGGGTAAATCAGTATATCATAAATCTTGTAAACTTTCCCTTAATCAAATTCCACTTTAACATACATTCAAGATATGCAATAAAACTAAAATAATAAACACCACACAAGATAGAGAGAGACACCATATTTAACATGGAAACCCAATCTAGGAAAAACCATGGAAAACAATCTCAAGTATATGAATGAACACCAACTCAAACTACAATATTCATAAGCACCAACTTACAGGAGTACCAACCCCTTTGTTGAGCACCAACACAGTAACTATTCGTGAGCACCAACCCACAGGAGCACCAACCCCTTTACTAAGCACCAACAAAGTAATAATTCATGATCACCAACCCACAAGAGCACCAACCCCTTTATTGAGAACCAACATAGAAATAATTTGTGAGCACCAATCCATTGGAGCACCAACCCCTTTTATGTATACCACACAACTATTTCTCAATATTGCTATCTCAACAAATGATAGTTCATTACAATATCTCTTTCCTCTCTCTCCTCTACTCTTCTAAGCTAGATATAACAAATACAAATCATACTTATCTCTCACACTTTTCAAATGGCTTCTCAAGCCTTTATTTATAGCTTTCCAAATGACCTTTGGCCTTCCCCCTTTGTGACCCTTTAATCCTCATGGAAAATGGTGCCAAACTTGCATGACCCTTTGTATCCTTGTAGTTGACAAGTCATGTGGTGACCCTTCATTAGAAAAATCATCCTTTCCTCTTTTGTCTTTATCTCAGTGACTTTTCATATTCCTCAAATTTTCTCTTCATGAGAAATTGTGCCCTTCCTCTTTTATCTTCACTTGGTGACTCTTGGAATTTCCCAAGATGACTCTTCATGGAAAAATGTGTCCTATTCTTATTTTATCTTTACCCCATGACTCTTTGACTTCTCCATGGGCCCTTATTTTGTCTTATATGCAACCAAAAATATATTTATTAATATTAAATAAATATTAACACACATTAGCCAAGATATAACTATTATCAATATCATTAAATGCAATGGGGCCTTTATCACCAATAATGCTAGACCTTTGACATCAATGGAAATATTTTAAACATAGCTATCAATCTCTATAGACCTTTAAGCTTTGAATATCCCATTGTATGGCAAGATGAAGCCCTAAAACCAATGCCTCATATTTGACCATATTATTTATACACTAAAATTATATATGGAAGGCTTTGGAGATCAAATCCCCTTGTGAAGTTATCAATAATATGCCAGCTCTAGATCCTTGGGATGTGAAGGATCCATCAAAATAGAGTGTCCACTATTTAGGTTCTTATGATGCTTGTTCTATCGTCATGATAGAATCATCAAGAAGGTCAAAGTTGAGAGGTTGAGTGGCTATAATAGGAGATTTTACAAGTTTTTTAATAAGAATCTACCCTTTGATTTCTTTCTAATTATGGTATTCAATATCAAATTCATTGAGGAGCATAATTCATATAGCCATGTGCCCTTAGACAGCTAATTTAGATAAGATGAACTAAAGAGGATCTACCTTGGTGATAACAAAAGTTTTGTTATTTAGCATATAATGTCACAACTTTTAAGTGGTGAACACCATAGCTAAATATGCCTTCTCAATAGGCATATAATTATGTTCATAGGCTACCAATGTGCATCTTAAATAATAAACCATGTGTTCCTTACCATGATCATCATGCTAAGCCAAAAGTGCCCCCAGTGCATATTATGTGGTTGATATGTAAAGAAGTAGTGGATTTCCTTATGTTGGAGGGCATAAGACTGGTGGATTGGCCAAGTATGTTTTAAGCTTTAAAAATGCTACCTGACAATCCTCATCCCACTAAAATGTCACCCCTTTCTTTAATAGATGGGTAAATGGGTGGCAATTGAGAAATGAACCTGTGTATAGACTGGATCCTACCTTGTGGACATCGTAACTATTTAAGATTGTTGGGTGGAGGCATTTCCATAATAGCGGTGACCTTCACAGGGTCAACTTCAATCCCTCATTATGATACAATGAACCCTAAAAAATTTATTGATGTGACTCTAAAGACATATTTCTTAGGATTCAAGTAGACTTTATATACACAAAGCCTCTCAATTATTCTTCATAGAATGTCAAGGTGTCCGGCTCTTATTCTTGATTTTGCTAGTATATCATCAACATAATCCTCCACAATGTCATGCATCATGTCATTGAGGATGACAATCATTACATGATGATATGTGGCTCCAACATTCTTCAAACTAAATGGCATGACTTGGTAATAGAATGTTCCCCACAGAGTGCTGAACGCGGTCTTATGTTGATCTTTAGGGACTATCTTGATCTGATTATAAAAAGAAAATCCATCTATTAAGGATAGCATCTCATACCCATCAGTTGATTTAGAAATCATGCCAATGTTAGGCAGAGAAAAATCATCTTTGGGACATGCTTTGTTGATATCATGAAAATTAGGATAAACATGTATGCTTAGGGTCTTTTTACTTACTGGCACTATGTTATAAATCCATTCAGAGTACTCTAGTGATATGATAAAATTAGATCCTAACAACTTCTCTAGCTCAGCCTTAACTAAAACGGTGATGTGTGGATGCATCTTTCTTAACTTTTTCTTGACTGGTTTAGCATCAAGGTGAACAACTAGATGATGTATAACTAGATATAGATCCAAGTCTGGCATGTCAGAATATGCCCATTCAAAAATGTCTATATAAGCCTTAAGAATGGATAAAATATGTTCCCATTCTAATTCAATAAGGGAAGCTCTAAGATAAACATTTTTGGGATCCTCGTGAGTTTCCAAATTCACTTATGTTGTGCTCTCCATAAAGAGTGTGGATCCATCTTCTAGAATTGTAGGTAATGTATGGTCATGATCATTTTATTTTCATATATCTTCTTTTTATTCCTCCCAAAGATCTGGATATTATGAAGAATCAAAATTTTCCTTCTTAGGTAAATGCCAATTGGTAAAGACCTCTGAAAACTCAAGAGTAAGATGCTCAAATATTTGATGTTGTTCTGAAGAGATGCTTGTACTAGATATGTAACTTGGGCTAGATGGACTTTCTATATCCTAAGGGGATGAGCAAACTTTCCCACTTGGGAGCACCTGAAATAGGTTTTCACTCAAAGGCTTGTCTTTTTCTTTACTTTTTCCTTGATCAACAAGTGCCTCAAAGAGGTTTTCACCTAAAGATCTTGATATTTGTTCTTTATTATGACAAAGATAGTTTACCTACTCTCTAAAGTAGGTAGAAAGATTTAATGAAAAATCAAAACCCTGCTTATGATCACCCATGAGGATTGTATCTCATAGGCCCATGTATTCTACAATTGATTCTTCATTTTGAAACTCATCAAGGCATATGACTAAATTTTGTTGATCCCAATATATGAGTTTAAGATGGCAAAGGCATAGGTTACAATGAGGGTTTGCTTCAGGATGGGAAGCACCAATGGTAAAGATATAATCAAGGAAGCACCATTAGGATGGGTTTTTATTTTAGGATGGGAAGCTCCAATAGGATAGCTTTATGCTTCAAGATAGGAAGCTCCAATAGGTGTTATGCTCAATATGGCATTTGAATCAAAAAAATATGAATCAACAAGCTCATCAAAAAGGATATAATGGGATATTGCATCACTGTTAGGAGTCTCACTACCAATCACATTGTAAGAATCACTACCAAATATTATGAAATCATCCTCTGGTTGTTTAAATATGAGACCATGATTCCCATTGATAACTCTAGCTGATAAGAGCTCTAAAATTCTTTGCACCTGGGGGCTAAGGCCCTTCCCTATGTATTAAAGATGATCCATTATCTTGTTAGGGATAGGATACTTTGGATTCTAAAAATAATCTACAAGGCCCTCAGAATATAACCAATCTCCCATGGTAAAAGCCTCTTGATCTTTATTTGGTGTAATTACAAGCATGAAAACCTTAGGAGGTTTTGGTTGCTTCTTCTTTGGTTATCAAATCTAATCGGGTCTGTTAGGAGTTTGGGAAGTTTTAGGCCTACCAAATGTTTTAGGGGATTTTGGTAATTTTGCAATATAGAGGACATCCTTCAGATGATATGTGGAAATGCCTACATCTTTAATAATTACCTACTTGGCTAGTGCTATAGGAAATATATCACTTGAGGTGGAGGCTAGATCATCATGGTCTATATAATTAGATGGATATGGATGAGAAATGATGGCTTTGTTCTTCTTTGTAATGAATTTAAAACTTGGGAAATAGTTATAATTTCAAAACTCTACTTTTAGATGTTTACAATACTAGTATAGTTATTAATCAATGGGAATGGTAACCTCGATCCCATCATGGGAAAACTTAAGGCATTGGTGAAGAGTAGATGGAACTACTTGTACTTGATGGATCTAAGGATGACCAAGAAATATGTTATAATAAAGCTTAATTTCCACAATATGTAATAATGTGTGATGAGAAATATCCCCAACCATGACTTGCACCCAAACTGTATCAAATGACTCCCTCTCATCATTGTCATAAGCCTTGATTGTAATAGTCTCTGGTTGAATGTCTTTGTCCATGTAACCCAATCATCATACCAATTTAAGAGATAACATTGTTCAGCTCTAAACCATTATCTATAAGAACCTACTTGATCTTATGATCTATAATGATTATCTCAATGTATAGTGGGTTATTTTGGTTTAGGCCAAGGGTGGACGTGTCCTTTTGATCAAACGTGATTTGCCAAAATAAAGACAAATGTCTAATTAGGTTTTGGAATTTATCAAGGTTTATATGATTAGGCACAATAGACTCTTGTAAAAGTTTATTGAGGATGGTTCTATAGACATCATATGTATGCAAGAGTTCTAATATGGAAATTTGCATAAGGGTTTTATCTAATTGATCCATTATACTATAAGGCCTTTGAATTCTGTATTGAACTAGTTTAGTCTTTTTTTGGGACAATATTCAGCTTTGGAACCATTGGAACAATGTTCTCATGGGGTTTATGGAAAGAAGTGGGTGAAGGGCCCTAGATGGTAACTCGCAGGCATCTAGTTATAACTGCACAACCTAGAGTTGGTAAGGAGTCATTATAATTATAAGAGTGAGGTAAAGGGCCTTGGATGGTGATTCATGGGTGATTAATGGCATTGCTATAATTTTGGGTCAGTGAGGAGCCTCTAGAAGAATGGTACTATTATTCAAGATTAGTAATGCATGTAAATAGAGTAGTAAAATGATGATATAAACTCGACATGGTATTATTAGGGGAGAGGGTGCTAACCCTATAATGATGGGTCTCATGTTGCAAGGATTACAAGACAAACGATGCAATGTCATAATAATAGTGGCAATGTGGGTTGTAAAAATGCATCCCATAATGTTATTGTAGTCATAAGGCACATTGTTATAAGCCACATTATTAGTGTGGGGATTATGACCTAGATTATTCTCATTATGATTCTGACCCTATTATTGGTTTTGATTCTCCCTCTATCCTTGATTGTGACCATTTTGATTGTTTCTTGGTGGTGATGGATCATGTCAAGGAAAGAGGTCTTTATAGATTCTCATATCCTAATTTGTGTCTTGATTAGGAGCTAAATTAATTTATAGCTCACCATTTTCAATAAATTCCTCAATAATATGTCACAATTAAATGTAATGATATGCACCATGACCAACAACATGATGAAAGTTACACCATTCATTCTCTTTTTACCAGTCTAGTTTTAGCTGATATTTAGGAAATGGCCTTGATACTAGCCATATAATTAAGTTAACTACAATAAGATTTTGTAATACTTCTTCAACAGATTCTCCTAACTTGCTAAAGACTCTAAAATTGTTATGAAACATCTTTCATGGAGGTTGTCTTTACAAAGTAGGTAGCAGATTTGAGGGAGTTAATTATACATTTGGAGGAGGCATAATATATACCATTTGTACATGTCTTGTTTATGTCACCCCATTTTTTACCATGTTTTTATTTTTTTGAAATCCCTTTGACTTATCCCACATTATTATTTGAGGAGCCAGTGATTTAGTCTAATTAGATGCTTGTCCTTGTGTAAAGATCTTAACAAGGCCCCTAGTAATAAGAGCCTTCTCAATCTGTACTCCTTTTTCAATAATTTCTTCAAATGAGTTAGCACAAGATAATCATAGATTATGTGAAACTTAGGAATGAAAATTTTGTGCAAAGATATCAGCCAACTATTTGTTTGGTAAATTGTGTTGAAATCAGCCCGTCGATACTCTCCACCTTTGTAGATATGCAACAAAAATTTCACCATCATGTTGTTTAGCTTTGCATAAGTCAAAAATGGTTAATTCATGTTTTATGTTGTATGAAAAATGGTTAACAAACTTTTTTGATAAGTCATTCCAATCTGCAACTAATCTCTTGGGTAGCTTAAGTAGCCAATCAAGAGCTTGTCCTACTAAACTTCATGGAAACAGTCATAATATGTACTTGCTACTATAAGAAACCTCTTGACACAAGATGAAGAATGATTGTATGTGTTCATGTGGGTCTCCTTTCCCTTTGTATTTGTCAAATTTGGGTGCCTCAAAGTGTGGTGGAAAGGGATTTTGGAGAATAGATAAGTCAAATAGATATGAACATATCTCATCAAATTTATACTTTTTGACTCTATTGTTTATCTCCAATCTTTGGAAAATTTCCTTCATAGAATTCTATTCTTTCATGTTTGGTGAATTTATTAATTAGATAATATGTTGTTGGGGTGGAATGTGCCCTTGGTTCTATTGTTGTTGGGGTGGAATGTGCCCCTAGTTTTGTTGCTATTGGGGTAGAATGTACCCCTGATTCTGTTACCATTGGGGTGGAATATGACCCTAGTTTTTTTTCTATTGGGGTGGAATGTGTCGTTGGTTTTGTTGATATTGGGGTGGAATGTGACCCTAATTCTATTATTTTTGGGGTGGAATGTGCCCCTGATTCTATTGCTATTGGGGTGTAATGTTCCCCTAATTTTGTTGTTGTTGGGATGGAATGTTCCCATAGTTTTGTATGGATATATAGGGAGTGTATACCTTTCGATCCATGATTTGGTTCTAATTTGTTACTTGAGTTAAGAACATAGGTCATTGATTCTTGGATTGTAAAACATTCCCTAAATTTGGTTGTTTCACATTTTGTTGATTTTGGAAATGTCTATGTTTATTTACCAATCTTTGGTTTGTTTGAGGGATTACCTCAAATTGAACTAAATGTTTGGGTTTCTGAGTTTGTAAAGTAAAAAGAGGTTCTTGATGATTGAATAATGTATGTTCTGTGTCAAATGGAACATCTTGTAAGGTCTCTTGTGACTTTACCTATTCATTTAAATTACCTTGATCCACTATGGTAATGTTCTCATCCAATATTTATTACATATTATCCACCATATCTTCATGTTCTTTCGAAGCCTTATTGTGAATTGAAGTGGCAACTAAGGAGTCAGTTAAGTGTGTGAGAAGTTAATCTACATATCATTGACTTATTATCTTGATCTTAGTTAAAATATTTGGATTTATGGGTTTTGAATTTATCTGTATTTCCTTTCCTCTGTTAGAAGAAGCTATGTCTATTTATGCAAATATTACTCTTTCCTTCGTTGATCTCCTTCTCTAACCAAGGTATGCAATTGTTCCATAGGAAATTCAAAAGGTAATCTAGCATTTGATTTTATCAATCTAAGAAGGGCTTCATCTTGATCTTCTTGGGGTTGATATTCATTTTAATCATCTTTAAATCCTATTTTTATGGGGATATCATCAAAAACAATGTGGTTATCTTGACCATCATTAAATTACTCATTCTCATAACTAAGACCATAAGAGGCTCCAATACGAGTGAACCTTTGAGTCATGTTTAAAAATAGTTTATTTGTGTGTTTGAGTAACTTTGGACCAATGTTCGATAACCAATCAAAGTATGCTTTGGCCTTCTTTTTAAATAAATAACCAAGTTACCAATAATACTATAAGGAAGGGTGGTTTGAAACCATGCACAATTTAGAAGATTTGGTTCATGAAATTACACAACCTTTGGTAAATTTAAAATCATATAAATTGGAAGAGAGTAAGGTAACTCAAAGACCCAAGGTGAAAACTAATACACCAAAGCCTAGATCTTTGTGATACACCCACAATACAAAAGATAGTTTCAACTTCAAAATTTTGACCCTGGAAATTTAGAGGAAAGCTCTTTGGATTACAAAGAAGACAAAATGAACTAAGCAACTCAAGATGTAAAGACATATGTTAATCACTAAGTATAAATCTAGGACCAAATGGGCAACACAATGTCACCACATGATTTTAGTAGGATAAAATATGTTCTAGGACCCAAAGCATGAGCGATATGCAAGATGACTTGAGTCCACCAAGATGATAATGTGATTTTGAGTCTTAATAAATGACCTTGAATCCAAATAGAAAATTTAATCCAAGTAAAAACAAGCTTAGTGCACAAATGGTGAACCCACTTTGATGCACCAACCCTTAGAACTCAAAAAGGTCCAATTTTGAATATGGATTATAAATTAAGGATTTAAACAAATTGGGTAAAATTTCTAGACTCAATTGGGTAGCATGACTACACCAAAGTGGATGTCATGACACAAAGCTTTTGATAACAAATTGAACAATAAAAAGATGAATTTTCCATTTGGACAGCATAATGCCTCCCTTGCTCAAGAAAATTGAGGAAAATGTGATTTGGTCAAGTTCATTGAGTTAACAAGTAGTTTTAAACACAAATTAAGACCAAATAAGATAATAATAAAAATGTCTAAAGTCTAAATTGACAAGGTATGGCAAAGTGGGGTCTACTAAACTATCAAGTTTTGAACATTCTAGGGGAATTAATTGCACAATGTGCACAATGACTTTCACACCAAATAATGCTAAAGAAAAGCATAGACTTTGGGTCCATATCACTCAACTCATTACATAAAGGTTTAGTCCTTTATGCAACCATTACATCCTATTGTTCCCTTAGTGTAGTGCAATATCTAAAGTGCCACTATGTCCCATGTGTAACTCTAAATAGATTTGACTGAAGTCAATGCCAGGAGATGAAACCTCAAGGTAAAGATTCCCTAAAGAACTTGTGGGAGGTCATGAAGTCCCCCTCGCAAGCCAAGATACATAAATAAATAAAGCATGATAGTAGAAAGACTTTAAGGTCATTTTTAAGATCACCCAAACTTTAGCAAGTTTTTGGGGAGTGGTTTAGGTGACTTTCTTTCTAAGCCTTGGACTAGGCTATTTGCAATAGGAATGGTGCTTTTGATTCTAAGGTTTTCTTATAGGGGACAAATGGAATAGAATAGATGCAACATTCCTCTTTTTGCCAAACAAGATTAATCTAATCAACTATTGCAAACAAGAATTAATAAGTGTGTTCAATTTTAAACCTGAATGAAATGTTTGGCGGTGTTCATTTGACCCCTTAGTATTAGTCGTAAACTTTGAAAAACATTCACCAAAAACATCTAAAAATTCCTTGTTAAACACCAAAACAAATTTCCTAATAAAATTTTAAGCATGCATAAGTGATTTAAGCATGTTTTAAGCAAATTTTAAACTTGATCCTATAGCAAAATTGCTATCATGTCCTTAAGCTTTGAATCCCTTTTGAATTTGAAACAAGAAACTTTGGAAAATTAGGTCTCGGGTCTATGTTTTTGGAAAAAACATAGTGATCAACATTAGTTACAGCCAACTGAGATCTAACTGATGTCAGTTCTATTGATCAACATCAATTAATCCAAGTAATTGATGTCAGTATTTCTACTGACATCGATTATTTTGTAAAAATTGTGGCAACCAAAAATGGCAAAAAAAGTTAGAAAACTAATTTGCAAGAGTTTAAAAAGCTCAAATAAGTTTTTAAAGGTTGCAAAATGATATCCTTTAGGTGTAGGATGTGTCTGGTCCCATCGGGCGTGCCAAGATGTAGAAAAAATTATAAAGAAACTTAGTCAAGCATTAGTCCATAAACCATGAAACATGCATAAATAACTAACTAACCAAGCCTATTTATTCCTATAGGAATTACAAAAGATAGAAAGAAACAAATGATAGAAAGCAATTACATATTACCTTCCTAAATAGATTCACCATACCTATGTGGCTCAAAAACATGTTCTCCATTGATCAAGCATTCTTGTCTTTGTCAACAATGGTGGTAAGCTCCTCCAATGCCTCAAGAACACTCCATAAAACCTAGGATCTTGATTACAAATCACTAAACTAGCCTATCAATGAAGCTTTGTGGAAACAATTTAGAATTATAACTTTGCAATGCTCAAGATTTGGAGATATTTGAGCATAATAACCTTACACTAAAAATAGCTTATAAATGATGTCCATGGCTTCTTTATTTATAAATTTTTGAGATTAGTCAAGACCAACCTCAACCATTCATATTGAGATGAAGATGTGTGGTTGAGTATAATCCTAATATTTGGAATTAAATCCATAATTATCCTCAAGATAACCTTGGAATAAGGGGCATTGAAGAGGCATGGGAGGCATTAAATAGGCATGGGTGACCCATAATCTTGATATTTTATGCACTTATGGCTTGATGGATGCCACCCCATAGATGGTGTCACTAGGTGATGTAGATAATAAGAATCAATTTTCAAAAAGAAATATTCAAAAATTCTCATGGAAAATCCACTTAAGCTCTTGATTTGGATTAATTAGCCTTAAACAAGGTTAATAAGCATTTATGTAGTTATTTAAAAATTGGTCCTTAATTAATCAAAATGGTCAAAAAGTCATATTACTGGGTTGTAATTTTACTCGAGAAGAATTAGAAGGTGATGTTAGATGCATTGGAGCTGTATTCCCATTAAGGGTGTTTCTAGTAGCAAATAACAAATTTACATGAAATTTACCAATGAATTTATAAGAAAAAAGTGATCCAAAGCACTAAATGGTAAAATGGTCATTTTGACTCAAAATGATCTGATCAAAGTTAGCTGGCCCATAAAATACATTTCCCTATTTAGGGATACTTTGACCTAAAATGACACTTGTAAAAAATACATTCGAACCATTTAAGATGTTTTATAGATTTTGACCTAAAATGTGTATTTCAATATAATTTGAGTAAGATTGTCAATTTCAACACAAATGGTGTTAGGAATTAGATGTCTACACAAAGTGTCCATATATTGTCATAGCATACAACAATGCATGGATGAATGATTATATGTGTTGTGGAAGAAACAAATATGACCATGAGTAGGCTTGGTAGTTTTACTCATAGAAGGAGGTGTAATAAAAGTGGAAGGAGCTTGGTATAAGGAAAAATCTTTATTTCAGTGATCAACAACTTTATGAATGTCACAATAAACCTAATTGGCCCATTTGGTGGATAAAGGAGACAACTATAGTAAAGGGAACAAATAATCACCAATAGAAGTAGGTTTTGTGCAGAGATTGGATGAGGCTCGATTGAAGGAATAATAGGATCAAAAATAGGAAGAGACTCAGCTAAATTGGGAATGGGAATGGGATCCAAACTAGGTTTTATTGAAAAAGGGGTAGGGCCCAAAGAAGGTTGAAGGAGAGTCGCACATATCTCAAGGATAAGTAGGTAATAGGAGTTATGGTATCTAGTAAAGTGATAGGGACCACTCAAAATGATCCATAAACATACTCTTATGATGTTCTTCAGAAATTAGAGGTGTCCACACCATATCTACTCTATGATAAAGAGGAAAAATACTAAAATTAGGAATGATATAAGATGGAACATCGCAAGATATACTAAAAGACTAAAGTAAAGAGGAATGAGGAAAAATAATCATAGCATCTCAAGTATGAACAAGCCCTAAAAATGGATCATCTAAGTTATAACCATCATCATAATCAGGTGTATGAAGATCAATGGCATAGGTAGGGATGACCTTGTCATCCAATGTGGTTTGATGAATGGAATTATGAGTCTTAGTTAAAACAAAGGGGATGTCATCATAAGGTGGTTGATGAGAATGAGGCTGCAAAGAATCATGAAGTTGAGAAAAGATATGAGGTGAGAGATCAAAGAATTTAATCTTAAAATTGATTTCATTATGATCATCATCATCAAAATCTAGGAGGTTAGGGGGAATATTCCCAATGAGTTTGGGATGACCATTAGAACCTCAAGTGGAATTTAGGGGAAAGTTAAATCATGGAGATTCATGAAATGGAATGCTTGGTAAGGGTTCAAGGGTAGGAATCTTGAATACACCATAGTCATAGAATTATTCAAAATTCCAATGATTAGAATCACCTTAAATCCTATAGATGGTTCTAATGTGAGGTAATTTAGTGCATAGGAAAATAGATGAGGCAATTGCTCTCATATGATGATTCCATGGTGTTATAATTAATATTTATAAGATAAAGAAAAGTTGAATTTTTTCACCTTCACATGAATAGTGATAAGTGTGATGGTAATGGGGACCCACACATAACCTAAAGGAGGTATTTACCTTCGATCATAGCCTTGACATGTGTTTCATGTGGATTTAAGATTGCATTTAGAATATCTAAGGGTTTTGATAAAATCAAGAGAGGAAACACAAGTGCCAGAATCCTCATCAATCAAATCATGATTGGCATGGGTATCATAAATTTGGACACTAATGAATAGAGGAGGATCATCCACATGAAGTAGAATATCATCAAGAATCATAGAAGCAATGGGTAATTTGAGGGAAAGAGAAGTGCCCATTATTTTATCAACATGGATGGACATCTCTTCACATTTTTTTAATAAGCTATCTTTAGATCTAGATAGGTTGACTTTGCATCCTTCTAAGGGAGGAAAAGGGATGTTCATTTCAAACTAAAGTTGCATAAGATAGTTATGATGATGTAGAGAGGTCCTCATAAGTTCAAGAAATGGGATTTGAGATGTGAGATTAGTGAATTTGGTTATAGGATCCCACTCATCATAACACATAAAAGAGTTTGTTGGAATGAGGTTCATAGTGTTGAAGGAGGTCCTCAAAAGGAGGAGCTAAAGTACATGTGAATTTATGTTGATCTGAGGCATAAGGTTTAATAGGAGGACAAGTTTGAAGATTATGTTGAGAAGATGGAGTAGTTAATTCAGATGTGGTTTGAGAATTGTTAGAAGAAGTTTTGATAGGAGCTTGACTATCATTGGTGATATGTAAAGAAGATGGAAGGATGGTAGAAATAGTATGGAAAGTGTTATCTAAGGGAGGTGTTGGAATTGGTTCATCAAAATATATAATTTCATCTTGCCCCAACTCAATATTAAGAACCTCTATTAATTAATACACAAAGTACACACAAATACTAAATATATTAACAAAATATTCCTTTTTAGAAAGAAGGAATAAATCCACAATCACTTACCACTTTGAAGGGGCTACCTCCTTATCAAAGTAATACTCTAATTGATATATTTTCGTGGATGCCCTTACAATGGCCTAAGCCCTCTTATTTATACTATTCTAATCTACCCAACTCCTTATTCTTATGCATGTGGTATTAAACTACTATTCAACACTATTCACTATTCTACTATTTATGCTACTAATCTATCCCTCCCTAGGTATATTACATTTTATCCCCCTTAAAAATATTTCACCCTTGAAACATGATAAGAAATAGGAGGATGAAGGTTCAACCATATATTAAAATAGGTTGAAGACTAGATAGAAGCCTATCCATACATCTTTTTTTGCCTTCTCTTCTTCCTTATATATTAGGAGGTGAACATATAAATCAACCTAGTGAATATGAGCACTATAACTAAATATTGAAGTGTAACTTGAAGCATGATGATAATCACTTCAAATTGAGAGAAAGGGTGCTCAAAATAGCCTATTGATGAACTAATTGAGGATCCTGTTATCCCCTTTAGCATTAACCTTAACATACATTTTTGTTGAAGTAGCTAACCCCACCATGTATGGAAAACTCAATGAAAATAATATTAAAATCACCCTCATCTAAGTGAAGGAGATATGCATTCCATGTTCTGAAAATATCCTCCAATTCCATCCATGTAGTTATTTCTGTTGCATAGTCTTCAACTATAGGAAATGAATCTACATGTCATTCGTTATAGTTATGCTCCTAATCTAACCATGAATTAATATTTGCATCATATTATGTGGTTATATGGAAGTGAATTTAAATTCTATAAAAAAATAGCATGAATATTATTTACTGAATGCATTTCTCTAGATAAAATAGAAGGCTCCATGACTATGTTTTTCTATTTTTTGTTTTTACAAATAGTAGTTAGTAAAACTTTGATAACTTATACAATATTAAATGAAATTAAAAAATTAAAAATGTTATATAAATTTGAAATAAAGGTGCACAAAACCCAAAAACAATTATCTTGATTTGTTACCATTTGTGATCAGTTTGCCAAAAAATACTCAGGTTTTTTAGGACAAAAAACAAAAATTTGCACTTCTTAGACTTGTATAAAGTTCCCAAATGTGTTTGTAATAGAAATTACGATCATGAAAATAGCCCTAAAAAGTGTTATGATAACAATGATAAAAACCTATATGCTAAAATATATAAAATCAAACAAATCAAAAAATTAAAAAAAAATTAAAAATTAAAAATTAAAAAAAATCATAATATTGGTCATATTGTAGTTGACACATTTTCAATTGAAATCGACGTCCATTTGATTTTGATCATGGAGACTCCTATTTTATCTATAGTTAATTTCATTTTGGCCTTAGCTCAACTTAATCAAATAAGGACCATTCAAAAATATCAAATAGTATTTGAAGTACTCACTAACCAGACTGTAGGCTTTTTTGATGCCTTATTCTCATGTTGCTTCATTAGTGGTCTTAATAATAGAATTCAACATGAGGTTGAAATGTTAATTCCTCACATAATAATGGAAGATATGATCTTATCCAATCTCACTGAAGATGGTATCAATTGAGAACATCTCTAAACAATGTCCCCTTAGACTACAAAAACATTAGATCAAGAATTAGAAGTGTCTGAGCACTCCTCCAACACATCCATTCAAGCAACCACCATGATCGAGCAGACCTTAGATGAGACAAATTTTAAAATAATATATCCCAAGAAAATAATCAAGGCTCCACCTCCCTCAAAACATAATGCTAAGGGGGATGGCATATACCCTCAGTAAGTTCACAAAGACAACTATTTTTTGTTCTCTTATTCTAGATTGGAGCATATGATTGTCACACTTCAAATCTCAGTGTTAAACTCTAACCTCATGGCTAACATGTATTCCATTAAGTTTATTTCATACAAATATCTCTATATACTTCCATATCATGCTATAATGCTTGCATTCACACTATTCATGTTCATATCCTGGCATCAGTGGAAGAAGTGGAAGCAGAAATGAATGCATGGCAGAGCTTCCATCTAGTCTTCAACTTATTTTTGGTTTGGTTTTCATTTGATCCTCATATTTCTTATCATGTTTTTAGGGATAAATATATTCAAGGTATATGGAATGTAATGTACCTTAAGGTTTATAATATTATAGTGAATAATCCTACATACATTAGAATGTGGAGTGGGTTAGGTAAGAAATAGTATAAGTATAGAGGCATATGAAGTTATAAGCATCAAAGAGTTATTTGTAACTGAACCTAGATTAAAGGAGGTATCCCCCTCAAATTGGCTCATGATTTGGAGTTATTCTTTCCACAAAAGGAATACATATTTAATATATGCAGTATTTGTTTAATTTTCTATATTGTAGCATACATTTTCTTATCACTCATTTAAGTGAATTTTAGAAGAATCTTGGATAACATGAAATGTTCATGACAATGGAGGTGTGTAGATGGGTTAAGGTTCAAAAAAATCAACCACCTTTCGTATATTACTCATATTGACCACATTATCTTTATTATTTGGGTCAAGAAAACTATCAACATTATTGGTAGAAGGGGTGGTCTTGTCTTGGTTATCTTGGTGATTTGGAAGAGGATCTTTATAGATGTCCAAATGAGCATTAGCTTGATTCAAATTTTGAGATATAGATGGATTTTTGTCATTTATGAAAGATATAATTATGATCAAAATTTAGACCAAAAAATAAATCCATATCCAAATTATGAAGCTACCTACAAGTCTCATGAGAATGACCCCAACTAGCATGAAACCAACAAAATTTATTGAGATCATACCAAGATTTCATGGGATGAATGGGATCAAGTTCTTGTGGGAGAGGCCTTGGTAGATGTTTTAGTAATTTTAATAAGGATAAAGGTTTGTGAACATTGATTTTATTGGTTAAATATAAATGAGGATTGGTGATGTGGTTAGGAGGGGAAGCTTGTTCCAAAGATTAGTTAGGAACAATAGTGTGAATAGTCTCATAAGAGTACATGACACCATCATTAGTATCATGATGATTCTTTTTCTTAAGTAACATGCGAGTACCCATAAAAGGTTGGGATGGCTTGAAATGATGCATAATTAAATATTGACATTTATCTTGGTCAATAGCCTCCTCCAAAATATGTGGAGAGAGTGTTCAGACCCGATATTATAACTTGAGAAAAAGGGAATTGGTAAAGAGATGAAAAAGGTTGTCTTTTTCCATATTATACTCACATTTTTTAGACAAGGTCTTCCATAATTTAACAAAATATTGTGTAATTTCAATCTCAAGTTACTTATAATTGATAAAATGGGCCAAGGTATTCTTAGGAAGATCACTATTTCAAAACTCTTGGACTAGAGCATTTACTAAATCTTCCAAACTAGTAATAGAATGAGTTTTAAGTTGGTTGTACTAATCTAAAGCATCACCCATGAGAGTTTTGACTAATATATTCATAGTAGAAAAGGTATTTAAATTGATCTATTTTTTATATAGATTTCCAAATGTGTTTAAATGAAGATTAGGATCAGTTGACCCATTGTAATAAATGGTAGGGATGATACCTCCTATATTGATATTAGCAATTTAAGATGGAAGATGCTCATTTTGAAGATGCTTTATTATTTTGTTGATAAGAGGAGGTTGAGGTATAAGATTACCATGGGAATCCTAAAGAAGAGGGGGGGGGGGGAGAGAATTTTGGTTATGCATGTCCCATGACATCTATTAAGAGTGGGTTTGAAGATGGATAAGATGATTTTGCATTTGCATTATTTGATTTGCATTTTTAGCTTGAAAAACATTCTTTTGATTAAGAGTTTTTAATCTGATTGGATGGGTTTGAGTTACATTGTTATAATTGTTTGAAGCATTAGAATTGGTAGTAGTGCTTAGGTATCATTATGAGTGTTAGTAGGAGCTTGAAAAGAACTATTGGTAAATGAGTCACTAGTGGCATAATTTTCTTGTGTGGTAAAAGATGGACTAGTAGAGGGATGAGAAGGAATAACACTATAAGCATGATTACCATGGATTTCAAATGATGCACTAGTGGAATAATTGAGAAGAGTGGGTCTTGGAAGAGGCCCACTAGATGTAAAACCTACCATGTTAGTAGAGACATGAGGCATGGAAGTAGAGGAAGTCAAATAAGAAGAAGTCATGGTATAAGAAGGGGTCAAAATGGAAGGAAGAGGATAAGAAACAAAGAAGATAGTATCCCCAAATCCATGTGAAAATATGGGAGAAGGTGAATGAGGCTCCTTAGCTTTACCATTTATCATGAGTTAGTAAATAGAAGAAGGGTCCTTTCCTTGATGTTGAGTAAACTTAGAGATGAAGAAGAGAATTTCTAGTGTATATTCCAATTTAGGTTGATCTTCAAGTGAGAAGAGAGGATTTCAAAGTAAAGAAGAATGAGGAAGGGTCCCATAGTTTGTTGTGTGAATGGATATATGAACATTTCTTTCATCCAGCATAGGATCCACAAGTTGCTTATGGGAGAACCTATTAGGGTTGGTAAGACTCATCATATCTATTGAATTTAAATTAGCATTATCTTCAAATAGGAAACTCATGATGAAGGATGGGGATTAAAAAAGGCAAAGGTGATGTAAAAATAATAAAATAGAAATAAATAAAGGAAAGTATAGAGTAGATTGGGTCAATTTAGTAATTGAAATAGGATTTAAAAATTGAGTGAATAAAGATACAAAGTCCATAGGGTTGACCTAGTACTGTAACCTAAGGGGAAAAATAGACTAATAAGGATACAGAGTCAATAGGGTCACCTTAGTACTATACCCTAAGAGGTAGAAATGAATATTGGTCAACCTAGTACTATAGGTAGGGGAAACAGACATTTATAAGAGACTATATCGAACAGAATGATAGTGTACTAAAAATAGGGAAATTTTTTGCAATGTACTTGAAAATAAGAAATGGAAGGAAATACACAATCAATTGGGTCAATGAGAATGATCCAATTGAGGCCCACAACACAAAACCTTATGCCAATGTTAGCCAATGAAACTTTTTACAATACAACATACAATGAGCAAAGAGTAACAAGCCAACTAAAAAGTAAATATTAACTAAATGGTCATCTTGAGTGTTGTTAGACTTATAAATTTTTATTTTAAATGTGATAGGCAAGTTGGCTAAAATTAGGGAACTAGAAAGTAATCTATGGATGGTTTCAGGATGTTTAAGCTGAAAAGGATCTATGTTAGCAATGGTAATGACTTGGTATTAGGGCCTAGCCCCTCATATCACAATCCTACAGGGATAAGGGTGTTGGGTGATTTTACAATATATACAATTAACCATGTGTTTATATTTAGCTAGAAAATCAAGTCATCTTCCCCATTGGTGATGAAATCCAAGTTGGTAGGCCTTGTATAGACAAATGTTTAAATGCATTTTGAAATTATGTGATTTTGTAGTATGTGCAAGAATGAGAAAATAGTACAACTAAATGGTATATTGAAAAACCACCTAATTAGACTAGGTGATACAATCTAAATATGTAAACAATTGAAAGTGAAAGTGTGAAGTAATTACTAGCATATAGTTGTTAATTCTCAATTTGAAACACATTATAGTGTTGGTTTGGATGACAGTGTATGCAAACATTATAGAATAGAGTTGACAATATTGCTACTATACTATAGAAATAAGGGTTTTTTAAAAACTATGTTGATAGAGTAGACCTAGTCTTTTAGATAGAAGATATAATACAGAACTAGGTCAACTAGGTTGACCTAGTTTGTTTTATGATGGCACTTGTAAAGACTAAAAATTATGAAAAATAGAACTATAAGGAAGAATTGAAATGAAAGAGAAAGATAGAAAGGAAACTTGGTGGTTTGGAAGATGCTGAGGAATGTTATATGTTTTTTGAAGTGCCTTGAATGTTACAAATTTTGCCAACTGTGTTGACTGGGTTGACCTAGTTCTATAATTCCCTATTTGTTGAAGCCTATGAAGATGATTATACCAACCTAGTATGTTTTTTGGAAGCTATCTAGAATACTATATTGTCTTGGTTGACCTAGTATGTTTTTTGGAAGTGAATAAGAGTAATGTGTCAACCTATTCGACCCAGTAACTTGTATTTTATGAAGACCTACACAAAAATAATAGAGTCATTTTTTATGCAACTTTGTGTTAAACCTACGCACAAAAGTTAGAAACTATATCGACCTTATTGACATTTTATTGCAAATATAGAAAAATAATAAATAAAATGATAGAAAATGAAAAATGTGAAAGAAAACTTATAAGGGTTAGATTTTCATCAGGTTCACCAGAATGTAGGCAACCAAAAATGCATCAGATCTATAAATCAATCCTAGTTCAGAAAAGATAGATCCTAATTACACTTCCAATTGGGGATACATTAGATAATCAAGAACATGACAAATATGTGGATCTTCTAAACCTAATTAGGGTAATAATAATAATAATAATAGAGAGGGTTATAAAGCCTTCAGTCAAGTAAAACCGCATAATAGCCCTAACTAAGTTCTATGCTTTCATATTCACTAAACCAATAATAAGTAAAGCAAAGTCTAATCTAGTGCTCACTAAAGTTTATAGCACAAAGTGGGGGTAATAAACAACAAAATTAAACATGCATAGAAGACATATACTCACATCAATGTATATATAATTCTATTGAATGGGAGAGAAGTACAAATGTATATCTATCTACTTTTACAAAATAAGAACAAAGTTAGGAATACTTACCTTTGAAGATGAACCTATCAAGCCACAATCTCTCCCTTAGCCAAGGTGCTTCACAAGGGTTTTTTGTTGTATATAAGGATGATAAGGATAAATCATCTCTAAGATACACAACCTATCAATGCATCCAAAAGACTTCTCCACAAGACAAGATCTGTATCTCCAAAGAAAGTATGAAACCCTAAGCTTGATCCCCAAGTAGAATGGTGGATAAGCAGATGCACAATATCTCTTACTTATTATTCTCTTCTCTAAATAATGGAAAATTGATATTATATATATGGGTGGATTTAACCTTAATCCCTTCCAAAAAAATTGGTTGATAATGTCGACCTAGTTGACCTAGTACTATTATTAACAAAAGACTTACTAGGTCATGGGTTAGGATAGCTAAGAACTCACCTAGACCCTAAATGAGTTTCATCAATGAGAATACAACATTGACCTAGTAGATCTACTACTTTAAAGCATTGAAAGGATTTTTAGGTTAGGAAAAGGGTTACAAAAGGTGGTAAAATACTAAATAATTATATAAGAGAGAAGAATAAGTTTAGAGGAATGGTTTTCAAGAGACAAGTGTGTATATAATAAGTGGATAAAGGTATAATAATACTTAGAAGAGCCAATGGTCTACCTACCCCTTTCCTAGTGCACCCTTTAAGGCATGCACTTAAAGAAATTGAGACTCAATAGGTTCTTACAAGATAAAGAGCACCATTAATTCATAAAAGTTTGAAAATATTATGTGTATACACATTATTCCACTAAAGCACATGAGATGCCTTTAGATTTTACACATGGGTGCATGTGGGGTGCAGTTTTTCTATGGGGCTCTTTGATTGAGTGATTTCTAAATTTAAAAGGTAATTGAAGAATATTTTGACTCTTGTGTACACATAAGAAGTGGAAGATATTGACCACTATTGCTGATTTGTCTCACATGTACAGTGGCAAACCATATTTGGTGGCACATGGTCATGGGTTTTTCTAGTCAAAAGTGGGAATCAACTTTTAAACTTGTACACATAGGGCACATAAACTACTATTGATCAATATTGATCTATTGAGGAGTGTGGCACATTTTTCTCTTTCCTTGGTGTTTTTGTCTCCCTCTTCTCTCTCTCTCTCTCATGTTTTCCATTAAAGAATGGTTAATCCCTTTGTAATTGTAAGTAAGATATGCAAGTGTGTATTCTTATAAGCTATATATAACTATGTATGATTTATATGTAAGCATTGTAAAGGAGTTGCTTAAGGAAGCTATTTGTAGAAGAGAAGTTGTTGAGGTAAAATGAAGTCTAAAATTTTCCATCACCTCATGGTTTTCCCTTGTCTATTGAAAGGTTCTCATGTATATCTTGTGTTGTCTAGTTATTTCTTATCTATTCTTTTGTAGATTATTTTATTTTTCATTCTTTACTTACACAGTTTTAGATATTTTTTCTCACATTTGGTATCAAATCTAGGCTCTTTGAAAAACACTTGTTTGAGTTTTTCTCTTGAAAGGGAGTTGTTATCACTCAAAATGTGCGCCCGTGTATGAAACTATCTCACACACATTGATACATAGTACTTTTGTGCCTAGCACCTTAGACTTGCATGTCTAAGAGTGATTTGGTGTCTCCTTGTAATAATGAGATTGTCCCCCAAGGTGTAGGACTCTTGCACTCCTTGGGATGAACCTCTAGAGTAGGTTGGCTTCCTTCTATTCTTAAATGCACCTGATTTAGGACCAATGCATAGAACTAAAAAGATTAGAATGAAACCTACCTCTAGTGCTAAACTAAAACTTGACAAAGGGTAAAAAGGAGAGAAAATGTCAGAGGGTTGCTAGAATGTAAAAGTTGATTCACAAAGAATAGAATGAGCACCTCACCCACTTAATGACACAATAAAACTAATAGACTAGATACATAATCTTCAAACTAAACATGTTGCATAAGTGTTTTCTTGGAGGCAAAGGAACATAGTGAAACAATATAAGGGATGACAAATGGTCCATAAATAATGCCTACATAGACACATGTATGCACGTCATGTGACCTATAGATATTTTTTTATTCTATGTAAAGGTAAAAAAAAGGATGGTAATGAGAGGGAAAAACATCCATAGACAAGGATCAACAACCATGAATACACATATAACATATAGAATGATTAAAATCAAATCAAAACTTATTAATATCAATGTCTAAGGTAATATTACAAACTCAAATGGATAGAAGTTTGTTATACCAGGAGAGGACTCTTCGAGGGAAATTTTCAAAAGTGTTATGATTCCTAAAATGGTCAACCCTTTTAAAATAAAAATTAAGGTTTATATAGAATTAGACAAGGCCCAGCATAATTAATTCACCATTGGAGGTGGTAGATAGGAACTTGAATTTGAAAACAATGCCCAGAACCCAAGGTTCTTTAAGAGCACCAAAAGTCTTTACAATAACTACTACAAGTCATTTCTCATCCAATTAATCTGATCATGGAGGTAGCTATAAATTCATTCTTGGATCTTTAGGTAGATTTCATGTTTATTGAGGATGGATATATGCTTTTGTATTTAGAATATATGTGTGTGCATGATTTGATAGTCCCTCAAACATTCAATCCTCCTCTAACTCGACCTCTTTCACATCCAATCAAGCTCAACTAACACCATTATTCATGGCTTCCACCTAGTTATCCATCTAGACTTACTTGGTGTGGAAGTTAAGTAAGCCTCACTTGTATCTTGCCATTTCATCTCTATGTATGCAATAGGAAAACCTCTTGTGCACCTATCTTTTCAGACCATGTGTGCACTATAATATGTGCACTGAGTTATACACATGTTACACATGGAGAGTCTAGATAAGAGGGGGTACACATCTTTATTGAAGATCAAGTGCATGTTGGGCCATGTGTGTACCTTTTACTTGGATACAAGTTGTACAAGGGTGCATGGGGGAGTCTTTCAAGATTTGTGAGTTTATAAAAAGATGGCTCACAACTAAGACGTCAACCTATGGATAATAAAAGTATAGATGCAAATTTATACATTTTAATATAGGTTCCCATCTATTATGCTTAATAATGCCCCCAAAGAAGTGCAAAAAAGGCCAAATGAAAAGCTCATATGAGCACACACAATTAGAGGTTACATTATGTGCACCTCCTTGCCTACCATTGCGTTAAGGTTGGGAACATTACACACATGGAATACATGCATTTTTTAATTCTATGCTTAGCATAAGGGTGAAAAAATAGTTACGTGTGGTGCATAACTAGTATTTATTTATAGGCATGCACAGATACTCAACTAAGGTGTGGATTTGCACTGACTAGCAACCTTGGGATATTTTAGGGAACATATATGTGTAAGCCTAATTATTAGGGATATATCACTATATATTCATGAAAACATTTTTTGTAGGTTCATATGAACTCTTTTCAAGTTGAGGTGACTTAGAGGGTCAACACTTTTGGTGACCTCTCTAGGCTACTTACCTGTTAAATGGGAACCCACTAGCCTTTAAAGTGATCCATTAAGTATGGAGTCATTAAATCTTGAAATCCACCCATCCACCATGATAGTGAAATCCTTATTTGCACTTATCTACCTAGACTTCATGTGTGCACCTATGCACATTGATTTTAATATGTACTCTTGCATGCTTTACTCTCTTAATAAATGTGTAGCCTAATGCTAAAGAATTGATCCTACCTCACAAGAAACAAATAAAAAAAGGAACAATAAATGTGCAAAATCACTTAAGGAAAAAGAAACAACAAGCTAACCCATGAATATGTACATGTGAACATAGGTGCTTAGAGAAAATAAAATTATTCTAATATATACAAAGCATAAATATGGGCCTTAGACCACCCAGGTTGAATCAAAATCCTCTTAGATCTCCTTCACTACACACATGCATGTTGATATAGATTAGTGGAGGTGAGTGGGTGATTTTTAACCATAAAGGAAATGTACTATAGTTTATTTTAAAAGATATTCAAGGAGGGTGGTCTACCCAAGATCCCTTTTGATCAATGGATCTAACCTATAGTGTGTAGGCTCCTCATCTAAGTGTGAAATGTTTTTAGACTACAATATTTGCTCATGTTAAGTCTTCTTAAACTTAGGAAGTTCATCCCCAATGCTCAATACTATAATAAACTTAAAAAATACCTATGTTGACTCCCCATGTGCACTAGGACATTGGTATGTGTTTTCTTTCTTGTTGTGACTTTATTCGTGATCACCTTCAACTACACTCATAGATCATTATGTAGGTCTTCAACACTAAGTGGCTCACTACAATTATTTGATCCAAATAGATCCTCAAATTTGGGATACTCATGAGCCTTCAAAATATGCCCAAGAAGGTTTGATGGAACTCTGTACAAATAAGAAGCTCCTTCAATGACTTTGCACTTCATCTTAGGAACTATTGATTTGACTTGGGCTTCAAACCCTTTAACCAACTTACTAAATTATCACCATAGGTTTATGAGCTCTTCCCCTAGCTTGGATATATCAAGAAATAAATTGCCTCCACATGGTCTCTATGGATATATCTATAACATTCCCCTACCTAATTGTCAAATGATCTATCAAGAGTCATTCCATCCAATATAACCATCTTGATGGGTGTCTTCCTCCTACGATCATGATTATGCTTGTAAGCTAATCCCAAGTTGATTAGGGCCTTTATTTTTAAATACATTCTCCTCTCAAAATTATTGGTAACTTTCAATTTCCTCCTCTATCACAAAAGGTGGTTTCACCTCAAACAATTTGACAACTCCTCTCTCCTCCTCTTCTTTGAACTCCTCATCCTCATCTTTCTCCTAAAGTAGGTCTAATTCTTCTAGTTTAATGGAATAAAGAGGAATGAAAATAGTTATCTCTTCCTCATCCTCACTTCAATTACTCTCTTCTTCATGTATATGATCTTTATTTTTTCCCCATACAATCAGGCCTCCTTCAAAAAGGGAGATGGTGGGAGGGAAACATGTTTCAATTGGTGAAGAAAGAGTGGCCTTAACTAGGTTGGGCACCCTAAATTCCCAAAAGAGTTGCCATGATTGAGTATAAAGAATTTGATTAAAAATAGGCCTTTAACCTAGCACAAGCATAGGCTTCTCCATAGAAAGAGAACCTTTTAAACTTGGGAATTTAAAACTAGGAGGCCTACTTAAGAGTTTAGACAACTTACTTTGCCTGAATTTAGGGATTTGAATGTGAAAGTTTCCCATTTTATAGGTTGGTCTACATTTTTTGGAGAAGCTCATTTGAATTTGGGGAATAAGGGGTTGTTTAGGGCTTAATTTTTTGTGTTTTATTGAGCAATTGATGTATCTACTCTTCCTTGATTGTGATTTATCTAGATGAGCATTCTTATTCATACCTTATTTTTTCCCTCATCTCCTACTAGTGAATGTAAGCTTGGTAAGTAATCTCTTATTATTTCTTATCATATTTAAGATCCTTATCAACCTCTCTCATCTCCTAGGTGAAGTTCAACAAGATGTCCTTGATACTTTGTTGGGACTAGTTAGGAAGGTGACAATTTTGATTAGGAGTAACATAGCCTTCATTGAGCTAGTTATAAGCATGAGTAGGCAACCAAAAGGGTTGAGCTAAGGCAGGAAGGAGGTGAACATTATGAGGAGGTGGATATCTTACTAGTATAGGCCAATTTTAGATGAAACCAAGAGTACTTTCAATTAGATATGGGAAATGAGAAGGCATAGAAATAACATTTATATGAAATGGGGGAAATGACATAATTTTAGGCACTCAAGCTACTTAAACTAGTGAAATTTTACATTTGTAGTTATCAAGTACTATAAAAAATATATTCAATACTTGAATCATTGAGAGTATAACTAATATCTTACCCAAGTTTTAAACTATTCCCATTGGGCATGCCAAAAATTGTTATCATTCAAAATTTACACTTGTGTATAAAAGGCTCTCATGTGTGCTAGTTTATGGTACTTACACACCTAGCACCTTGGAATTGCATACAAAATAGCAATTCAATGTCTCAATGTAAAAATGGGATCATTTCCCAAGGTGTGGAACTCTTTTGCTCCTTGGGATGAACATCTAAAGTAGGCTAGCTTCCTCTTATTCTTAAATTCACCTAGTTTAGGACTAGCGTGTAGAACTACAAAGAGTAGATTGAAACCTACTATTAGTGCTAAACCTAAACTTGATAAAGGGGAAAAGGGAGATAAAATTTAAGAGGTTTTTTTTAATTTAAAAAGTGATACACCAAGAATAAAGTGATTACCTCACTCGCTTAATGACATAATAAAACTAATAGACTAGATACATAATCTTCAAATCAAGTGCGTTTCATAAGTGTTTCACATGGAGGTAGAGGAACACATTGTAACATTAGGATAAATAAAAAATGATCCATTGATAATGCCTATGTAGACTCATGTATATAAAGCATGCAACCTATAGATATTTTCTAGTTCTACATAGAGGTGTGAAGGGAGGATGACAATGAAAAGGACAAACATCCACAAACAAGGATCAATAACCATGAATGCACATAAAAAAAAAAGCATGAATAAAAGTAAATCAATTATTATTAATATTAAGGTCTAAGGTAATATTATAAACTAAAATGGACAAAGATTTGTTATACTAGGAAAGGGATCTTGGAGGGAAAATTTTGGCAGTGTTATGATGCCTAGAAATGTCGACACTTTTACAATAAAAATCAAGGTTTATATAGCACTGGATAAAGCCCACATAATCAATTTTCTATCAGAGATGGTAGATAGGAACTTGAATTATGAAATTCCACCTAGAGCATAAGGTCATTTAAGAGCACCAAAAGTCTTCACAATAACTAGTACAGGCCATTCTCATACAATTAATCTGATCATAGAGGAAACTGGAAGTCATTCTTAGATCTTTAGGTAGCTTGTGTGTTTATCAAGGATGAATATTTGCTTTTGTATTTGGAGGAGACATGTGTGCATAATCTAATATATGCCCTTGCATTTAATCTTTCTCTAACTTAGCCTCTTTCATGTCTAATCAAGTTTAACTACCATTTTTATTCATGACTACCACCTAGGAATCCACTTGGACTTACTTGGTGTGGAAGTTATGCAAGCCTTAGTTGGATATATCTAAGTTGTATCTATATGGATAGTAGTAAAAAATCATACACACATATATTTGGGGACCACATATGCATTATAATATATGCATTGGGTTCTACACATGTTGTGCATGGAGAGTCTAGATGGGATGGGGCACACACCTTTATTTAAACATAAAGTGTGTGTTATGACATGCATGTGCCTTTGACTTGGATACAAATTTTGTAATGGTGTATAAGGTAGTCCTTAAAGAGATATGAGTCTATGGAAATATAGTGTACTATTCAGACTTTATCCTATAAATAATAGAATCACATATTCAAATTTATGCATTTGAGCATGGGACCCCACCTCATGGACTTAATAAGCCCCCCTAAGAAGATTTAGTAGGCTAAATGAAAATATCATGTGTGCACACACAATTGGAGTCTATGTTCTACATACCTCCTTGATGACCACTAATTAAAGCTTGGGAACCTTTTGAACATGGCTTGTGCATGCATTTTAATTATGTGTTTAGCATAAGGACATGAAAATATTTATGTATGGTACATAACTAGGATTTATTTATAGGCGTGCATAGACACTTAGTTGAGGTGCATATATGCACTAACTTTCATCTTTGTGTATTTATGGGGAACATCCATGTGAAAACCTATTTTTAAGGGATCTATCACTATGTAAGCATGAAAACTTTCTACATAAGGTTTTATGAACTTTGCACAGGTTGGGTTGCCCTAGAGGGTCAACAGGGGATTTATGTAAGTGGGAGATATTAAAATTACAAGAGGAGTGACAAAGTTTGATATTAAATTTTTTGATGGTAGTAATTTCTCTTTATGGAAGATAAAGGTGGAGGATATCTTAGTGCAGAATGACCAAACCCTTACCTTAAAAGGTCTTTCAATCAAACCCAGTAGTATGACAGAAGAAGAGTGGATCAAGATCGATAGGAAAGTGGTTTATACAATTGGGATTTGTCTTGTAAATTATGCTCTCTTCAATGTTGTTGAGGATAAAACTACATAAGAGTTAAGGGAGAATCTAAATAAAATGTACCAAAAAAAATAAGCAACCAATAATGTGTTCCTTAAGAAGCAATTATATACCTTGAGGATGAAAGAAAGTTCATCTATTGATGAACATATAAATGAGTTCAACACACTAATCATCAAGATAGTCTCCATTAGTGTGAAGATGGAGAATGAGGATAAATCAATCACCTTATTGTGTTCACTCCCTATCAGTTGAGATCATTTGGTGATGACCATCAATAATTCATCATCTGATATTTTAAAGTTTGATATTGTGGTAGTTACTTTACTTGGAGAGGATATGAGAATAAATTCATATGGTACATCCTCTATTAATGAATCATTGGCTATGAGAGGTCATTCTAGTAAGAGGATCAAACAAGGGCTATCATCATCCAGATCAAAATCAAGAGGATCCAAGCAAAAAAATGAAGTGTTGGCATTTTGAAAAGCTAGGACACTCAAAGAAGGATTGCTAGAAATTGAATACGCAAGTAAAGGATGTAAATGAAAATACACCTTCAGTTGAGGATAGAATAGAATATTCTAAGGAAGTGATAGCACATAAATATTTTTGCCTCAACAATAGCATATATCTTTCCAACACCTAGTTTTTGGACTCAAGTACATATTTTCACATGTCTCCACATAGAGATTGGTTTGTCCAATATCATGAATATAATGGAGGGTCTATCTATTTGGGTGATGATCATCCATTATAGATTATGGGAAGAGGAGATATGTAGATCAAACTGGATGATGGTAGATTCATAATGTTGAAGGATGTATGTCATGTTCTTGATTTGAAGAAGAATCTGATTTCCATCAATATTATGGATGATCTAGGGTATTCTTGTACCTTTGGTAATGGTAAATGTAGAATTACCAAAGGAACCTTACTAGTAATAAAAGGATAATCATATGTTTTCATGTATCAACTGTGTGGAGATTCAATGACAAGTATTATAGTAGCAACAATTTCAAAAAATCGTATAGATGTTGTGATGTTATGGCATCAATGCCTTGGACACATGAGTGAGAAAGGCTTGAATATTTTGCATGATTGAGGTATGCAAGCTGGAATTAAGTCTTGTGATTTAGAATTATATGAGTATTACTTCTTTGGTAAACACAAGAGGCTTAAGTTTAATGCAATCACAAGTAAAAGTTTTGATTTATTAGAACTTATCCATTCTTATATTTGTGGACCTATCCCTACTCAGTCTATAAATGGTATAAATTATTTGATAACCTTTATAAATCATTATTGTAAAATAGTGTGGGTGTATTTTTTGAGAAATAAATCAAAGGCTTTTGATAAATTTAAAGAATTTAATGCACAAATAGAAAAAAGTTTGGGAAAATCCATTATATGTCTCAAGTCAGATAACGGAGGAGAATATTTCCCTAGGGAGTTTGATAACTTTTTTACACATGAAGTAATTAAGCATCAAAAGGCTATCTCTTATACTCCACACTAGAATGGTGTAGTTGAGTAGATGAACTACACTATCATGTAATGTTTAAGAAGCATATAAAGTGTATCTAAGCTGTATAATGGATTTTGAGTGTAGATTAGGATTACAAAGCAAGTTAGTCAAACATTAGTCTATAAATCTAAAATAAATGCAGAGAGAACTAACTAACTAAGCCTATCTATTTAAGGGGAATTTGTAAATGATAATGAAGAAACAAATGAAAGAAAGCATAATAGTTACCTTCCCAAATAGATTCCATCATCCAAGAGAGGCTCAAAAATGTGTTCTCCCCTGATCAAGCATCCTTTTCTTCGTCAATAATGGTGGCAAAACTCCTCCATGGTCTGAAGAACACTTCTCAAAAACTAAACTCAAGATCTGAAATCACTAAATTAGCTTATGAATGAAGCTAACAACTAAAATTAGTGGTCAAATGCAAAGGACTGTGGAGAAAATTCAACATAATAACTTTTCACAAATCAAGATTAAAATGATGTCCATGACCTCTCTATTTATAGATTTTCAAGAATGACTAGAATCAACCATGACTATCCATCTTAAGATTGAGATGTGTGGTCATGGATTAATTGAATTATGTAATTAAAATCCATAATTATTTTCATCATGACTTTGACATAAGGGACATTAATGAGGTATGGGAGGTAATAAAGAGGCATGGGAGACCCATAATCTTGATATTTTATGTACTTATGGCTTGATGAATGTCACCCCATAGATGACATCACCTAATGATGTAGATAATATAAATCAATTTCCAAAAAGAAATATTCAATAAATCTCATGAAAAATCCACTTAAGATCTTGATTTGGATTAATTAGCCTTAAACAAGGTTAATCAACATTTGTTCATTATTTGGAAAGTCGCCCTCAATTAATCAAAATGGTCAGAAAGTCATATTATTGAGTTGTATTTTGACTCAAGAATAATTGGAAGGTGTCACTAGATGCATTAGAACTGTATTCCCATTTAGCATGTTTCCAACACAAAATAATAAAGGTGCATGATTTGTACCAATGAATTAGAAGAAAAGAGTGATCCAAAGCACAAAAAGGCAAAATCATTATTTCGAATCAAAATGAATTGATCAAAGTTAGCCCATGAATTGCATTGCCCCATTAAGGGATAATTTGACTTAAATTAGCACTTGTAAATGACAATTTCAAACTATTTAGTGCATTTTGTGGATTTTGTCCGAAAATGCACATTTGAGTGCAATTCAAGTAATATTGACAATTTCAACACAAATGGTGTTAGGAATTAGATGTCTATATTTTACCCTTGTTTGAGAAGGCATAATGAAACATTTAGGTAAAGCAACATCTTTTTAGAGAAAAGAGTTGTCAAGAAGAAATTGGAATAGACCCATGATGCCCCCTCAAGAAGACATACTAGGATGGAAGAAAAGGATGGACTCTCAAAAAGAGAGAGAAAATGAGAGATTAACCCATCGAATAGATCACATCCAGATGAGCTAATGCTTGCAAACATGATTATCATGAATGATCAAAATATAATTAGAGGTATAATAGGCCCCAAAGACAAGGGGAATGGGAAAGAAATATTCCATAAAATGTAAACTACACACTATAAACATATTTAATTTGAGAGTACAAGCTATGTGCTTAAAGTATTGATCAATCCTAAGACAAGTTGCACACTAAAATATTGCCATCATGGGATTTAATGTGGAGAGCTTGGAATTAGAGGAAAAGAGAGAACATTCTTCCTCAAGAAGGGAAGCACCACTAGAAAGGGGTCTCCAAAGAGAATATAATAAAAAGTACTCTAGTAGAGTAAATATGATCATGATAAAACATTTTTTCCCCAATAGGGCTAATTTTGATCATTGATAAAGAATAAATAATGGTTTGCCCTTGTAGAGTTGATTTGATTCGAACATGGTTCAGATGGTGGGCCCTAGCATGGGAAATTCGAAACAAAAATAACTTAAAGATATAACCCAAAAGATAGGTTAAAGTGAGCAGGTGCAAACGTACATGTAATGGTGTAATGGCTTAGATTGGCATATGAGAATGCACAAAGTGATGAAAGAGAAGAAAAGAAGAATGAAAGCTATCCAAACTGACCTCGACAAAAATTGAGCATTGCCTACATAGTTCCATGGACTCATGTTCCAACATGAACTTCAGGCCAATGCAATTTTCCCATGTTTGGGAGAGAATGGAATGAGGAATGATGAAAACTGACCAAGAATTAATTAGACTCATAATGTATTTAAATAGATACACATCTAAGCATAGATTCAAGTGTTAAAATACATAATACCTAGATGCCTAATTCCATATCATAAGCCTTGATTATGCAGAGTGTTCTTGATAATTGTTCATCGAAGTGATGTTGACATTAAGATTTTGAGACCTAAGCACATAGTGCTTGCTATCACAAATAAATTAGGCATCATAAGTATGAATAACTTATAATGACATAATATTATAATTGCATTGAGCTATTTCAAATGTGAATACCTATAACTAAGGATAATGGTGAAATAATGACCAAAACTAGAGTTACAACTATTTACGTTTAAACAAAAAAGTAAAGACAAAGCAAAAGATAAACATAAATGAACCTAACTTAAAATTAAGGTATGATCAATTAAAACTTAATTAGGAATAAAAAATTTTAAAAATAAATATAAATAACATCTAAACAACATGAAACCAATATATGAATAATTAAAATCGATGTGGACCATCAAGGCTTTCTTAATCACAAAAGAGAAAATCAAAATAAAAAAAACAAGACACCAACAATAATAAAAAAATAAAATGGTCCAAGAATAATGTAATAACATAGGATCAAGATATAAATAGTCAAGATCCATGTGAATCATCAAGATGTTCTAAAACACAAAAGAGATAAGCAAAAACATACAGGGAAATACAAGACCAAAATGAGACAAAAAATAATAAAAAGAGAAAATGAGAAGAAATAAAAAGAGAGGTGTGAAAGCACAACAAAACACCAAGAAAACTCAAATAAACACACACAAACAAAAACCAAGTGAGTGCTATGTAAAATAAATGTTCATGCATGTGTGGTAGAGGCGTTACTTTCCACCACAACATAACAAATAATAATGACACAATAATTTTTCCTTAATTAAAGAGGAACAATGATAGAATAAATGAGGGAAGATAAGAAAAATAAGGGGTTGGATGAGCTAACTCTTGATTTACAAGACAAGTGGATGTTTCTTACATAATTCTATGGATACATATTCTAGCATGAACTTCAAGTCAAATGCAGTTCTCCCAGGAAATGGGATAAAAAAATGATGATCAAACTAGCATGATTGATGTTTATAGAAGAAATAGAAGATATGACAAACAAACTAGAATGGTCATGTAAACAACAAGATGATGAGGTGATAAATAATTATCTTTTCAAATGGTAAGTGCATGGGACAAGATGAACTAGCGTTTTTATTCTTGCAAAATGGCAAGAGTGTAGCATGGTGGAATAGGAATGTACAAATGTACACAAGTGTAAGATAATGTTTTTATTCTTTTGTGGATCATGTTCTAATGTTATTGTTATTTTAAAAGTATTCATAATGTTTTTGGTATTTTTAGGATAAAATATGCATAAGGTGGGACCATCTAGTCAGGGAGATGCACGTCTGAGAGTAGAGGTTCCAATAAAATATCTAAGCCAGTTGTAATTACCCATGCTCACAAATTAGTGAGAGTGAGGATCCTAATATGTTAGTAAAGAGTAGAAAATATGATATACAATAGTGTGTAACATGAAGTAACTTTGAAGAATTATCTATGTTCACTAATCTGTAATAGTGTGGCAAAGGTCATGAACTGAGAAGATGTTTTTGTTCAGCTGTATGAAGATGAACAATACTATCATGGCTGAACTACTTTATAGAACTACTACTGAAGATGTTCATAATGTTCATGAGAAATAATCAAGATCATAATTGGTCAAGGGATAAAAAGTGTTCAAGCTTACAACATGCCCTAGACATAACAAAGAATATAGTTCTCAAGGAGAACAGTCCAAAGAATAGGGTCCAACATATAGATGGTCCAAAGTGGGATAAAGAATATGGTTCTCAAAGAGAATGGTCCAAGATAGGATAAAATGTGTTTAGAGTGCCAATGATTCAAAGCCTTCACTATCTGGAGTCATAAAGAATGGGTAAGTGTAGTATAAAATGTGTTCCAGGTAGGATAAAAAGGTGGGATGAAATTACTTCAGCACAAGTTGCCCCCAAGTTAGGGGTCTTGTAGATAGTGGTTCGAAGTTGTTCATGTGTATAACCTCTTAATGTGTATGACTTTCATGGGCTCTATAATTTTTTCACCATTAGGTTTATCCATTCGATATGCTCATCATCCATAGGTCATCATGACAATATATGGTCCCAACTAATTAGGTTGAAACTTACCTTTCATTTTACATTCAACATTCATATTTTTTTAGTTCTCTTTCAAAACCAAGTCACCAATCTCAAAATCTCATGGGAGAATGTGCTTGTTGTAGCTTCTCCACAATCTATTATGATAGGCCTACAAGTTTTATAGGGCATCCAAATACTTACCATCAAGAAGTTCTAGTTCTTGTAGCCATGAGGCTCTATAGTCTTCATCATCTTCAATGTGCTCTGTTGATATTCTTAATGATGGTATCTTAATCTTGACTAGGATGATAGCTTTATTGCCAAAAATAAGGGAGTATGGAGAGGCTCTATTTGAGGTGTGATGATTGGTTCTATAATCCCAAAGGGTAGGAAAGAGTTATAAGTGCCAATTATGGCCAACATTATTAACAATTATGGGGTATAATGATTGGTTCTTGCAACTGTGAGCCTCTATAGTCTTCATTATCTTCAATGTGCTCCAGTGATATTTTTAATGATGGGATCTCAATCTTGACTAAGATGATAGCTTCAATGCCAAAAATAAGGGAGTGTAGAGTAGCTCTAATTGGGCTGTGATGATTGGTTCTATAATCCTAGAGGGTAAGAAAGAGTTGCAAGTTCCAATTATAGCCAGCATTGTTGATAATATTTTTTAAGATGGCTAGAATGGTTTTATTTAATGCCTCAGCTTGTCTGTTGCCTTGTGAGTTATATGGAGTTGATTTCTCATGATTTATCTTGAGTTTTACACAAAGATATTTCACATCATGGTTCATAAAAGATCCTCCACTATCAAATGTAATACAAGTTGGGATGTCATATCGATAGATGATATGGTAATGAATAAATTTGGTTATCTGCTTCCTAGTAACATAAGTGAGAGGAATGGCCTCAATCCACTTGGTAAAGTACTCAGTTATAGTCAAAATGTGCTTATGTCCATCTAAATATGTTGAGTTAATTTTATCAATGAGATCGAGACACCATGTTGAGAATGGCCATGGTCTTATGATCAGCTATAGTGGTAAAGAAGGTGCATGTATCAATCTGCCATGCTTCTAAGAAGGAACACACTTTTTAACATAATTACAAGCATTTGTCTCCATTTTGGGCCAATAATATCCTATTCTAAGGAGTTTCTTTGCTAGGATTACACCATTGGTATGGGCCCCATGCATTCCTTCATGAACCACCTTTAATGCCAGCTTGGATTCTCCCAAAGATAAATAATAAAGAAGCATTCCATTATAGCCTTTATGATAAAGCATGTTTCCAAGGAGGGTATAACATGTTAAGTGATGAATAAATAGCTTTTATTGGTTGTTATAAAGGTCAGTGGGGAATACATGACTATGAAAATAGTTATAAAAATCTTGGTACCATGGTAGTTCAGGTGGGGGATTAGGAATAGCAATGGCACATACCCTTCTCTAAATATATTATAATATGCATCAGCTAAAAAAATTAATTAGGAATTGATCCTCTTTAGCATTGTCATGCATTTGAATCATGGAATCAGTTATTGCCACTGCATTGGTAGATCTATTGTTGACCCTTGAAACATGTTCAAACTACATAGATTTGAAATGTGTTTTGAGGTTATCGATAATTTGCTTATAAGGAACAAGCTTGTCATCTCTTGTTTGATACTGGTCAGTGGTCCAATTTAGGATTAACTATGAATCTCCATAGACCTTTAAGCTTTAAATATCCCACTATATAGAAAGATAGAGCCCTATAACTAATGCCTCATATTTGGCCTTATTATTTGTACAATGAAATTGTATATGGAATGCTTTGGGAATCAGATCCCCCTATGGTGTGACCAACAATATACCAGCTCTAGATCCTTGGGATGTGAAGGATCCATCAAAATAGAGTATCCACTAGTCAGTCTCCTATAGTGCCTATTCTATTTTTATGATAGAATCATCAAGAAAGTCAAACTTGAGAGGATGAGTACCTATAAGAGGAGCTTCTACAAGTTGATTATCAAGTACTTGCCCTTTGATTACCTTTTGATTCTAGTAGTCAATATCAAACTCACTAAGGAGCATAACCCATTTAGCCATGTGTCCTTGAAGAGTTGATTTAAATAAGAATAACTTGAGAGGATCCACCTTGGTGATAAAAATAGTTTTGTTATTTAGCATATAATGTCATAATTTCTAAGTGGCAAACACCATATCTTAACATGACTTCTCAATAGGCATATAATTACATTCATAAGATACCAATGTGTGGCTTAAATAATAAATAGTTTGTTCCTTACCATGATCATCATGTTGGGCCAAAAGTGCCCCCAGCGTATGTTCTATGGCTGATATATAAAGAAGCAGTGGATTTTCATGTATTGGTGATCATAAGACTAGTGGATTGGCCAAGTATATTTTAATATTTCCAAATGTTATCTGACAATCTTCATCCCATTTAAATGTTACTCCTTTTTTTAAGAGATGGGTAAATGGGTGGCACTTATTTGGCAATTGAGAAATGAACCTATGTATAGACTGAATCTTTCCTTGTAGACCTCACAACTATTTAAGATTGTTTGGTGAAGGCATTTCCATAATAGTGTTGACCTTTTTAGTGTTTACTTTGATCCCTCATTGTGATACAATAACCCTATAAATTTTCTTGACATGACTTCGAAGACACATTTCTTAGGATTCAAGTAACTTTATATTCATGAAACCTCTCAACTATTCTTCATAGAACATCGGGATGTCCAAGTCTTGTTCTTGATTTTTCTAGTATATCATCAACATAGTCTTATACAATATCATGCATCATGTCATGGAAGATGATAGTCATTACACATTGATATGTTTCTCTAGTGTTATTCAAGCCAAGTGGCATGAATTGGTAATAGAATGTCCCTCATAAAGTGGTGAACACAATCTTATGCTAATCTTTAGGGGCTATCTTGATCTGATTATAACCAAAAAAATCCATCTATTAAGGATAACATCTCATACCCATTAGTTGATTTGATGATCATGTCGATGTTGGGCAAAGGAAAATAATATTTGGGGCATGCTTTATTGATATCTCAAAAATTAGTACAAATACATATGCTTGAGGTCTTTTTACTCACTTAGACTATGGTGGAAACCCATTCATATTAATCTAGTAGTCTAATAAAATTGGCTCCGAACAACTTTTCTAGTTTGGCCTTAATCAAAAGGACAATGCATGGATGCATCTTTCTCAATTTTTGCTTAACTGATTTAGCATCAGGATGAAAAACAAGATGATGCAAAACTATATCTGGGTCCAAGCTTGGCATGTTAAAGTACGCCCATGCAAAGATGTCTATATAATCCTTAATAATGGATATAATATGTTCATGTTCTACTTTAGTAAGGGAAGCTCCAAGATAAATAATTTTAGGATCCTCATAGGTTCCCAAGTTCACTTTTGTTGTGTTCTCCGCAAGAAGTGTGGTTCCATCTTCAATAATTTTAGGCAATGTATGGTCATGATCATTTTCCTCTTCTATATCTTCTTATTGTTCCTCCCAAAGATCTAGATAGTATGAAGAATCAAAATATACCTTCTTAGGTAAAGGCCAAGTAGCAAAAACCTCTAGAAAATCAAGAGAAAGATGCTCAAATATTTGATTTTGTTCTGAAGATATGCTTGTACTAGTTATATAACTTGGGCTAGATGGACCTTCTGTGTCCTGAGGGGATGGGAAAACTTTCCCACCTAGAAGCACTTGAAATAGGTTTCCACTCAAAGGCTTGTCTTTTTCTTTACTTTTTCCCTGATCGATAAGCACCTCAAAGAGGTTTTCACATGAAGATCTCAATGTTTGTTCTTTATTATGACTAAGAAATTTTTCCTACTCTCCAAATTAAGCAAAGAGATCCAATGAAAAATCAATTCCCTCTTTATGATCACCAATGGGCAATCCATATCATAGGCCCATATATTATGCAATTAATTCTTCATTTTGAAATGCAATGAGGCATATGACCAAATTTTACTAGTCCCAATATATGAGTATAGGATAGCAAAGGCATAGGCCACAGTGAGGGTTTTCTTCAAGATGGGAAGCTCTAATGGTAAAGATATAATTTCTTAGTTTAGGAAGGGAAGAACCACTAAGATGGGTTCTTGCTTCAAGATGGGAAGATCCACTAGGCATTATGGTCAATATGGCATTTAAATCAAATAAATATAAGTCAACAAGCTCATCTAAAAATCTATAATGGGATGTTGTGTCACTACTAGGAGTCTCATTACTAGTCACTTTGGAAGAGTCACTATCAAAACTCACTAGCTTATCCTCTAGTGGCTTAAATCTAAGATCATGATTGTAATTGACAACTCTAACTAATAAGGGTTCTAAAATTCCTTGTGCTTGTGGGCTAAGGCCTTTCCCTGTATAGTCAAGATGATATAGTATCTAGTTAGGGATAGGATACTTTAGATTCTGAAAATAATTAGCAAGGCCTTCAGAATATAACCAATCTCCCTCACTAAAATTCTCTTGATCTTTCTTTGGTACGATTATAGGTACAAAAACCATAGGAGGTTTTGGTTGTTTCTTCTTTGGATACCAAATCTGATTAGGTCTATTAGGAGTCTAGGAAGTTTTAGGCTTACCAAATGATTTAGGGGATTTAGGAAATTTTTCAATATGAATGACATCCTTCAAATGGTATGTGGAAATACCTATGTCTTTAATAATAACCTACTTGGCAAGAGCTGTAGGAAATAGATCGGCCAAAGTGGAGGCTAGATCACCAAGGTCGATATAATTAGATGGGTATGGATGAGAAATGATGGCTTTATTCTTCTTCACAATGAATTCATAACCTAGGCAATTGTTGTAATTATGAAACTTAGTTTCAAGATGTTTGTAATATTGATATAGTTATTGATCAGTGGGAATAGTAACCTAAATCCCATCATGGGGAAAATTAAGGCACTAGTGAAGAGTGGATGGAACTACCTGTACTTCATGGATCCAAGGATGAGTAAGAAGTATGTTATAAATAAGCTCAATATCCATAATATGGAATAATGTGTGATGAGAAATAAACCCAACCATGACTGGCAACCAAATTGTAATGGATGACTCCCTCGCAATGTTATCATAAGCCTTGATTGTAATAGTTTTTGGCTAAATGTCTTTATCCATGTAGCCCAATCATCATACCAATTTAAGAGATATGATGTTTAGCCCTAAACCATTATTTATAATAGCTTGCTTCATCTTATGATCTATAATTATTATCTCAATATATTGTGGGTTATTGTGGTTTGGGCCAAGAGTGGACATGTCTTTTTGATCAAATTTAATTTACCAAAATGAAGATAAATGTCTAACTAGGTTTTGGAACTGATCAAGTTTGATATCATTAGGCACAATAAACTCTTTTAAAAGGTTTTTCATGATAGTTTTATGGACATCAGATGTCTATAAGAGTTCTAATATGGAAATTTGTGTAGGGGTTTTGATCAATTGGTTCACTAGACTATAAGGCTTTTCAATTACGGTTTGAGCTAATTTAGCCTTTTTTGGGATAGTATTTGGCTTTGGAACCATTGGCACAAAGTTCTCATTGGGTTTTATGGAAGAAGTGGGTGAAGGGCCCTAGATAGTAACTTGTGGGCATCTAGTTGTGACTACTCAACCTACAGGTGGCAAGGAGTTATTATAATTAGAAGAAGAAGGCAAAAGGCCTTGGATGGTGACTCATGGGTGTCTAATTATATTTCTATAGCTTTGAGTTGATGAGGATCCTTTATAAGTAGAAGGGTGATGTTGTTCAAAATCATTAACATGTGTAAATAGAGCCATAACATGACTATGCAAACTTGACATGGTATTACTAGGGGGAGAGGGTGTTGACCCTATAATGATGGGTCCCATCCTACAAGGAACATGATATTATCCTTGTGGTTTCATAGTAATAGTGGTAATGTGGGTATAATAAATGTTCCCCACAGTATTATTATAGTCATAGGGCATGTTGTTGTAAGCCACACTGTAAGTATGGGTATTATGATATCGATTATACTCATTACATTCTAACCCTAATGTTATTTTTGATTCTACCTCTATCCTTACTTTTGACCTTGGTTTTGTTTCTTTCTTGGTGGTGGTGGTGGTGGATTATGTTGAGGAAAGGGGTCTTTGTAGATTCCCATATCCTGATTTGTGTCCTGGTTAGAAGCCAACTTAATCTCCAGTTCACCACTTTCAATAAAGTCTTTAATGATGTGTCATAATTTGATGCAAAGATACACTCTGTGACCAACAACATGATAGAAGTTTCACCATTCATTCTTCTTGTACCAATCTAGTTTTGGTTGATCTTGAGGAAATGGCCTTGGTATTACCCATACAATTAAATTAGGGATGACAAGGTTTTGAAAGACTATTTCAATTAATTCTCCTCATTTTTTAAAGACACTAAAATTTTTATGAAATGTTCTTCATGAAGGTTGTATTTATAAAGTAGGTGGTGGATTTGGGGGAGTTATTTATACATTTGGGAGAGGTGTAGCGTACACCATTTGTACATGCCTTATTTCAGTCACCCCATTTCCAACCATGTTCTTTTTTATTAAATCACATTGGTTTATCCTATATAACCATTTGAGTTGGTGATTGAGTTTATTAGATGCTTGACCTTTCACAAAATTCTTAACAAGGCCCTTAGCAATAAGATCCTTCTCAATCTACACTCCTTTGTCAATATTTTCTTCAACTGAGTTAGCACAGGATAACTATAGATTATGTGTGACTTTAGGATGCAAGTTTTATGTAAAGATATCAACCAACTATTTATTTGGCAAGTTATGTTGAAAGTGGCATGCCAATGCTCTCCACCTTTGCAAATATGTGGTAAAACTTTCACCATCATGCTACTTGGCTTTGCATAAGTCAACAATAGTTAATTCATGTTCTATGTTATATGAGAAATGGTTAACAAACATTTTTGATAAGTCGTTCCAATATATAACTGATCCCTTATGTAGTTTAAGTAGTCAATCAAGATATTGTCCTAGTAAACTTCATGGAAACAATCATAGTAAGTACTCACTACTATAAGAAACCTCTTGAAATAAGACAAAGAATGTCTATATGTGTTCACATGGATCTCCCTTTAATTTATAATTGTCAAATTTGGGTGCCTTAAAATGAGGTGGAAAGGGGTTTTGGAGAATAGATAAATCAAATGGATATGGACATATTTCATTGAATTTATACTTTTTGACTCTATTATTTGTCTCCAATATTTGAACAATTTCCTTCATAGAATTCCACTCTTGTAGGTTTAGTGTATTTTTGAAATGAATAAGATTTCATTGGGGTGAAATGTGCCCTTGGTTTCATTATTGTTGGGGTGGAATGTGCCCCTAATTTTGTTATTGTTGGGTGGAATGATCCCTTGTTGTTGTTGTTGGGGTGGAATGTGACCTTCTTATTGTTGTTAGGGTGGAATGTGCCTATTTTGTTGTGTGGGTCTATAAGGAGTGTATACCTTTCAATCTGTGACTTAGTTCTGATTTGTTCCTTGAGTCGAGAAAATAGGTCATTGATTCTTGTATTGTAAAACATTCCTTGAATTTGATTGTTTGGTACTATTGACCAAATTTCACCTCAGTACAATTTATTCAACCATTTTCAAAGAGAAATGAATAGCAGTTGCAAGAACAAGTCATTTCAAAGGTCCAAAATTGCAATTCAAGGAGGCTAAAGTGTTTTGGCTCCACTGTAGCGTAAGTCAATTTCTCCACAAGTCAAATCTTAGCCCCTCATAAACTTGAGATACTCCTCAAGACCAAGTCAGAGTAATCTGGGTTTATGAACCTGAATTAATCCTACCAATTCTTTGTGGGTTTTCAATGATGCATGACTTTGGGGTTTCCAAGGAGCAAGTCTTAAATTGCTTTATAATTAGTGAGCAATGAGACATCTAAAGTGAGAAAGTAATAGGGCTTAAAAAACCTGAAATGGTCTTGATAATGCCTCTCAAATTTCCCATCGTAAAATTCTTAAACTTTTTGGGAGGGCACTCCATTATTTTGAAGGGCAATTTAATTCTTTTGAAGGATAATTCAACTCTTCTGAAGGGTAGTTCAATTATTTTGAAGGACAGTTCAATTCTTCTAAAGGGTAATTCAAATTTTCTAAAGGGCACTCCATTCTTTTCAAGGAAAGCTCAACATTTTTGAAGGAAAACTCCATCCTTTCAAAGGGTACATTTTCAAAGCTTTCACGGTCTCTTACCCTTTGAAATAAGGATTTTCAAAAATACGAAGGGTCTTTCTCAACAAAAGTGTCCTTTAAAAAGTTTTTGAAGAGAAACTTAGTGAAAACCTGAAAGAATTATTTTAGAAATTTTGTCCAAAAGAATATTTATAAAAAGACAAAGATAAATGAGAAGCTACCATGTGGTGTGAGCTAGAGCAGAGTCAGCTTATCAAAGATAGATGGAGAATGATCCAAAGGCATCCATGCCAAGTAGATCAACGACTCAGAATCACCAATCTGAGTCATTCCTTGAAGACCAATCAAAAATTAAAGACAAAGCCAAATAAAATAAAAACAACTTCTCTCCATATTATTGTGCATCATGACAAGCCAAGGAGAAGTAGTTGGGTGTTAAAATAACTCTCTAACAAGTGGCTCAATTAGAAACAACTATTTTTGATGCCATCTCCACATAACTCTATTATGTTAAGTAGTCACTAAAAAATCATATCCAAGAGGGAAAGCCAAGGGCATTCAAGAGGGTGACATGGATTAATCAGAGTACCCTAATGAGCATTATTGGCAAAGATAGTTACAACTGAAGATAATGAATTCTAACAGAATTGATTCCTCTCCTTGGTGCCAAAAGGCTTTCCTCTCTCTCTCTTCCTTCATGCTATATATAAATCCCTTTATCAAGTGAAAAAGGGACCATGCAGTGTATGGCGAAGCCCTACTAGAATGATTCAAGTTCTGCCTTTAAGCATTTATCATAAATATGTTTCCTTCAAGATTTTTCTATGTTTTTGGTTTGAGTGTGCAAGAGATGTATAGTGGCATCATGTGATGATTTTCCATCCTTTTTTCCACTTTATCCTTCATACCTGAACAATATTTCTTAGTCTAACTAGTCACACAATGTGTAACCAAGTGTATAGAATTTTTGCACGTGTATTACTATTTTGAATGTGCAAAGTTTGCCTTTTTGCTCATTTACCTTGTGTCATTTTTTACACATCTCACCTCTGTGTTGAAATATTTTTGTTAGAATATTTAGAGTTTTGGAATGGTTTCTACTTTTGTTGTATTGTGCACTAGAATCTAACATTCATGTGGAAAATAGTTTTGGTGTATCACCATTCTTAGAATAGGATTTCCTTTTCTATAAATTTCTAAATCTTTTCCCTTTAAACAATCTAGTTTAGTAGAGATTGTCTTACAAAGATATATACAAGGAGCTAGCCCTTTCAATCTAGAGGTCCATTTCATCCAAAGGCATACCCACAAGCCTGAAAATGTTTTAATGTTTCCTAAATCTAGGAGAGGACTAAACACTCTCTTCTAGGGTGCAAGATTTGGAGATAACAGGTACCTTATTGATTTTGGAAATTTTTATGTTTATTTACCAATTTTTGTCTTGGTTGAAAAGAACTATCCAAATTGTCTTAAGGGATTTCCTCAATTCGAAGTAAATGTTTAGGTCTTTGAGTTTTTAAAGTAACAAAAGGTTTTTGATGATTTAAAAATGTATGTTCCATGTCAAATGGAACATTTTGCAAGGTCTCTTGTGACTTTAACTATTCATTTAGATTACCTTGATCCAGTATGGTTATGTTCTCATTAAATATTTATTGTGTGCTTTCAACCACATATCCCTGTTCTTTCAAAGCATCATTTTGAATTGAAGTGGTAACTAATGAGTCAGTTAAGTCTTTGACAAGATAATTTGCATATCATTGACTTATTATCTTGATCTTAGCTAGAAGATCTAAATTTGTGGATTTTGACTCTGTATTTCTTTTCTTTTGTTAGAGGAATAAGGTATGTCTATTTGTGCAAAATCTTGCTCTTGTCATCATTATTATCCTTCTCTAACTAATGTATGCAATTATTCTATAGGAAAGTTTGAAGGTAGTCTAGCACCTGATTCTATCAACCTAAGAAGTGCTTCATATTGATCTTCTTGGGGTTGATATTCATTGTAATCATCTTTAGATCCTACTATTGTGGGGATGTCATCAAAAATAATGGGGTTATCTTAACCATCATGAAATTTATCGTCCTCATAGCTAAGTCTAAAAGAGGCCCCACTATAAGTGAACCTTTGAGTCATGTCTAAAAAGAGTTGTTCTCTACATTTGACTAGATTTGGATCAATGTTTTGTAAACATTTAGATGAGGTATGCTTTGGTTCTATTTCAAACAAATAAATAAGGTACCAAATAGACTATAAAGGAAGGTGGCTTAGAACCATGCACAATTATAATATTTGGTTCATGAGTTTACTCAACCTTTGGTAAAGTTAAAATCATATAGATTGGAAGAGGGTAAGGTAACTTCAAAGATCCAAGGTGAAAACTAGTACACCAAAGCCTAGATCTTTATGATATGCTTTTACTTTAAATGTTAGTTCCCACTTTGATGAGTTGACCTTAGAAAATTAGAGGAAAGCTCTATGAATTATGAAGAAGACAAAATGGACTAAGCAACTCAAGATGTTAAAACATATGTGAATCACTAAGTACAAGGCTAGAATCAAATGGGTGGCACAACATCACCACATGGATCCAGTAGAATAAAATATGTTCTAAGACTCAAAGTGTAAGCCATACACAAGATGACTTGATTCCACCAAGATGATAATGTGATTTTTAGTCTAATAAATGACCCTCAATCCAAATTAAAAATTAAACCCAAGTTAGAACAAGTTTAGTGTGCAAATGGCGAACCCACTTTGACACACCAACCCTTAAAACTTAGAAATTTTCAATTTCAAATGTGGATTATAAATGAGTGACTTAAACAAATTGGGTAAAAGGTCTAGACTCAATTGGGCATCAAGACTATGCCAAAGTGAGTGATATGACACAAAGTTTTTAATAACAATTTGAACAAAGAAAAGATAAATTTTCCATTGAGATAGTGTAATGCCTCCCTTTCTCAAGAAAATTGAGGACAATGTGCTCTAGTTAAGTTCATTGAGTTAACAAGAAATTTTAGACACAAATCAAGACCAAGTAAGCTAATGACAAAAAACAAACTTCTTAAGTCTAAACTGACAAGGTATGGTAAAGTGGGGTCAATTAAACTAGCAAGTTTTTTATTATTCTAGGGGCATCAATTGAAAAATGACTTTCACGCCAAATAATGAAAAATAAAAGCATAAAAATTGGGTGTCTGTGGCATTTGGCTTGTTACAAAAAGGTCTAGTCCTTTTTTCAATGACTACATCCTATTGTTTGCTCAGTGTAGTATAATGTCCAAAGTGCAGATACATCCCATGTGCAACTCCATCACTAGAAGGTGGTTTAACTACTCAAACCTTTGATCCTAGTGGGAGTGGTTGAAGTCAATGCTAGGAGATGAAACCCCAGGTCAAAGATTCCGTATATAACTTGTCAAAGGTGATGAAATCCCCCTTGTAAGCCAAGTTTTCATAAAAATAAATGACATGAAAAGAATGACTTTAGGGTCATTTTCAAGGTCACCCAAACTATACTAGTTTTTAAGGAGTGTTTTAGATGACATTCTTTCTAAGCCTTAGACTAGGCTTACTTGCAATAAGGATGGTGTTTTTGATTCTAAAAGTTCCATAAAGGGAATGGATTGAAGAGCATATACATAATCTCCTTCTTTTTTCCAATCAATTAATTAATCACCTAGTGCATACAAACTTGAAAAATGAGTTCAATTTTAAGCACCAAATAAGATATTAGGTGATGTTCTTTTTGGCCCTTGGCCTTAATTTCTAAAATGGTAAAATATTGCACAAAAAAAGGCCACATGAAGTAATAAAGACCTAAGTTCATTTTAAGCCCAAATTGAAGATTCAAGACATAGCCTAATTTCATGATTAAAACACCAAATTTTAAAATGTTACAAGAGTTATGATGTGTTTTAATCACTAAATGAAATGTATCTGACTTATCCAAATCTTAGGTTCATTTTAAGTACTAATTCAAATCTGTGAAATCAAGCATGTTCATTTTAAACCCAAATGAAAGTTTGTTTGGTTAGTCAAAAGAATTCAAACCCACTTCCAAACTACCCCCTCAACCTAAAAAACCACAATTATAAGGTCTTACTTTGAATCACTTAAGAATTTGAGCAAATGACATTAAGAATTTTATCTCTCAGGTTGATAGTCGAGTTGGGTTTACAGTTGAGTTAGGTTGGGTAGATGAGTTGGGTTGGTAGGCAAGTTGGGTTGATAGGTGAGTTAGGTTGGATGGTGAGTCAAGTTGGATAGGTGAGTTTGGTAAACAAGCAGGCTGGGTTGATAGGTGAGTTAGGTTAGACAGGTGAGTCAAGTTAGACAAGCAAGTTAGGATGAACTAAAGCCGAGTTGGGATGAACAAAAGCTGAGTTAGGATGAACCAGAGCCAAGTTGATCCAAACTAGAGATAAGTTAGGATGAACCAGAACTAATTTGGGGTGAGCCAAAGCCAAGTTTAGATAAACCAAAGCTAAGTTAGGCCAAACTAAAGTTGAGTTGGGATGAACCAGAGCTGAGTTGGGATGAACCAAAGCTGAGTTAGGCTGAACCAAAGCTGAGTTGGGTTAAACTAGAGTTGATTTGGACTATCTTGAGAAAAAAATCATATTTTATAAAAATAGACCTTTTTACTCAAATTTTTGCTTTCTTTGCTTCCATACTCCAAGAGCCTACATGACAATAGTTAGTAGGTTTCTTGTAAAGGCTTTATGAGAAAATTTGTGGGTTGTGGTCCCATCAAGCATGTCAAAATATAGATTAGGTTTACAAAGAAATATAATCAAACATTAGTCCATAAATCCAAAATAAATTCATAGAGAACTAACTAACTAAGCCTATCTATTCAAGGGGAATTTACAAATGATAATGAAGAAACAAATGAAATAAAGCATACTAGTTACCTTCCCAAATGGATTCCATCATCCAAGAGAAGCTAAAAAATGTGTTCTCCCCTAATCAAGCATCCTTGTATTTGTCAACAATGGTGGTAAAACTCCTCCATGGTCTCAAAAACACCTCTCAAAAACTAGACTCAAGATGTGAAATCACTAAATTAGCCTATGAATGAAGCTTGTAATTAAAATCAATTGTCAAATGAAAAATATTGTGGAGATAATTCAACATAATAACTTTGCACAAATCAAGATTTAAAATGATGTTCATGGCCTTTCTATTTATAGATTTTCAAGAATGACTAGAATCAACCGTGACCATCCATCTCAAGATTGAGATGTGTGGTCATGGATTAATTGAATTATGTAATTAAAATTCATAATTATCCTCATCATGACTTTGGAAGAAGGGACATTAATGAGGCATGGGAGGTAATAAAGAGGCATGAGATACCCATAATCTCGATATTTTATGCATTTATGGCTTGATGGATGTCACCCTATAGATGATATCACATGATGATGTAGATAATATAAATCAATTTTCAAAAAGAAATATTCAACAACTCTCATGTAAAATCCACTTAAGATCTTGATTTGGATTAATTAGCCTTAAACAAGGTTAATCAACATTTGTGAAATTATTTGGAAAGTGGCCCTCAATTAATCAAAATGGTCAAAAAATCATATTATTGAGTCATAATTTGACTCAATAATAATTAGAAGGTGTCGTTAGATGCATTAGAACCATATTCCCAATTAGGATGTTTCCAACACAAAATAATAAAGGTATGTGATGTGTACCAATGAATTAGAAGAAAAGAGTGATCTAGAGCACAAAAAGGCAAAATCTTCATTTTGACTTGAAATGAATTGATGAAAATTAGTTGGCACATAAATTGCATTACCCCATTTAGGGATAAGTTGACCTAAATTGGCACTTATAAATGACAAGTTTGAACCAATTTGCTTATTTTATGGATTTTGACCTAAAATGTGCATTTGAGTGCAATTCAAGTTATATTGACAATTTCAACATAAATGGTGTTAGGAATTAGATGTCTACATCAAGCAAAGAATATTAATACTATTGTGTATCTTATTAAAAATTCATATATGGCTATGTTAGATGAAATAACTCCAAAAGAAGTTTGGTATGGTAAATCAAGTGACTCTTCTGATTTACAAATATTTGGTTGTGAAACATTTTCCCATGTGCCTAAAGAAACAAGGTCCAAGATTGATTTGAGACTGTTATCACTCAAATTTTCATGTTGAGAGGGTGTTTCAATCGTTCTGAAAACTTGAGCTATTCAATGGGATTAGTCCTAGGTTGTGGGTAACCTCTAAGTGGACTAAACCTCTAGATTATAGGGTTAGCTCCCCTTGATTTATCAATTAGGCTCCACTACTAAATTTCAAAGTAAAATGGGAAGGAATAATATAAAATAAAACTAACTAATTGGTTTATGCACCAAATTTTTTGATCACTACCAACCATTTGTATGTGCACATATAGACCATGAGACTAACCTTAACATACACTACTCCTAATCTAAATCTTTCACATCAGCATTCGAATGTGGAGGTTGTGATGGATGTTTAGGCTAGGAGGACTAATCAGGAGGTCTAAGATGACACTAATGAATAGATAAACTCAATAAACCCTTATATCACACTTCACATGACCTAAAAAATAAGCTTTCAAACTACATATAGGTGTTGGAATAGGAAAACATGCCAAGGAAGACTAAGAAATAACCTGATAAGATCAACTATCCATGCACATACACTAAGTAAAATCATGTAAGGAAGTAAAACTAGTAGTATTTATTGATCCAATGCATACAAATGAGTAGGGATTTTTTATACTCAGGTGGAGGATCCTTACAAATCCAAACAAAGCTATATAGAGAGAGAATGAGAGGAGAGAGAAATTACATAAAATAATGTCATTGACAAGTGTCAATAATGCATGATAAGATTTAAAATCAATAATTATGTTATATAATAGTCTCATAAGGTATTCAATGACATGTTTTGCCTTATTGATGATGTTTCATCTTGTAATTGGTATAGGAGTTTATCTCTTTGCTTGACACATCTTATTTCTTCTTCAAACTTCCCTCCTCTTAGCTTCGAAAGTGATAAGTGGAATTATTTAGTTTTTAACTCACCTTTACCTTCCCTATGATCTCATATTTGACACTTTTCATCTAATTAAGAGATCTCCATACTGATATTGCAATGATGATCATAATTCCTTAGGTGTATTGAAACCCACTAGTCTCACTATGAATCTCTATGCTCAAATGTCTCAAATATTGTTTCTAAATTCATGAATATAATTATTATCCATGAAATACCTCTCTAAATATTAAAAAACTTATATCAATACTATTGGATGTCTGAAACATTCCCAAAGACTTCATCTTCCACTTAAAACCCATACTTGCCTTCAATTCCTTATAGCCCTCAAAATATACAAAGTTCCTTATATAAAACATTTAATAGATGATCTTGTAAAAATAATAATTTATTTTAGTAACTATTATTATATTCCTTCCCTATACAAAATCTCATGACCAAACATTAAGTATAAGTGTACTTACTTCACATGTTTCTCTTTATAATTAGCCCTCAATTAGGTCTATAGGCCTAGGAATTAATATTTATTTCATATAAATTATCACACATGTGAAAATATAATTAAATAATTTATTAACTTTAGGTACCTATTAATCATGTTCCATGTCAAATTTTAGGGTCTAGAACCTTATACAGATAGGTGAACCAAGAAATGGCCAAAACCCTAGCCTAAGTGCATGTTCAGACTTGAGAGGTAATTGGAGTGGTTTATAAGGAAATTATAAGTTCCAATTATTTATAATGGTCTTTTGAGACCTATACCATCATATTTAAACTTAGTATACTGAACATAATCTCTCCAAGAGTAATATAAGCATGTAGTTAATCTTCTTGAGAGACACAGTGACACAATCACCTTTTTGGCCCAAATTGGTGGCTTGAATGGCTCATATACCCTCTTAGGAGACCTAAAAAATTTTGTATATGAATATTTAACCTCTCTCAAATATTATAAGTATTTATATCTTAACTTAAATGACTATCCTTACCTTGCATACTCTTACATAGGTCTACAACTATACCTTTTTTTTAATTCCATATAGTTTTTCCTTCACACATGCCAAACATATGCTCACACAAGTGTGTGATAGAGTTATATATATCATAAAAGTGATTTATAAGTATCTAGTATCCATTTTAGTTTTTTAAACATAATATTTGTCCCATCAGGTCATATTTAGTCTTTTGGTAGCTTGGGAGTGTCCTACACTCTTAACAATCATTCATAGAGATGAGGCCATTGACCTAAAAAAATAATGCCTAAACCTTTGAGTGAATAATAATTGATAAATACCCATAGATATTTTTGAGCCATGAAAATTTTCAAGGGATACCTATGCAAAGTTTGGGAGTATCTCAGCCTCACTTAGGCAGTCCATGAGTACCTTACAGTCTTAGCAATGGTTCATAAAGACGAGGGGCCTAAACCAATATTTTATGCTAATAGAGTGTATTATGAATAGATATTTATCATCCTTTAAAACAATTTTCCTCCATCCATAATTTCATGATCATACTAATCAATATAAACTTTGTATCAAGTTGCAAATTTGCATTAAAGGAGCTTGAGAAGACCTTTTAGACCAAAATATCAATTTTATTGACTTTGTTTGCTCAAGGATGATTTTATAGGGTATTTTCCACCACTATGAACCTTATTATTTACTTTATCCACCTTATAATACTATATTTTCCATTGAATTATAAGCTATGGTCTTGAAGGATCATGGAGGGTTTTAGACCTGTAGCTATCTTTTGAGCCTTAGTACTATGTTTTTTTCTTTATTAATGATTCCCAAATTCATGAAACTATCATAATACCTATAAATCATCATATTCCATTCCTAAATTTACTAAATCAGCTAAACCATGAAATTTTTCTAACAATTTCATACACATGCCTGTGTTTGTTCATCTGAACTTAATAGGCCTAATCACTCTTTTTAGGATTTTCATTGCCCTTGACCACTTTATAATTCAATTAGGAACCTATGAAATTATATTATTAAATATAATAATTACTTCACCCTATCTTAATCTAATGGTTTCAAGTTATGATCACTTATCTTCCTCAGACATCCAAAATCTTAAATGTAGGTGACGTTTAGGTTACCTAAATCATATCATGAGATTCTTCTACTTTGGATGGATTTATTATTTTAACACCTATGTATTCACTTTTCCAAGCTTCCATATGGGTTTTCATGATCTATATTCCCTATTTAATCTCCATTCACTTAATAAACTACACTATTTTCTAATTCTGAGAGGTAGACTTGGAGCTTTCATTAGGTCTATAAGGGTCTAGGATTTGTTAGAGCTCAAAACATATCTTCAACTCATAATTCTCCTCCATCTAACTTGCACATATCTCTATAATATATTCTCATGATTTCCACCCCTCTTTTGACCCTTTAACCTCATTTTTCAATACAACATTCATTACATTTCACATGGAAAAGAGACCTACAGGTCTACGGACTTATAAGTCTACATTTTATTGTTTTAAGACTTACATGATGATAGTTTTGATCATCTCAACCCTTGGATCATTCATTTAGACTTTTAAGGGTATTATATCTTTATATGAGCTTTTTATTATGTTAAAACTTGTTTTCAATCACCTTATATTCAAAAACTTCTTAGGAGGTTGTTGATGTGGCTTTATGCACACCACAGTCGAACAAGGTAGCCTCTAAAATTTTAGGATCTTAATGGATGTAAACTCCACTCCAGGGAATGAGTTTTAGGTATGCAATTTAAATTTTACTTATTAATAGAATAGGATTAGAGTATGCATGTTGTTGACAATGTTTTGGGATAGAGGTGTGGTGTTCTAACAGAGTGAATCTTCTACATGAGTTGGATAGGTGGTTGGTTTATAATCTAAAATTGGTAGGTATTAATAACAAACTCAAAAAAGGAAGGTAAGGTAGGGCAAAAAATAAGGCTCCATGGTTCTTTGGAATCACTTCCCTAGTTGATTTTTGAACAAACCTATGCTTTCTAAAACATATGCCTATTACTAGCAGTAATAGCACACATGCAGTCAGATAAGGATAGGAAGTCTAATGAATAAAGATGTAAGGAATTCATAAGCCTCAGAAAAAGGTTTCTCCTTTTAGGGAATATGTTTCACACCCTTAATTAGAATATTATGGGTCAGGAAAATAAATTATCTAAGGTATCTATTTGCACACTCACAAAAAACTACACCAAAGAAAACATAAATACGCATCCATAAATATGATTCAATCAACTTGACTAACTTTATCAATATATACACTAATCTTTCAATACCTATTACACATATAGGATCAATATATCAATCAATAAATCAAGAATCTATTCATAGCTGTGACACACTGAAATTATTAAAACATATAACCATGGAAATAATAAATAATTACTTGGAATTGGAAAGAAAGTACTCAAAACACTTTGTTGATGATCAAAATTATTTTTCTACTTTGTATTCCAAAATCTTATGACAAAAAAATGGATTAGGTTATAATTGTGTATATATACTTTGGGAAGGGGTCACCTCATCCTCCAAGTTCATGCAAGGTGGTTACATGTGTCAGTTAGAATGTGTGGTTCTAACTACAATCTAAAACCATCTAAAAGAGAACTAAAAGATAAAAATAAATAAATTGAATTTTCCAAAATTATTCAACATGTGCATGTACATAAAATATAAAGTCAATTTTTATAATTATCCACTCAAAATACAAGTGCATTCACTATTACAAAACTGTGCATGCGTAAAATGTCAGCTTATCAAGGCTTAGTCATTTGTAACGTTGTATATACCTTGGTTGGCATAGAAGTCATCATGGAAATTGAAGATGTAGTTTCACCACCAAAAACTTGATTCTTTGCCTTGTTATCTTTAGACTTTTTTTTCCACTCTATATTGTTATCATATAATGTCTAAATTTAGTAGTAATGGTCGATGGATTCTTTTGGTCTGTTTAAGGAGATTTGCATGCTCATCTTTGGTTATTTGAAAATTTTAGAAGATTTCAACTTTAGTGACCTTTTTTGAGCCATGCTTAATTTTGACTTAATTTCCTCAAGTGACAAACCTTGTGAGCTCTTCTTAAACTCATTAGCCACTTCCTAGTTAAGCTTGTCAAAATTAATCCTAGTAATTAACTTACCAATAAAGTCTTTAACTTTGGATAACTTTAACTCATGTAAAATTCTAATAATTTGAGCCTTATGCATCTGATATCTAGGGATCAGAGATCCAACATTTTTTAACCAATACTTCACCTCATCCTACTAAATGACTACTAGATTTAAGGGATTAGATGCCTCTAACATAGTCATAAGATAGAGATGACTATATAGAGAGTTACCTATGTAAACAACTAACATATTTAGTTTCATGCTATCATCTCTCAAAGAATTAAACAATTGATTAGCTTGGCTTATATGAGGAGCCATCTCAGCCTTCATGAACTCTATGGATTATAAGTATTTATGGCATCTATAAGATGCCTCCTAAACTTTAGTGTCTATGCCAATAAGAATATGCACTATCTTGGCCTTCTCCTTTAGTTTCTCTAATTCAAACTCCAATACATGTACTTATTCCTCAAGATCCTATCAAGATAGCTCCATGCCTTCATGAATTGTAACTATAACATCCTTACGTACTTATGTCAAGTCTATTATATTTTCCTCATATAAACATTGTCTTAGCTGTCTGTTCTGCCTCTTGGTGAAGGAAAACACTTATTGCCTTTTTTTACGGATGATTCAGGTGCCTTTGTCATCTTCTAATTTCCTCTTATTTACCCTATGAATACTACCAATTGGAGGGTCAAAAAAATTAGAAATAGAGGGAGGATCAGTAATTTTGAAGTTTGGCAATTGAAAAGCCTTTCTACTCAAATCCACTGCCCATGGTGGAATATCTAACTGGGATGCATCTGAGGTTGTGACAACATCTTCCTCAACCTCCTCTTGATCTCTCTCTATTGTTTCTTGTGGTCTTTGTTTAGGACATCAAGAAGGGAAGGACATATAATTTTTTACTAATCCACTCCTCAAAATAATGGAAACGGATGGACCATGATAATTTTGGGCTCTACCTTCCTTCCCTTGCCAATAATTATCATTGTAGTATCCTCTATGAAAGTGGTAAATGGTAGTGGAAGGGTGATTTGAGTGGAGTGACATATATTTTGAGGTGGCCAATGTAGTCTACACCTTCCTAGACACTTTCTTCATCTTAAGGGCTCTAATAATGGAGGTGCCAGTAGGAATAGAAGGGGGTTTCATGCTGAGTGGGATTGAAGTGGAGATGAAAGGACCAATGGTAGTAGTGGAAGTGGAGGGGATAGATGTGGGAACTTCCAAAAAGGTATCTTACCCAAATATGGTTATAAAAGACAAAGGCAAACTAACAAAATATTGAGTACCTAAAAAAGTAAGCTCCACAAGCCCTATTTAGAGGCTCATAGCCTTGGTTGTCTCCAACTCAGCTTCCTCATCTGAATCATCCTTAATATATTTGATGATCACTACATCTCCCTTATCTGATTCTAAATGTGGAAGTTGAATGGGTAACTCTATGATTCCTCTATTGTATGACTGCCCATGGGGGGTCCCAAGATTCTCTTATAGACCAGAGGGATCTTTAATTATGTGGGGGCGTCCTAAGGTGATCATGTTATTACTTTTGGAGTTACTATCTTAATAAATGTAATAGAGTGTACCTAAGGAATAACAATTAACACTTGACTAGAACCTATAATAGGTAGTTCTTATGTTTTCTCTTCCTCATTAGAATCTAGGCTGATGAGATCCCTTGCTTGTCTTCCCCTAGTAGAACTAGGCTCAAGTAGCCTAGGTTCCTTCTTCACTATTTTAAAATTTAACTTCAAAGGAAGTCTCTGGGAGGAAGAAGTAGCTTGGTCCTTAGATTTCTCCTCAAATTGTCCTCTCCATAAATCTGAATGTTGCCAAACTTTGAAGAGTGCCTTTTTGCTATCCAATTCCTTGGTAGAAATAGAAGGATCATCCTAGATCATTCTAAAACAATCCTCTTGTAGCACAATAATTTGTACCCACTTCAATACTTCCTCATCAGACTTATCATTCAAAAATAATAAATCATATTCATAAGGCTCATGACTACATAATATGTTAAATCCATGAATGTGCTTTTGGATCAGCCCATGCAAATATCAATCTCTATGCGCAAGTACAGTGAAAAGATAACTCCTACATTTTCCACCTACTTTCTCGAGATGATTTCTCATTATATATACCATCCTACCAATATTTATAAAATGAAAAAAATACAAATCCTTCTTCTACCTTGATAAATCTTTTTTAATGCTCTTTCATAATTAGAAGGTGATTTCCTGTTCAACTAGCTTATCTAGCACAAACCTTAGAAGACATATGGGGTTAACCTTGTTTCCCCAAATCATGATGATATTGAAATTTGGGTAAAATAAATAATCCCCTTTCCAAACCAATTTATTCACAATATTATGTCTAGTTTGAGGCATGGGCAAGCCATGAATGGCTTGCCAAACCTAAGGATAGACATCCTTAGAGATCCTCACCGTATTCTTGGTATACAATAGATGTGCATAAATTGGTAATGATCATAGATCCTATTTTTCTTAGAGTCTATGGTCAGAACCCATAATTCACCAAGATCCTTATAATACGTACCCATGACTACATCCAACAAGTAGGACATCATGTAGAAATCTCCAAAGGGTATGGGATTCTTGTCTTTATGAATAATCTTCTCTCTCAATTGAAGGCTTATTATCTCACCCAAGGCATATACAACATCATGTGTAAGCATCATATATAGTAATGGTACCCAATCCATATTAACAAAATGAATGTTGGGCATACCTTATAATTGGTTGAGAAAATCCATACTAATGTGAAACCCAATCCTAAATTTATCAATTGAGATTGTTCCTTTTGGCTTCTTCCCTTTCCATGTGATGGTTTGGTTTGGGAGCATCCACAAAGATAGTAACTTCTCCATCAAGGTATTTGTATTAAATTTTAATAATGTGTGATTATTGAATTAGGTATCATGTATACTCAAAGATAAATATCTCTATAAATTTTCTTCAAAAATACATGTGACTACCATGTTATTACTAGAATGATGCAAGAATGCATCTTGTGATATCTTCTCTGAAAATAATAAGTCCCTTAAGAGGTCAATGCACAACATTACTTCCATCTTGGTTGCTACAAAGTGAAATCTTTAGTGTTTGAATGCCAAAAATTCCTTAAAGAACAATCTTTCTACTAGAGTCATATTGTCTTCAAGTGAAAACACATCCACTGAATCAATGACATCCCATAATGTTGAATAATTTTTATACTTATCTCCAAACACTGTGGTATCGAAGACTGTTTACATGAATTATATGGAATCTTTAATAAAAAATGGGGATGGTGGATTCGTACCTTGGAATGTCCTAGATGTATATACCATTGATGTATAATATGTGTTGCTTCTTCTATGCACTATGTATGTCATGCCAAAAATTTGGCTCTAGTTCAGTAGTTGTTTTATTCATAGTACTCTTGAAGTAGGAACTAGGGATCTTCATCATTATAATAAAAGTAGAAGACTTTGAATGAAAGTTATCTTGAATTTAATGATGGATTTTCAATCATGGAATATCAACTATATAGAATCCTCCATTTTATATCAATTCATGTGACATAAATGTGCAACTTTCACTTGACTTTATTTCCCTATATGATTCAAACTTGTTAGCTCAGGTTGGTGGGGGCATTTAAAGTATGGATAGGAAATATTTTTACTTTTATCTTAGCTAAATGTGATGAGACTAGTAATAACCTTAGCAATTAGGCAATTAGGTTCTATATTAGAAAAAAAAAATGCTTTTGGTTTAATGTCCATAGACTAATTCCTTTGGGGAATTGTTTTGGATAAAATGTCTATAATAATTTCCTCAGGGAATTCATCTGGGTAAAAGTCCTGAGACAATTATCCTAAAGGGTTATTTCAAAGGTTGGGAGAGCACTTTCAATTTCCCCAAAGGTTAATTTTGATCCAAAGGGTCTATTTCTTAGGGCATTTTGTCCATGACAAAGGTCCCGAAGGGTCTACTTCGTAAAGGCTGAAGTGATTTTTTAATTTCCCAAAGGATACTTTTGTACAACTTATGGTCATTTCAAAATTCCTTAAGGGTAGGTTACACAAAAATAGAAGGGTATGTGCCTTGGGTCTGAAGAGTCTTTTGGTGGGTAAAAAAGGTTTATGACAATTATTCTAAAGGGCAAGTGGCAACTTTAAAAAAAGGTTAAAGTCTAAGGATAGAAATCTGAAGTGTATGTCCATGTCAAAATCGTAAAAACACAAAGGCCTAAGGGAAATTTTCATAATACAAAGGGGTCAAAAGGATATCTTGAAGGATAAGTCCTAAAGGGTTGTTTACATAAAACTCAAAGGGTATGTACCTTAAAAGATTTGGTCGAAAAAGGAGAAAGTGATCAATTTGGAAAAGGTTGAAGAGCTAGTTTAAAAGTCCTTAAGGGTATGTGAAAAGGATTCAAAGAGTATACATCATGACAAAACTTGCTCGAAGGGTCTACTTCATAAGGGCCAAAGTGATTTTTTTAATTTCCCAAAGGGTACTTCCATATAACTAAGGGTCATTTCAAAAATCTTGAAGGGTAGGTTTGGTAAGGTTGAAGGGGTAATCCATCAAGGATTTGTTTTAGGTAAAATGTCCATAGTCCAAAATTCCATAAGGCAAAGAGCCCACAAGTCAAATTCCTTCGAGGGCATTGTGTTAGAAAAAATGTCTGCAATAATTTCCTTGATAAAATAAGGATCTCCAAATAGTAAGTCTAAAAGAAAATAGGTCCAAGAATGCTCAAAACATAAAACTTGAAAAGATAAATTTCATAAGTACCAAAATAATTAGCTTGAAAATGTAAACCCAAAGAATAGTCTTTGTAGAACAAAATTTAGTCTAATGAAACATAATGCCAATATCATCCTACCAAAAGTGCAATACCTTAGATTTTCCAAAATTCACATAAGCATATGAAATAAATGGGTCCCCATTTCTCTTTAAAGAAAAGAGGAATGTTGGGTACAATAGAGGTCATAACCCTGCTCTTTCAAACATGCAAAAATAAAAGCTAATGAGCTTATAAAGGGTTTGAGACTTGTATAGTATCAATATGTTTGTTTTTGACCATGTGAGATGATGGAGGGGCTATTAGGTGTTATTAAAAACATTTTACAATCACTTGTATGCATTAAACCCTATAGAAACCTCCAAACCTTAATGTAATCTTACAACTTCACCCTAAGAAGATATTTTTCTCAGTCTCCACTACCACATGTGGTAATTTAATGAAAGATAGAAGTGTGAGAAGGTTTCTTGAGACCTAAGTATTCTTTTAAAATACTCACTTTACCTTCACTAGATCATTCATGCATCAACCAATTCAAAATCAAGACTTGGGATTTTGCTAGGGTTTAAGACCACCTCATGGTCTTAGTGATTGTTCATAAAGTAGGAGGCACTAATATGAGAACCAATGCCATACATCTAAAGGCCTTCACACCCCCTTAATTTTTCCACAAGTTTAAGTCACCACTCTCTCTCTCCTTTGTACGGAATTATCACATGAAATTAACCATTAATAGTCTACCAAGAAGCCAATGGATATTCTAATGCAAATTTTGGATTATTAAAATCTATGCAAGCTTGATATTTATAAAAATGACTTGAGTAAGGTGAAGAGACACTCTTAAAATATTTTCCCATGAAGATGAGATCTCTAAGTCCATAAAGTGCTTGAAGCTACCTTATTTTCACCTGAAGATGAGATATCTAAGTCTGTAAAGTGACTAAACTACCTTCATTGGAGTGAATCTATCTCTTTTGTACATTGAACCTATAAAAATTGATCATTATCTAACTTATAATGACATATATACACATTATATATATCCTTCATAATCTTATATAAATATGTTTATGTGGTTATAAATTTGACATAGAGGGGAGGTTGGTCTTGTGTTCGTCTCATAAAATAAATGAAATGAACACACTAAGATCTTAAAACCTCTAGCCAAGACAATAGGGAGAGCTTAGGTAACAAAAAATAAATGAAAGAACAACAAAAACATAAAATACATATCTCTTTTACCTTCCTTGAAGATCCAAATGGCTTTGTTGAATATCTTGTTTTGCTTGTGCATCAAGAAGTCTTTGACAATGGAGGTTGATTGGCTCCTTCTCTCTTTGGCACCTTAGCTTGTGATTGCTTGGCTTAAGAATTTTACATGATAACCTTACTTTCAAAGCTTACCTCTCTCCAAATTAGCATTATAAATTTGTCTTATAATATCTTTTTCAAGATATTTATGCATAATAAATTTTCACCAAAATAGCTTGAAAACCAATTGGTGTGGCCTAGTATTTATAGCCTTTTGAATTAACTCTCACCCAAGGCGAGTCAAGGTTGAGTTTAGGCTTGGAATGGGTTAAAACTAATCCTTGGTGAGTTAAAAATAACTCCAATTGAGTTAATTATAATAAAGTAATTATGATTTGTAATTACTAGGCATGGATCTCAAATTAGATATTTTAGGATATTTTCAAAAAGCTTGATAACTAATAAAGGCAATGATAAAAGTCTTCGATATTTTAATGTTTTTGAATTTCCTTTTTTAGATATTCATTAAATGTAAATGGATAATTTAACTAGGAATTTAATCTTATTTAATTTATTTATTGATTTTGATTTATGTTTTAACTCTATTAATATTTGATTAAGAGTGCAAGTGCCCCACTTGATAGGTCCATAAGCCAAATTAATAGTTATGATGCCATAATGTGATTAGGGATGAATCTATGAGAGGTTATTGTTGCATATAATAAAATACCCTAATTAGGGATGTCTTAACATGATTCTACTCTATGATGAATGATACATAAGCAAAATTTGAATTTTTAGTGATTTTTAGGCCTAATTTACAATGGTTGGTAGGAATCGGTCTGAAGTCTGGTCGAAAGCTAGTTATGGATAATTTCAGGTGTCTATAGTTTTCCCCCATTTAGGAACATATTGAAATCTATAGTAATAGTAATGTCTTATCAAATAATGAAAGTGTCTTGTATACCTACTATTTTAATGGCAATGGATGAACTTTGGATGCCACTTCAAGGGAGTAGTTGGCAAAAAGGGTTAGCGATTAGTCCCTTAAAAGGAGGAAATGATGGGACCAAAAAGATAAAATGAGGTGGAAAATATTGATTTGCCCATTGGTAGTTATAATTAGTGGCATATGAAGCTTTCCCAGTTGGGCAGACAAATAGGATGATTTGTCCACATGCAGTTATAATCATTAGCACAAGTAGGATAAAAAATGATAATGATATGCCTAAAGGTGGTTATAATCATTGGTAGAATTTTAAAATTCCTCATTTGGGTAGATAAATATAATAGTTTACCCAAAGGTGGTTATAAAAATTATCACAATAAAAATGTACCCCAATTGGGCAAAAAATGATAAGGATTTTCCCATAGGTGGATATAATCTATAACATCCAGATAGATCGAAACATAATGATTTGCCCACAAGTGATTATAATCATTAGCTCTGCAAGTGAGATAATACATAATGATTTATCAAAAGGTGGTTATAATAATTGGCATTACAAGTGGGACAAGATATAATGATTTTCCTAGAGGTGGTTATAATCATTGGTATTTTGATGATGGAAAATATGATGGCAAATTAGAATAAGAGACTTACATATTGAATCCATACTCACAGAGTAAGAGTAAGCTAGTACAGAGGAGAAATATGAATTTGGTTAACCCGCTATTATGAAGATGCATGTCCTAACTATCAAGGATTAAAATTCTTATTTAATTATTTTATATGTGGGACATGATTTGGGTAGATCAAGAATTTTCAGGTAACAAGGAGAAGTGTCATGGTTGCATTACTTGTAAGAGTTACCAAGTTGAATTTTTTATAGCACATGATGGTCTGCATCATAATATAAAACACCATGAGAATGTATCCAAAATATGCATAAGGACTAACACGTGATCTAATAAATAATTGAAAATAATACAGCGATGATAAAAACAATGTTGACAATGTTGATGGATGAATATGGATGGAATCAATAATAATATGTAAGGAATCATTAAATGAATGCACATACACTGAATTATTGCACAATAAGAAAGAAAACAAATGGGAAAACAAAGAAACAAAAAAATAGAAAAATAAAACACCAAAAGAAAAAGCAAACAAAACCACCAAAATAACATAAAAGATAAATAATGGTTAATCACAATGTTAACACAAATAGAGAACAAACAAGATCATAAACATTGCCCTTAGACTATATGAGTCAACAAAAAAATAATAATAAAATGGGGGGAATAGAATAAAAGGAAGGGGGTGGCTGAGCTAACTCTAAATGCACTCGATAAGTGGACGTTGCCTATAAAGTTTTATGGATGCAAGGTCCAACATAAAATTTATGCCAAATGTACTTCTCCCAAGAAATGGGATAGAAGAAAATGATGATTGAGGAAAAACATGATTGTGTTATAGAGGAATATGGGAATGGGATTCCAAAATGGAGAAAATGTGGGATGTTAGGCCCAATAAGGATGGGGAAACTAAATGATAAGTGATTTCTTGTGAAACAGTTAAGGGTCCCAGAATCCTCATGGTAAAGAAGTGGTTGATGTGGAATATTGTTTTGTATTTTCTAGAACATTTTTCAATTGTTTTGGAATTTTTGAGTCATCTCAACTCAATCGAGGATGATGACATACTAAATGGTCCAACTCACAAAATGGTGAGAGTGTTGAAACTTAAAATTGCTTTCAAAATGGTGAGAGCATGGCAAAAGGTGACTGAGTTATCCACAACATGAATCGAGGATTGCTTACATAGTCTTAGGATGGGACCTCAAGTCACTATAGTTTGACCTTACAATAGAGGAATCTAACTAGGTAGTAGTAAAATATCAAAATAGGCAAAGTAAATGACACAGTACAACATAGGCATGGCAAGGTGGTACTTTAAAGCATGATAAAAGTGTTGTTCTTAATTTTCATATAAGCATTTATAATTATGAAATAATGACATAGGTCAATCATACTAATTTTCCCATAAGTAGTTATAGTTAGTAGCACGATGGTGGTACTCTAATTTTCTTAAAGGCAGTTATAATCAATAGTACTTGAATGGTTCAAAATAAGGAATGAAGGATGCAACTACCAAACCACTATCATACTGCTCCAAAAATATTCATTATCTAAAATGTTAAATCAACTGTGAAAACATAATTTTAATCCTATTGCTGAAAGTGCCCTAAAAACCAATGGAATGGAACCAAGGTCAAATGGGTTGGGTAGGGAGTGTTAAAACAACTTTAGTTGAAAAGAAATGTATGGTAGAATGGTATATGGTATGGTACAAATAAAATCATGATATGGTACAATAGAAATGGGCCTTACAGATAATACTTCAGGTCTCTCAAGTGAAGTAATAATTAAAGTGCATAATGTTCATTAGATCATCAAGTTCATCCATATCTGGTGTAGCGAGTATGTATGTTCTAGAGTCATAATTTGAAAAAATGATATAGGATCCTATCCAATTGGGTTTGAACTTGCCCTTATTTTTTTTCTTGATTTGGTATTTTGTTAGTTTTATTTGAGAACAATATCACCAAGTTCAAATTCTCTATGTTTAACCCTCTAATTATAATGGTCATGGAGTCAGTTTTGGTATGCTTGTAAGGTATTGACTACAGCCATGTATTTTCCATCAAGTAACTTCAACTCTTTTAGGTGAGCTACTCGATAAGCTTCATCATCTAGAACATGTTTTAGCAAAATGCACAAATAAGGTAACTTGGCCTCAATAAGAAGAATGGCCTTAGTGCCATAAACTAGGGGATATGAAGTGGATCCTATTAGGGTGTAGTAATTAGTGTGGTATGTCCAGAGGGCACAGAATATTTGGAGGTACTAGTCATAGCTAACATCATTAACAATCTTTTTAAGAATGTTGATAATAGTTTTTTGAATGCTTCTGCTTGGTCATTACCTTATGGGTAATAGGTGGTATAAAAATGTTGAGTAATTTTTTACTCAACACATAGTGATTTGACATTCTTATTCTTACAAGATTCACCATTATCATATATAATGTCAAATGGGATACCATAACGTTAGATGAGATGGTTAAATATGAATTTATAAAAAAAAAATCCAGTCATGTGATGGGTATGGCTTTGACCCACTTAGTGAAATATTCAATAGTGGTAAGGATGTGTTTATGTCCATTAAATGCGGTTAGGTTAATATTCCCAATGTGATCGATGCCCCATGTTTCAAATTACCATGGTATAAGCATTAGTTTTAGAGTCTTGGTTAGGGAATGAATCAGGTTACCCTGTCATTGACATTTATCACACCTTTTGATGTAAATAGCTTCATCTACATCCATAGTTGGCCAATAATACTTGGTACGTAGTAGATTTTTAGATAGGATAGTCTTACTTATATCACCTCCACATATTCCTTCATGAACTTCTTTTTAATGTTAATATTAATTCTGTCAAAGTAAAACAATTAATAAGAGTTCCCTCAAACTTGTGATGGTAAAGGGTTGGTCCAAGTAAGGTATATAATGCAACTTGGTGGGTAAAGGCATTTTGCTATTTACATGATAGGTCTAAAAACATAATAAGGTCATGAAGGTCAATATAAAGATATAAATACCATATATAGTTGGGACCAACAATATCATAGATCATTTTGATGTTTGAAGGTTCGTGAGTTGGTGCTAGAAGATTTTCAATGAGAAATTGATATTATTTTTCCTTGTCATCATGATGAATCAAAGAGCCAATGGTGGCCATGGAATCCATTATTCTATTACTAGCCCTTGATATGTGTTCAAATTGTACATCGATAATTTATTGTTTGAGAGTATCAATCATGGCCTTGTCTGGCACTAGCTTGTCATTTTTGGTTTGAAAGTGGTCTGTAAATTGATTGATAATTAACTAAGAATCACCATAAAACTTGAGATGTTGAATATTCCATTGTATTATTTGGTGAAGTCCTATAGTGAGCACTTCATATTCCTATATGTTTTTGGCATAAGGAAATATGATACATAATAATTTAGGGATCATTTCCCCCTATGGTGTATTAAATAATAGGCTTACCCTTAATCCATGTGCTATGAATGATACATCAAAATATAAATTCCAATATTACTCCTTAAGAGGTGTTTCAATAATGGTCATAATGGACTCATCTAGGAATTGAAAAGTGAGAGGTTCTATATCTACAATGGGAGCTTCTTCAAGTTGATCTACAAGTACTTATCCCTTTATAGTTTTTTGGTTGGCATATTCTATCTTGAACTCACTCAGAAGTATGATCCATTTGGCCATGTATCCTTGTAAAGTTGTTTTGGATAGTATATACTTGATTGGATCTACTTTGCAAATAACCATGTCTTTTTGTTTAGCATGTAATCCCACAACTTTTGGGCTATAAAACCCATAGTTAAACAATATTTTTAATGGGCATATAATTGTGTTCATATGCAACTAGTGTACAACTTAGATAGTACACAACATGTTATTTTTCATTGTCATCATGCTGAGATAGAACTGCCCCCAAGTCTTTGTCTATGGTAGATAGATACAGTAAGAATGACTTTCCTAACATAGGTGGTAAAACAATATGCAGATTGGCAAGATAATCCTTGAGGTGCTAGAAGTATTAATAGTATTCATCATCCCAATGAAATGCAACACCCTTCTTTATCAAGTGTGTAAATGGATGAAATTTCATGGAAAACTAAAAAATGAAGCATATGATAGATAGAATATTTCCTTGAAAACTATAGAATAACTTCAAATTGGAAGGCAGTGGTATCTTGGTAATGGCTCATACTTTGGTAGGATCAATTTTAATACCCTGATGGGAGATGATGAATCATAGAGATTTGATTGAAGTAACTCCAAAAACACACTTCTTAGGATTGAGTCTAACCTTGCATTCATGTAGTCTCTCAAATATTCTCCTTAGTGCAACTATATCATCCCTTGTCTTTGATTTACCCAATATGTTGTCAATGTAATCTTCAACAATGTAATTTATCATATCTTGAAATATAATGGTCATGGATCTTTGGTATGTGGCCCCATTATTTTTGAGACCAAATGGCATAACCTGATAATAAAATGTTTCTCATGGAGTGGTGAATGTTATTTTATATTGGTATTTTGGTACAATCCTTATATGGTTTTATCTTAAAAATCCATCCATTAATAAAAGCTTTTTGTACATGGCTATGGAGTCAGTAATCATGTTGATATTTGGCAAAGGAAAGTCATCTTTGGATAAGGCCTTATTTATATTTATAAAATTAGTATAGATTTTAATTCCTTTTGGCTTCTTACTGACTGGCATAACATTTAAGATCCACTCTAAATAGTTGATTAGTCAAATGCATCTCATTTAAAAGAATTTTTCCAACTCTTTCTTTACTAATACAATAACATGAGGATGCATTTTTCATATTTTTTGCTTCACATTTTAGGCATCATGATATACAACAAGGTGGTGTACAACCAAGGTGAGGTCTAAACCTAGCATGTTAGACTATGCCCAAGCAAATATGTCAACAAATTCCCTCAAAAGGGTTATAAATATGTCATGTTCCTCCTTAGTGAGGGATGCACCTAATTTGATCCATTTTTAGTCATCTAGAGTCCTATGTTAGAATAAAAATGACCAAGAGGGGGGTGAATTAGTCTTCAAAAAAATTATTATCAATTCCACTTAAGCAATCATCAACATATAGATCAAGAAATGCATAAGTAATCAACTATACAAGCATGAAATAAAATTGCACAAGTCAACACACCATATATGTGGGAAAACCTCAAGGGGAAGAAAACCCACTGATATCTATAAATGGACTACATTCTTATAATATAAACATAAAATTTAGTGAACCATCCATTTTACATGGATCACCAACCCCAACTAACTAAGCACCAACCTAGTTAGGCTTTAACAAGCACCCACATGTAAGGAGGTACCAACCCCATAGATGACTCAACACCAACTCATCCACCTAAATATCTTTGATTACTTTAATAACACCTTATTTCTCAAACAACCAATGATGACCACTTCTTCAGCTCTTCACACTCTTAGCCCTCTCAAACTAATTTTTAGCCTTCTTCATTTAACTAGCCCTCTTATTAACTTGATTAGGTCATATGGACTTGATTTTCATATACATAATATCTGTCAAGACTTTATAAAAATTCATATACACACCTATTATGGTCTATAAGACATTATTCTATTTACTAATGTTCTATTTCATTTGTTTGTTCTCTTCACTCAGACAAAAGCCTAAAATTGCCTAGTATTTATACAATTCTCTTGTTCATATCCTTCTTGGTCAAACAAACACCTTTAACCTCTTATGTCAGCCTTAGAATGGATCTTATGACATCTCATATATATGTATCAAACATTATTTGAGTCCTTTTAGGTCTTACCTACCTCAATTAGTCCTTATCTCATCTTTAGGTCTCATGGAGACCTAAACCCATTAGGTCTACTTAAGACACATTACATTTAGCCTTCTTTGGAACACTTAAAAATCCACACATGGAAGTAACATATAATAAAACACTTAAATATATCCCTTATAATCTCTTCTAGGCTTCATAACACTTTTAATCTCAAACCACTACTTAGAGCACACCATTAGTACTATTCATATTAGGCCTGTGCATAATCAAAAAGTTTATCTTCAACAACTGAAGCAAAAACATAATTTTTCCAAACAAAAAAGGGAAAAAATAACATATATATAATATAAATGAATTCAATGTCATCACCATATTATTTATACTCCATAACTCAGGGCAAAATTACTCAGACCCTTCTCTACAAATAACTCACTCGAAACTACCAACTAGCCTCAAAACACAGTCATGGAAACTTGAACTTATGATACCTATAAGAACACACTCAAGAAATTATAATTAATAAATATGATACTAAAACATCCTAAAAACAATATCTAAAAAAATAATCACAAGCTCTAGTGGCACCTATTGGTCTTACAGATTAATTTATAGACCTTCTCTCTCTCTTAGACTTCACTCAGCCAGACAAGCCATTTTGGCTTCAATGTTCCAAAATTTTATATTGAATTAAAAGATTATAAAAAGCATTAATATATCATTCAATTCTAAAATAAAAAAAACCATGTACATTATTTTCTTCAACTCAGATCATAGAGCCTCAAAATCATCATTGTAACTTGATTACCCAGAACTGCCAATTTGCCTTAAAGCACAATCATGGTGAGAATGACCTTCAACACCTGTATGTCCACTTTTAGATACTTCCAATGAATTTTTATATTATTATGATATAATTATACAATTATTAGATATAAATATAACATGTTCAAGAGTAAATATTAGTCTTATAGACCAATATCATGACCTTACACATTCACTGTCTCATCTGCACTAGATAGGTGAACTTATGAGAAACATTTTAATCATAAACACTAACATCCAAAACTTATATCCAACATTATAATGTATTAAATGTCATGATAAATTCTCTATACACTTATATTCATCCCTAATCCATGATATCACATCCCTAATCAGCTTCTCACTTCTACCTAGTTTTCTCATTATTTGCACCATTAGGCCTGTTAGTGATTGATCAACTTGTAAGACTAGTTTATCACCCTTGAGGGATATAATATAATAAAATAACCAAAAATGACATAAATTAAAGACTCAAACTTCAACCTTCATTAATTTGGTAACTTTTACTTTGTCATCTCTAACTGCTATAGCAAATCTTAGAGAAATAAGGCCTTTCTTGTAGGGTCTATTCACTCACCTGACAAACCAATCACACCTAGAAGTTCCTAAGAGATTTGAATCCAACTTAAAATAACTTAAATATCCATTCAAAAACATTATGATAAATTTAGGATAATATAATTTATATTGGGTCATTATTAGGGTACTTTGAAGGTTTAAACCATCTTCTAGTCTTAATGATCATTTATAAAGCTTAGCCCCTTATTCCAAAAACCAAAGCCTAGAAATTTAAGTTATGACCCTTCCCCATATACCATGAGTGGATTAGGTTCCCATGCATAGGTTACATGTGACAATGAACACTTTAAATTCCTTCTCAAGTTGAGAACCCTTTATTATATGCACACAAGACACCTCAAAATACTTTTTCTTGTCTCAACCTTAAAATTTTGACCTAAAACTTGGTCAACATACTTGAAAAAACATGAAATACCATTTTAAACACTCATATTTACATACTTACCTTAGGAATAGAACCTTATACCCCATTAGGACATGTTCTCTCTCTCTCTCTCTTTGATCTTTAGGCTTTGACATGTAAGTCACATTAGGCCTTGAAACTAACCTTCTAACTAATGTCCAAGTTAAAAACACCTCATATAGAAACTCATGCAACCTCTTTCATAGTCAAACACTAATTCACATCTTTCATATACCCTGGAAACACCTCATTAGGTTAGGTAGGGTCTAGAATTAATCTAGTTACAGTCTTGGACTCAAGGTCTTATCCCTATAAGCTCACCTTGAAACTATCTTGAGTGCTCTAATGCCTTATATGCATGCTCAAGCAACCTTATACATCTTTTTATGCCTTTGTGCATTCATCTCACTAGACCACCAAGCTCATACCTTCTCACAAGGTCTCATCATATAATGACCAATGTCATGACTAGGCTTCTCAAGCACTTGAAGATTGATAATTTACCTTAAAACACTCTTTGATGCTTCTACACCTTGTTCACATGCCTCACACGCTCTTTAAATAATATCATACCTCTATACATACCTCTTCATTCTCACCATGCACATGATCATGATATGACTATGCTTGTTATGACTAAGCTTCTTAAGACACCTTGTACTTAAATACTAGTACTCAAACATGCTCCTTGATCTGAACATTGGCATCAACCTCAGAAGAATCATTAGGTTTCCTTAAAATTATCTCTCAATAGAGATACATTAGGTTGCCTTGAAATTACCTATTTTCACATAAATCATATCTCATATACCACTCATCATGCATTTTCACCAGATGTACCTTGACATCAATGACAACACTTCTTAACAAACTCTACTTTTGTCATTGATGGCAAACATAATTTAATCTAATCATTAATCAATCCCCCAATCTGATAAGTCTCCTTTCATAAACTTTCTCCACCTTTGACACTAATGACAAAGGTCTTCTATAACTATTATCTAGAATCACACTTTTTTGCAAATAAAAGTTCAACACATATGATATTAATAATTAAGGTAACATGCTCCCCCTTACACCATGCATAACTCCTTCAAATGAACTCATATTATAAGACTACTTATCAACACAAATCAAACTTAGTCAACAACCTAAATAGCTCCCCCTCAAACCAAGCATCCACCATGCTTCTGCTAACTTAAATAGTGTCTCTATGAAGCATAATAGAATCACCCCTTTCCATAAGGTACTAAAACAACACAAGTCTAGGATATTACCATATCTCCATGCTCTCACAAGACTAAATATCCTTTAGTATCCTTTTAGGCTTGATTTGTAATATAGGCTTGATTTCTTCATCAACTATTTGATCATCAATGTGGGTTGATAGCATGCATTGTTGACTTGATTTCATATATGAATCATGCTCTACCATAGTAAATAGTACACTTGAGATTGTAAATTATTTGACTCATCTTCACCATCTTTGGTTTCCATACATTCCTTTATCTTCTTTCTTGCACTCTAGGGGATTTAAACCTCTTATTTTGACTTGATGACTTTCTAACTCTATTATGATAGAATATTGTGATATGTCCTATAGTATGATAATTATAACAAACCACCTTATACATATCATTTGACTAATATGATTGTGACTCCTTCTATAATCACATGAGTACTCATTCTTGGATGGTCTTCTATACTCTCTTGCTCTATGACTAAACTAACTACATACAAAATAGTAACCAATGAAATAACTAATGTACCTCATAATATTAGGCTATTTGATAGGTCTTTTCATGTTGACCTTATTTCCTTTAACTGTCTTCTCCTTGACTTGAGATACTTCCTTTTGGTCTTCTATGAAACCAAGACTAGTATTATCACTTGTAAACTTTTGACTACTTAATATATCATCTGAAGCCTCAATGTTCATTTGAAACTTCACAAAGGTCCTTGTTATCACATATATTTTTCACTTGTCTTGATTTTTTGGCCTATTATGCGAAAATCTAATGATATAATGGGATCACCTCCAAGCGAAAGGACCTTGGAGAATTGAGTTGAATCTCTAGAGAAGGCTAGCTTGCTTTCACTAAATTTAGTACAACTAATAAACTACAAGCTTATGTGGAACTTCTGCTTCTTAGTGATCTTACTTATAAACTAGAATTTGATTAGGAGAAAAGAGTTTTGGAAATAAAATTGAAAAAATTAGAAATGGTGATTGTACAAAATGTTTTGTAGTGGATTTTAATGCTTGTTTTAATGAGCATAGTAGAATAATAAATATATTGAAATTAATAGGAGCACAAACTCATGCAAATGTTAAACCAAAGGTAATATTGGGTATTTTCTCATATAAGGGACAATATTCTTTTTTATTTAATCAAATAGTCTTTCAAAAGGGCAAAAGAATGCCACAAATGAAATTTCATGACTGAAATAAGAATAAAACATCCATAAATTTGATAAATAACCTTGCATACACAAATATTACATAGAAAATAAAGTCAAATCTTCAATTTATTCTCATTCTTTTGGTTTCAATATGTAGATAAGTCATTTAAAATGCAAAATAATCTCTTCTAGTAGTAAAAAGATATATGGGTTATGCCATAATACCCATATTTATACAAAATTTCTCATGGAAGAGATGTAATTAATAAATAAATCCATGCCTAGTTGAAGAGCATGCAAAATTTGGAAACTCTATGCAAAGTGGGTGCGATCTTTAGCTACAACGGCATCCTTAGAAAGGTGAACAATTAGAAGGAAACATGCAAGTGTTTGGAATTACACTTAACTATTGAAGGCATGGGGAAACTTGATAATCTTTATGTAATTCCTTTGTCTTCTTTAGTTAATTTACTTTAGTTCTCCATGTAATGAGGTGCCAAAGTGAAACTCTAATTTAGAACAATAGATAGCTTTAAGTAACTTTAGGCTATTTTTTTAAAACCCTATTTTATAATTTTTAATTGGGACATTTACAACTTTTAAGTCACACAATTTTGATAGAACTAGAAATGAATTTTATAATATATGATTTTTCAATTTAATCAACTCAAACTTGTCAAAAAGGAAAGTGTAATTTATAAGTTTGTGCTTTACAACTTTCAATCTGTCAAAAAGGAACATGGAAAACTCAAGTGTCTCTTTCTCAAAAAGAGCTGTCAAAAATGATAGTTGCAATTTATAAAATGGAACTTTACATTATGTTTTACAAGGATATACAATATACATAATGTCTATGATAAAAATAATTAATCTACAACCAAAAATTTTAAAGACTATTTATCCTTTTTCACCTATGTCTTCCCAATATATTCATCAAAACTCTTAAAGATATCCAAAATATGATATTCATTAGGACCAAAAGATTAGAGGTGGATTATTTCACATTATGTAATTGTGTCTAAGAGATCCCTTTGTGTAGCCTTGTATTCCTATCTCTTTCCCTATTTGATCTAATGTATTATGGTACTTAATAAAATAGCAGATGAAGCTCAAGTTAAAAGTTTTGTCTCATGTTGACTCTCTTTTAGCCACTCCTTTGAATATATCTTGAACTTTCTGAGATGAAGGACCTAGTTATGATAATTTATTGCTTGACATGATAATTTATTCAACAAATATTAAATTTCATATAGCATACCAGTGGCCTTGTCATGTGTAGCCTTAGCTTTATCAGTACTCTCTATGAATATCCTTATTCTAAACTAAGATTCTCTATCCAATTCCTCATGTTTTGCATCATTTTTCAATATCTTCTCTACAATGAGGATATCAGTATCAATTATATCCACAACTATCAACTTTAGATAGAATAGGTTTAACCTTTTTGTCTCTTCTTGATACTTGATGATTTGTTCTCTCAATGTTTCCCATCTCTCTTTTAGACTTGTATAGTGATCCATTACTAATTAAATAACTCTAATTCCCTTTGAGATGGGTTCTTCTACCCAATCCTTTTTATCCCTTCCCATGCTACCAATTTTTTTCACTGCATCAAGTGTTGCCAGGTTATGTTGGTTGAGTAATGGGCTCAATGAACTTCTTTAATGTAGTCATCAATTAGTCAACCTTGTTATTTAATTCATCCTTAGTGACCTTGTCACTATCTATTTTATCAAAAAGATATTTAATCATAGATTGAACATCATGTTTCAATCCCTCTCTTATAAGATGACCAAGGTGAACCTTTAATACCTAGTAATCCCCCACCACTAGATCTTCTTTCTGTTCATCTGTTGGGGGACTACAATCTCTACATACTTCTCCTTTGCTAAATCATATAATATCCTTGATATCATTTTAGGATTTGCTTTGGATTTCTTAAATGCATGTGTGAAGGCAAAATCTAATGTGTTCAAGGACACCATATGCTTAAGTTTATTCCCCACTTTTTGTACTAGCTAACTAGGAGTAGCATCCTATTATCTAAATACTGCTACTTATGAATCTATAGCTAAAGATGTTGCACTAGTGCTTATGGTGATGAGTGATGAGTCTATTACTTTTATAGCCAATAAATTTTTAGTTGATGTTTTACCAATCTCTTCCCCATCTATCGGTTGAGTTGCCACATTTATATCAATGACTTGCTCCACCTCTACCTCCTTTATGGGGTTGGGGGTTACTATGGAAGTGGAAGAGATGAGTGCAGTGGAAACATATGTGTCTTTTGTGGGTGTGGGATATGGAAGTGACACCAATGGAGGAGTAGGCATAGGGAGTTGGAAAAGTGAAACCTATGGAAGTGTGGAATCCAAAGTCATGAATGAATTAATCAGTGTTGTGGGGACACTCAGGGTTAATGAAAAGGGGAAAGTGAGGGGGGATGAAACTAAAGCAATAGTTGTCCTAGGGGTTGGGAGGACCAACAAGATTATAGTTAGGATGATTGAATCTAAATCTATATATTATTGTGTAGTTTTAGTGATTAATGGGGTGGAAGTGGTAATTAGAAATGAGATGGAAGGAATTTTAGGAGGGAGTGAAATTGTGGGAGAGGGAGGAATTGTGGAAGGGGGAATTATAAGTGAGACTTGAGTGTCCAATTGAATTGATTGAAATATTGGCAATGGACTTACTAACACAAATGAACTGGTAGAAATGGAGGGGGAAATAACTTGAGGTGAAGGTGGAGTGGAGACAAGAGGAGGAGGTATTAAATCTAATGGGACTACAAAGATAAGTGGAGGGAATATAACAAATATAGGAGTAGATTCTATGACTGAGATGGGAGTATAAACTATTGGAGTTTCAATAACAGTTGTATTTTTAGATGAACTCACTATTGTTTGATCTATTGTTACTCCTTGGCTACTTGATTGTCCACTCTTGCCTTTAAATTTTACTTTATTTTATGTTAAATTACTAGCATATCTTCTTATTCTAGGAGGGTTCCACTATTGGAACCTTCTATTGATGGTGGTACTCCTTTCTCCTTGAGATCTCATAGTTTTTCACTAATGCTCATTGTCTCTTTGGTCACTTTGACCCCTTTACTTTTGAGCTAGTTGATTATTCTATTTATTATGTTGTTGGTTCTATCCATTAATGAGAAATACTCAAGAATGGAACACTTTGATGTTGGAATGGGTTGAGCATAGATTTTATTCTCATAACAGACCTTGTCTACTAGTGACTCATCATCTACCAAGTCCTCAGGGACTGGTACCATGTTAAAAGCCTTTATTTGATCAAGGGTCATCCTAGAATAGTCCTTTAATCTTACTTACTCTTCATCATATAAGTCTTCCCAATAGTATTCATAGTATGGGACATAGGAATATGTTAAAATTCCTAGTGAACTAATAATGTTGCCATTTACATCATAGAATGGCCTTGCCTCTAGAGTCCTCAAGGTCATCTAGGTTATTTTAACATCTACACACTTTTCTTTAGATAAAGAAGGGCATGTGTACCTCCCTATTTTTATGGGGAAATGAATTTCCACCTTGTCTTTTCTAGATAACAACTTGTGAGTCTCCACAAGCTACCTCACAAGTTCCATTGATGCATATTTATCACTCACATACCTCAAAAGTGTGTAATCACAATTGATGAATCCCCTACTTTGATGTATGAGTATGTATGAAATTAGATGAAATAAGATCCCCAATTGGAAATATCTGAAGTGGTAACATCATAGAATCTCTGCTTGTCCATCTCTTTGTCAAACATGACTATGATGAAGTAGATGAATGCATCATTTAATCTTCTAAAGAGTTACTTACTAGCCTCTAGAGTGAGGTTAGGGTAAGAATTGAAAACTTTATTTACTTAGTAAATTACTATGTTAAGTTTTAGGAAAGCTCTACTTTTGGATAATATATAGACTATATAAGATGTCATATAAATCATCCTTGTATTTTGGACTTCCAACAACCGCATGTGGATGGTGTCACTAATCAGCTATGCCTAGTGTATGTATTGCTTTTTCTGGTGGATTACCCATATATATTGGTACATCCAATCTTAGAAGGTCTTTGCATCAAGGTTCCTAGTGATTGTATGATTAAATCACCCACTTCATCCTTAAAATCTATTCTTTCCAATTTTTTGGGCAATCTTGCGGATGTATCCCTAGGGACCCTTAGCCATTGATTATTCAGTACCCTTTGACATCTAGTGTTTTTGTCCTAATAGAATTTCTTTGATGACTCAAGAGTTTTATCTAACTAAATCCCATATTCAGGTATCTGAAACACAGAGTCTATGAAATTGGGGTCCAAGTTTAGAATCTTTTCCCCTTTATCATTTTACACTTCTCTTTTATCCTCATCATATTATTTTACTAATGTGATCACTATCTTAGGGCTCTACACAATCAGGGGGAACGTTTTTTCTTGAAGCATCCCACAATTGTAAATTCTCTAAATCTAGTCATTTTTTTAATTTGGAATTTACTTTGGTCTAGAAATCTCCTAGGTCAATGTGACCTAGGTCTATGTCTATTATCTCATTTGAGTTAGATTATAGGATGAGGGGGACACCAGGTCTTTTGGATTTGTACTTCATCTCTTTTTCATACATGGATTATAGATAAATTGATAAGGGAAAACCAACTACAAATTTGGTAGGTTTTGAAGGTGCAAAACATAGGTGAAAGCTTTGGTAGAGATTGGGGTTATGATTGTAGGTAAAATATATAGTAGAGATTGTAGCTGAAAAATACACTTGTGATCTCTAGAGAAAACTCCAATGGAGATTGGGGTTGATTTGTGTATTGGAAAAGTATATGGAAATGTGAGGTTGCAATTGGAGGTATAAATCCCATGCATTTTTGAGTTATTTTGGCAAGTGAAAGGTCTATAGGGATTGTTCAGGGAATATGCATGAGACTATTCACTAGTTTGTATGGATTTTTTGAAAAACCCAAGGGTTTCAAAATGGTAAGGAAGATGGAGGGGAATGACTTTGATATAATATTTTTAACATATACAACCCTAAACAATACCATGAAAACTATCTAAAAACCTTATTGACATCTAAGCAAAGTAAAGAAAACCCTAAATTACAACTAGATCTACTAACAATGTATAAGAAATCAAAAAATGACTAAAAATCAATCTTGAAAGAGGAAAAGATAGTTTTAAAATGTAGGAGTTCAATCAAAATATCATGTAGGGGGATCAATGGAGTCATGGCTCAAGGTTAATGGTGGTATGGCTCGATTGCATGGCTTGCAGGGTTGAAGCATACTTTCATGCTTCAATGTCATTTAGTAGGATAATAATTTGAACTACAGAGCTCCAAATCTAAATTAGTAAATAAATAATAAATTAAGATAACTGTAATTTAATTTATATATAACCTCTATAATAAATTCCCCTAGGTTGGTGGTTGGTGAGAGATCTGGAGTTTATGAGCAATTTTCAACTTTGTAATTTTGAAATTTGTGGTTTGACCTTTGCATTCCAAAGGATGACCTAGCTCTTTAAAAATTAGAAGGTGGAACTTGAGGTACAATTCTCAATTTTACAAGTTACAATTTTCAACTAGAATTTTGGATTCTATAAGAAGGGTATCGGCAAGAAGTAGAACTCAAGTTGCAAATTACAACCAAAGTTTGATTTCTAGTTGGAGTAATTGGGAAGCAATTTTCAAGCTTTTAAGTTATAAATTGCATTCCAGTCTCCAACTTTTTAGAGGTATATGTTTGGTGGGAAATGGAATTTCATTTTATTTTTCCAACATTGCAAGTTACAAATTACAAGTGGGGTTCCAGTTTCTGATGGTTATGGCTTTTATTGGAAGCAAACATTGGGAAGCAATTTTCAAGTTGAAAATTTAAAACTGATCTCTAGTTTTTATCAGCTAGGTGTTTAACAAGAAGTTGAGTTTGGTTATAATTTGTAAGTTTTCAAGTTGTAAATTGTTGGTTTCTGTCAGGCTTTGGAAAATGAGTGTTTCAAGTTATTTTAAGGCATTTTTCCAAAAATTAATGGGTCTCCCTTAGGGTACTTGAAATTTTGATATTTTTGAGATAAAAATATCAATAGTCATCACCTTGATAAATGCTTGATTCAACTCATATTTCAAGGATTCTACTTCAGTTTCATATCTAATGCATTCTTCCTCTTTAGTCTTCACATTTGTATTAACTATCTCCATCTATGCTTCAATTTGATTGATGATCTCATCATAATCCTCGGAAGTGTTACTCATTTTCTCCTCAAACAATCCAATATGCTCCTCATAGTCCTTAACTAATGATCTTAGTTCTTTATTTTTTCTTCTTTAGAACTCCATTTCCTTTAGGGCACTTACCAATTATACCTCAACTTTCACTTCAACTTCTTCTTCATCTAATTATATATAAACCATAAGGACTTTCCCACCCAAACAATCCTCATTTTTTGATTTTATGTCCATGAATAAGTTTTCATTACCACCATCATCACTATCAAATTCACTTGAGTCACTTACATCAGAAGATTTATCTTCTTTAGTATAGAAGCTTCTCTTATTCTTGAAAGTTCCTTTTCTACCTTAATACTTCCTAAACTCCTTGTTTTTATTAGGATTATAGACCTTATCATCTCTAGAATGTTTTTCATGTTCTTCATTATGCTCATATTTATCCTTGTTAGGATACTTACATGCAAAGTGACCAATCTTACCATAGTTGAAACATTTAAAGGGTAACTTACCCTTGTACTTACCAAAGCCAAACCTCAATTTCTTTGAAAACATGGCTATTAGTTGATCATCATCAACATCTAAACATTCATCATCATTAACCTTCTTGAATTTTGACTTCTTCTCAACTTTGAAATTTGCTTCCTTCTTGGGAGGTCTTCCTTCTTGAGAGGTCTTCCTTAATTTGTTCTCATCTCATAGACATTCAAGATGCTATGAAGCCCACCCATCTCTAACTTGTCCAAATCTTGCATCTCTTCTACTACAGACACCTTAGAATCAAACTTAAGAGTTAGTGATCTCAATACCTTTTTAACAACTATAGACTCTTTCACTTCTTCTCCCAATCCTCTAATTATATTGACAACTTCATCAACCTTAAATAGGTAGGATGCAATGGCTTCATCTTTAGACTTTCAAATTACCTCTTATGGGTCTATAACTTATCCATATGTACCTTGGTGTTTCCTTCATATATGGTCTTAAATTTGACCTATATCTCTTTGTCTGATACATTATGCATCACCTTCATAAGATCTAACTCTGATAGACCACAAAAAATGGCATTCATTCCCTTAGAGTTGTTTTCACTAGCCTTTTTACCTACTACATCAATTGGTGGAATAGGAGTACTATAGCCATCCACAACTAAATGACAAATATTATGACCTTACAACATAAAATATATCTTCTTCCCAATTTTCCAAAATTCATAATAAGATCCATTGAATAACATAGCCATACTGGTAGAGAAACCACCTTGAGCTTATGACTAGCCATCCTTGCTTCTAGGATATCCTTTAGGATTTTAGACCTACTCAAAGGACCAAGATATGATACTAAAGTTTGGAATAAAATTAACTAAGAGGGGTGATAATAATTATTCAAAAACTTTATTATCTATTCCACTTAAGCAATCATCAACATAAATCAAGTAATGCATAAGTAATCAACTATATAAGTATGAAACAAGATTACATAAATCAACACACCATATATGTGGAAAACCCTCAAGGGGAATAAAACCCACTAATATCTACAAATTTAATACAATCCTATAAGACAAACATCAAATTTAGTGAATCACTCACTTCACATGGAGCACCAACCCCAACTAGTTAAGCACCAACTCAGCTAGGCTTTAGCAAGCACCATCTTATAATGAGGCACCAACTTCTTAAATGAATCAACACAAACTCATTAACCTCATATCTTTGATCACATTTAGGACACATTTTTTCTTAAAAATCTGATGATGACCACTTATTTAGCTCTTCACACTCTTAGCCCTTTGAAATTGCCTTCTAGCCTTCTTCGCTCAACTAGCCCTCTTCTTGACTTGATTAGGTCATATGACCTTAATTTTTATATAAAATAAATATGTTAAGAATTAATCATAGTTCCTATACACCCATATTATTGTTTTAAATACCTTATTATGCTTACCAATGTTCTATTTCATTCGCTTATTCTCTTCACTCACATAAAAGCCTAAAAGTGCCTAGTATTTATATAAGTCTCTTGTTCATATCCTTCTTGGTCGCCCAAACACCTTTAACCTATTATTTCATCCATGTAATGGATATTATTACATATAATATACATGTATATAATGTTATTTTATTTCATTTAGGTCTGACCTACCTCAATTAGGACTTATCTCATCTTTAGGTCTCATGGAGACCCAATCCCATTAGGTTTGCTTAGGACACGTTACACTTAGCCATATTTGGAACAATTTAAAACTACACACATGGAAGTAAAATATAATAAAAAACTAAAATATATCCTTTATAATCTCATCTAGGCTTCATAACATTTTCTAGCTCAAACCACTACTTGGAGCACACCATCTGTACTATTCATATTAAGCATCTACATACTTAGAAACTCTGTCTTGAAACATGGAAAAAAAACATAGTTTTTCCAAAAAACCATGTAAAAAAATCACATATACATAATTTACATGACGTTAGGGTCATCACCATATTATTTATACTTCATAACTCAAGACAAAAATATGCAAACCCTTCTCTGCAAATAGCTCACTCAAAACTGCCAACTAGCCTTAAAACACAGTCATGGAAACTTGAACTTATGACACGTGTAAGAACATAATAAAAAGATTATAATGAATTAATAAGATCATACAACATCTTTATGACAATATCCAAAAAATAATCATAATCTCTAATGGCACCTATTGATCTTGCAAACCAATTTATTGACCTTCTCTCTCTCAGACTTCACTCAACTAGACAAACCATTTTAGCTTTAATGTTAAAACCTATTATACTAACTTCAAAGATTATAAAATCATGAATATATCATTAAATTACCATAAAAAAACACTATTTACATTATTTTTTTCAAATCAGATCATAAAGCCTCAAGCTCGTCATTCCAACTTGCTTACCTAAAACTGCCAGTTTGCCTTAAAGCATAGTCATGGTGAAAATGATCTTCAATACCTATATGTCCACTTTAAAATACTTATAATAAATTTGGATATTATTATGAGATCATTATATAATTATTATATACAAATATAACATGATCAAGTGGCAATATTGGTCTTTCAGACCAATCTCATAACCTTACACCTTCACTATCTCATCTCCACTAGATAGGTCAATTTATAAGCAACATTTTCATCATAACAACTAACCTGAAAAACTTATATACAACATTAAAATGTATTAAATTTAATTAAAAATGTCTCCATGCATTTGTATTCATATCTAATCCATGATAACACATCCCTAATCAACTTCTCACTTTTGCCTAGTTTTCTCACTGTTTGCACCATTAGGCTTGTTAGTAATTGGTCAACTTGTAAGACTAGTTTATCACCCCTAAGGGATATATTATTCTTATAAACTAAAATTTATATAAAATAAGAGTCTCATTCTTTAACCTTCATTAATTTTTAAACTTTTACTTGGATAAATCTAACTACTATAGCAAATCTTGGAGAAACAAGGCCTTTATTGTAGGGTCCATTCACTCACTTGACAAACCAATCATGCCTGGAGGTTCCTAGGAGAGTTGAATAAAACCTCCAATCACTTAAATATCCATTAAAATCCATTTTTAATACTATATAATAATATCTTTCATATCAAATCATTATTAGGGTTTTTTGAAGGTTTAAACTATCTTCTAGTCTTAACAATCATTCATAAAGCTTAGCCCCTTATTCAAAAATATATGCCTAAAGATTTGATATAGGACCCTTACCCATATACCATGAATTTATTATGTTTTAGTTTATAAGTTACACATTCTAATAAACACTTGAAATTATTTATTGGGTTGATAACCCTTCATTTTGTGCACATGAGAGATCTCAAAATACTTTTTTTTGTCTTAACCTTCAAATTTTGACCTAAAACTTGGTCAACATACTAAAACAGCATGACATACCATTTAAAAAACTCAATTTTCCATACTTTCCTTGTAAATATAACCTCATACCCCATTAGACCATGCTCTCTCTCTCTTTGCTCTCTAGGCTTTGACCTATAAGTCACACTAGGCTTTAAAAGTGACCTTCTATCCACTATCCAAGTTCTCAACACCTCATATAAAAATTATAGTAACCTATCTCATGATAAAACACTAATTTACATCCTTCATATTCCTTGGAAACACCTCATGATACCTTATTAGGTCAAGCAAGGTCTAGAACTAGTCTAGTTACAGACTTAGATTTAAGGTCTCACCCATGTAGTCTCACCTTGAAAGTCTCCTGAGTGTTCCAATACATCATATGAATGATCAAAAAAAATTATTCAAACTCTTATTAATCTATGCATTCATCTCACCATGATATTAATCTCATACCTTCTCACAAGGTCTCATCATGTAGTGACCAATGTCCTGACTAGGCTTCTCAAGCACTTGAATCTTGACAATTGACCTTGAAACACTCTTTGATACTACTACACCTTATTCACATGCCTCACATGCTCCTCAAATAGTTTCATACCTATGTAGATACCTCTTCATTCTCACCATCCACATGCTCATGATATGACTATGTTTATTCTGACTAGTCTTCTCAAGACACCTTGTACTTAAAGACTAGTAATCAAACATGCTCTTTGATTTAAACCTTGACATCAACCTCAGAAGAATCATTAAGTTGATTTCAAATTATCTCTCAAAAAAGAGACATTAGTTTCATTCAAATTCTCTCTAGTCACATGGATCATATCTCATAGACCACTCATCATGCATCTTCACTAGATATACCTACATTAATGACATCAACTTTGACATCAAATGACATAAATCTTGAAATCAATGAAAACACTTCTCAACATCCTAATATTGAATTCTATAGTGTCCTCCACAAGAAGAGTTTAATTATCTTTTATAATGGTTGGCAATGATTAAAATTGGCCTATAATGGCAGAGTCCTCTATTTGGACTGGTTCTTCAAGTTGCCCTACGTAAGATGAATTAGAATCTCCCAATGGTAAGTATGGCCATGTGACAAATATTATTGTAAACTCTTGAGTTATTAGATTGAAGGCATGTTATTCTTCATAACTAAACTTGGACCCATAGGCAAGTTTATTATTGGTGGTCTCCCAAGTTATGTTTGAGGAAGGTTAAACACCCTTATCTAATGATGCCTGAAATAGGTTTTCACTAGAGGACCTCAATGTTTTATTTATTTTTTTGTGGCTAAGGATGTTCACCCATTCTCCAAAATTGGTTGTAGGATCCTTTTTGATTGAGAACCCTTATTTGTCATCTCCTAATGAAATATTGTCTCTTAAGCCTAAAAATTTTCAAAAGGCCTCATCATTCTCAAACTCATCTACAAGCATTGTGGATTCTTATTATTCCCAGGATATAAGTTGAGGGTGATATAAAGGAAGCGCATTGTGTCAGTTAATTGAAGTAAGAGTATAAATGGCATGAGTGTCAAATAGATTGATATTGGCTAGGTCTTTGTAAAGTTTGTGATTGGACTCTATTTTATTATTGGCATCATCGTCACTAATCATTGGTGTTAGAACATGAATAAGATATGTAGGGTCAGCCCCAAGTGGTTTAAATTTGAGACCATAAATTCCTTTATACTAAGTGATGGAGATTGGCACAAGTGTACCCTACTAACTTGGCCTGAGTCCTCCTCCTTTATAGTCTTGATTCTCCATGATCCTATTAAGAATGGGGTATTTGGAATTTTTTTAATAATCAGCTTGTTTGTCATTTAATAACCATGATTCATTATTTTCAATTGTGTCATGTTTTTAGCCAATGGCCAACATGACAATGATAGGAGTTGGACTATGTGGTTTACCTTTTCCTTTTCATTGCCATTCTATGTAAGGTGGTTTGGCTTTAGGTCTTCCATAGAAATTGGGTTTTGTGTAAGCTTAGCTATATGGAATGTATCATGAGTAAAATATTCTCTTAGGCTATTAGTTGTGATGTTAAAATGATTAGACATTTCAAGAGGTGGCACATGGGAATATGAATCCTTCTTATCTATGTCAATACAATTGGCCTCTGTCAAATCAACAAGTATTTATTTACCCTTATCCTTTTTGAGAATCAAATCCAAGCCAAAATCATAGTTATAGCTTTCATACTTAGCTTCCAAATGATTTCAATGTTTGTAGGGCTACAAATCTTCATAAATGGTGACCTCTATGCTAGAATGAGAGAACTTGAGAAACTGCGTTAGGAACCCGTGTTACCCTTTCTCCTTAGTTTGTTAGTATATTAGTTGATATGGATGCATATGCTTTGTAAGTCATCCTTTGATTATTATTTTTATCTCACTTTCATGGGAAGTAGTATTTGCTTAGATTAGACTTAGTATATAAGTAAGTGTTGAGGCCAATGAATGCATCCATGAATTTATTATATTGAGCTTTCTCAAAGGAGGTTTTCCCCTCAAAATGGCCTATGATCAATATAATCCCTTCATTTTTTCTAATAATTAAATAAATCTATTATTTCATGCATTTTCATTAAAAAAATATGTTATTTCATTCATTTTTATTAATTTTTGTAGGAGGATCCTCTCATCTAGTATCAAAGCACTTTCCAGGGCCAATTTTTTTCTTTTAGAAGTGTTTTTGTGTTTAACTACATAAGTCATTTAAGTATTTTTCTATATCACAATAATCTATTTTGGATCAGGGTAAATACATGTCCACATAACTATGAGAATTTCTTGAGCATAAGACCTAAAACTCATTATGAGGATTACCATAAGAACCATGAAGTAGCTAGTCTATTGAGAGGACCTACCAGCAAGAAGGGCAATGGCCCATCTTAATTGACTAGTTCCCACCTATGAGGAAAACTAAGAGCTATTATTTAGGGGTAAATCCATGGCCAAACATTTTTTAGAGAGCGGTACTCACTCAGATGACATTATTGGCCAGATAGATATATTTAAAACCTTAGGCAACCATGGAAACATGGGGCCCATTTCTATAAATTTTAGAATATTACCAGTGCAGTATCAGAAAACTTGTCATGTCATCTCTTCACATATTACTAACAAAGTATTAGTAGGCTTGCCATACTAGTTTCATCATTTTACCATTACAGTATTATAAAATTGCCATATCAGATCTTTGTATATTACTAGCAGAGTATCAGAAGACTTGTCATACCAATTTTACCATATCTCCCTTGAGGTCTTATATCTTGATTCCACTCCTAATTCCCACAAATCTCAATTTTCTATTTTTTTGGGTTTTTCCATAACTTCCTTTGTTTTGTTCCATTTTCCTCAAAAGTTTTACACAGTGTTCATCTCTCTTTTATGCTCCTTTGTCCCTCTTTGATAAATTTTCTTGTTTTTTTCATTTTCGCTTATGAAATTGCCCTTGCCTTCATTAACCATACACCCACTATAAAAAAAATTAGTAAAATTAACCCAAACAGGAGCAAAAAACATGGAGGATGAAATTACTACCCTCAAGACCCAAATCAAAGATCTTGGTGAAAACATCCTTGGCCTCACTCTTCAACATACCACCTTGAATAATAGAAAGCATCTAGAGCCCTCTTCAAACATCAGGTTTTCTTTTTCCGACAATTTCCTTGGGATAAAATTTGACTCTCTTCAATTCAATGGTGTAGGTCCAACTGGATGGATCTATCAGATAGAATAATATTTTAGTCTGCATAATACTTTTGATGCCAATAAAGTCCTGTTTGTGTCCTTTCACTTAGAACATGAAGCCCTTTAATGGTATTGTTGGTATATCAAGGCTAATGATGAGCCAATAAGACCAATTTTTTCACCCTCATTTTACAATGGTTTGACCCTAGTGCATTTGATGACTTCACTAGAGCACTCACTAAACTTCACTAAATAGGAACCATGAGACAATATCAAATAAAATTTTAAAAATTGACCAATCATTCAGAGGGATTTTCTAATGAATTCTTCAAGAGTTGCTTTGTCATTGGACTGAAGTATGTAATTAAATCTAAGGTTAAAATTTTTTAGCCCAACATGATGATATAATCCTTAAGGTTGGCTAAGCTGGTATAGGACAAGATCACAACTCACCATCAATTTAAATATAATTTTGTTCCACTCAAAAATACAACTCCATAATGATCTCAAATAATGCCAGTCCCTAGAACCACTCTTATCAAGCTTTTTACTAAATTTGAGATGTGATCATGTAGAGAGAAATGACTGTTATAATTTTTATGACAAATTCACTTAGGGACATTGATGTGTTGAGCAAAATATTTACCTAATAGATGTGGACTTTCTTTTTGAAACTAAAGTTTGGGAAGATGATCAGGATATATAAGATGATCCAAACGAAGCTTAATTGATTGTGGAACCTAATTTTTAGAAATACCAACTAGAGATCTCTCTCCATGCCTTAGTAGGAGTCACCACCCCAAAAACTATGCAAGTCAAGGGTTACTTCAAGAAGGTCCCTTTCACAATAATCATTTATTTTGGTAGCACTCATAACTTCATTGACCCTCATATCACTAAATAGGCTAATTGTTTTATCCATCCTTGCTCCAATTTTGAAGTCATGATTGTTAATGGAGGCACATTATCTTGAAAAATGAAGTGTCATAATATGCATATCTCTATTGGAGATTATATCTTATGCTCTGACATGTTTTCCTTGCCCTTAGGTGGATGTGATGTTATTTTGGGATCCCAATGGTTATGCACACTTGGACTCATCTTATGGGATTTTTTGAACTTTGGATGCATTTTTTAGACAATGGGCAAAAACACACAATGAAAGGCTTACACCTAGGGTCTCTCAGCATCATAAGTTCACATTGCATAGAAAATTCTCTAAAGAATAATTCACATGGTGTCATTGCCCAACTCCATTCCATTCAAATACAATAATAATAGTCTCCACAACTCCTTATCTATAAACCATTCAACATAGGTTGTTAAACACAGGATATACTGAGAGGGGGTGAATCAGTATATCATATATCTTATAAAACTTTCCCTTAATCAAATTCCACTTAATCAAACATTCAAGATATTCAATAAAACTAAAACAATAAACACCACACAAGAGAGAGACACCAGATATAACATGGAAACCCAATGTGGGAAAAACCACAGAGAACAATCTCAAGTATATGAATGAGCACCAACTCAAACAATATTCACAAGCACCAACTTGTAAGAGCACCAACCCCTTTCCTGAGCACTAACCCAACAACTATTCATGAGCACCAACCCACAAGAGCACCAACCCCTTTGCTGAGCACCAACCCAGCAACTATTCGTGAGCACTAACCCATAGGAGCACCAACCCCTTTTCCAAGCACCAACCCAACAACTATTCATGAGCACCAACCCACAGGAGCACCAACCCCTTTACCAAGCACCAACCCAACAACTATTCATGAGCACCAACCCCTTTGTTGAGCACCAACCCAGAAACAATTTGTGAGCACCAACCCATAGGAGCACCAACCTCTTTGTGTATACCACACAACTATCTCTCAATGTTGCTATCTTAACAAATGATAGTTCATTACAACATCTCTTTTCTCTCTCTCACATTTGCTCTTCTAAGCTAGATATAACAAATACAAATCATATTCTTCTCTCTCAAATGCTCTTCTAATCTAGATATTACAATATCAAATCAACCTTTTTCACTCTCATTACAAATGGATTTTCAATCCTTTATTTATAGCTTTCCAAATGACCTTTGGCCTTCCCCCTTTGTGACCCTTCAATCTTCATAGAAAATGGTGCCAAACTTATATGACCCTTCATATCCTTGCCTTTGAAAAGTCATGTGGTGACCCTTCATGAGCAAAAACGTCCTTCCCTCTTTTGTCCTTATCTTGGTGACTTTTCGTATTCCTCAAAGTGTCCCTTAATAAGAAATTGTGCCCTTCCTCTTTTGTCTTCACTTGGTGACTACTAGAATTCCCCAAGACAACTCTTCATGGAAAAATACATCCCATCCTTCTTTTGTCTTTACCCCGTGGCTCTTTGACTTCTCCATGGGCCCTTATTTTATCTCATAAGCAACCAAAAATATATTCATTAATATTAAATAAATATTAACTCACATTAGCCAAGATATATCTATTATAAACAACATTAAATGCAATGGGGCCTTTATCACCAATAATGCTAGACCTTTGACATCAATGACAATATTTCCAACAATCTCTCCCTTTGTCATTCATGGCAACCTCAATCTTGAAACTGCCACATCATGTCACCTGCATATACTATCATCTGAAAACATACAGTAACTCCCCCTTACTGTAGTACCCTATACCTATACTTGTTATTCTCCCCCTTTGACATCAATGGCAAAGGGCCTACCTGGAGCTAACACTTAGCTCCCCCTCAACTGATGCTAAACATCAACGGTAGGAAGTAATAGAAATTACTCCTAACTCCTCTCATAGATCTTTGAATGTGTCCTTTGATCGTGCCTTTGAAAAGATATCTGACAATACATACACATTATTCCCTATCTTTCGAGCATCTATAATCAACTCATTTGATTCTTTTCTTCTAATCTCACAACCTTCATCATGAAAATTGAATTTGTATCCTTGATCACATATTTGACTAACACTCAATAGATTATGCTTAAGACCTTTTACATATAAAACATTTTTAGTCTTAGTTCTACCATAATCCAAACTCAAAGTACCTTTTCTAGCTATCCTGGTAGTGATTTTATCTCCAAATCTCACTGTGCCACCACTGATCTTCTTTAGAGTTATGAACTTACTTTTATTTTCTGTCATATGCCTCAAACATCTGCTATCAATTAACCATGGCTGATCTTTATTTCTTACATGCAGATCTGTCTAAACCATCATAGAATCTTCAAGTTATTTCTTTTGTCATGAACATGTCTGAACCTTCTTCCTAATGAATGGAGCATTGAAACTCTGATCATTCCTCTTGATGAATGGAGCTTTGAAACTCTGATCCTTCTTGACTTACTCAAACATGTTTCTACAATACCGAGCTATGTGTCCAAAGTTGTTGCACTTGTAGCATACTATGGTATCTTCATCAAATCTTGATAGAGGAGCAAAAGAGTTGTGGCTTCTACTTGACTCTACTTGACTTTCTTTCTCTTTATTTCTAAAATTGTTATCTCTTTTTCTATATTTTAATTTCTTATGACCATATCCATTACAATAAAAACAATAGCCATAAAAATAAGACATGTCTGTATATCTCTGACTTGATTGCTTTTTGTAGCTTTTTTCTCTCCAGCCTTCTCTATTTGAAATGTCTTTGGTATTCTTCACTTCTCCCCTTTTTGTTTCCTCTTTTGTAAGATCTTCAGCATAGCTCTTTTTCTTTTCAAATCTGATCCCTGTCTTATCTAAATTTGTTTTTTGACTTTCCAATATCTTATTTAGCTTGTTACTGCTATCCTCAAATTTTGAATCACTAACTACTTTATCATTGACTACTTTCTCAATATCTTCTTTTAAAGAGGCAATTTCAATAACATACCTTTCACAGTCTTTTCTTGCTATTTCCAACTATGATGTTAGATCTTCTTCATTCTTCTTAGCTTCTTCAAAGTGTGCTTGTAGATCTTTAATCATTTCCTTTGACTCTTGTTCATTTTTCTTGATCTGGTGCTTTAATCTTTGATTCTTCTTCTCAATAGCTCTTAACTCTTTTAGGGCACAAATGAGTTCTCCTTCCATATTCACTTTAGCTTCTTCCTCTTCTTCTTGATCATCTTCATGTATGGCCATGAATAGAATCTCTTCTTCTGAATTGCTAACTCCACTATCCTCGACTGAGCTAGGATCCTTAGAATACAGACTCTTCTTCTCAAATCCCTTCTTGGATTTGCCTTTGAAATTCTTCTTGTATGTAGGCTTTTCTTCTTCATCATCTTTAACTTTATTTGGGCATCTAGCTAAAAAATGTCCAATCTTTTCATAATTAAAACATTTAAAAGGTAATTTTCCTTGATATTTATTTGTTCCCTTTTTTGGCTTACAAATGAAAAGTGCTCCGTTGTCATCTTCATCATCACTAGAACTATCACTTGATTCTTAAATCTTAGCTTTCTCTTTCTTTGATGTCTTGAAATCTGCTTCTCTCTTTGAGGGTTTATCTTGTTCTATCTGCATCTCATATGTCGTGAGAATACCATGAAGCTCATCCATCTTTAGCTTGGCTAAATTTTTCATCTCCTCGATTGTTGAAACCTTTACATCATATCTCATTGGTAGAGATCTCAAAACCTTTTGTACCACCATTGACTCTTCCAACATTTCTAAAAGACCTTGAATCTTATTTATGATTTGATCAACTCGCAAAAGATAACTTGCTATATCTTCTTCTTCCATATTCAAACTTTCAAACCATCTTCTAAAAGTCTGAAGCTTAGCTTGCTGAACCTTTCCATCACCTTTGTAAATATTCTCAAGTTTTACCCAAGTTTCATGACTAGATTTACATTTCATAACTTTAACAAATTTAGATTCACATAAACCACATAAAATAGCATTTAAAGCTTTAGCATTAAATTCACTTGCCTTCTTTTCTACTAGAGTAATTACAAATGTCTGTGGCTCTTCATATTCTTCCACCACTACTTTTCATATGTCGAATCCAAGGGCTATCAAATAAATCTTCATTCTCATGCTCCAAAAAGCATAATTCATCCCATCAAACAAAGGTGCATTATTTGTAGAAAATCCTTCTTGTGACCCAGCCATCGTGCTTTCTCGATCTACCTTCAAACTGTAAAACTTTTCAAAAAAGAACCTGCTCTGATACCAATTGTTAAACACGAGATATACTGAGAGGGGGGGGTGAATCAGTATATCATATTTATTATAAAACTTTTCCTTAATCAAATTCCACTAATCAAACATTCAAGATATGCAATAAAATTGAAACAATAAACACCACACAAGAGAGAGAGACCACATATAACATGGAAGCCCAATGTGGAAAAAACCATAGAGAACAATCTCAAGTATATGAATGCGCACCAACCCACAGGAGCACCAACCCCTTTGCTGAGCACCAACTTAGAAACTATTCATGAGCACAAACCCACAAGAGCACCAACCCCTTTGTCGAGCACCAACCTAGCAACTATTCATGAGCACCAACCCACAAGAGCACCAACCTGTTTGTTGAGTACCAACCCAACAACTATTCATCAGCACCAACCCCTTTGTTGAGCACTAACCTAGCAACTATTTGTGAGCACCAACCCACAGGAGCACCAACCCCTTTGCCAAGCACCAACCATCTCTTTCCTCTCTTTCATCTTTACTCTTCTAAGCTAGATATAATAAATACAAATCATATTCTTCTCTCTCAAATGCTCTTCTAAGCTAGATATTACAATATCAAATCAACCTTTTTCACTCTTATTATAAATGGCTTCTCAAGCCTTTATTTATAGCTTTCCAAATGAACTTTGGCCTTCCCCCTTTGTGACCCTTCAATCCTCATGGAAAATGGTGCCAAACTTGTATGAACCTTCATATCCTTGCCTTTGAAAAGTCATGTGGTGACCCTTCATGAGCAAAAATTTTCTTCCCTCTTTTGTCCTTATCTTGGTTACTTTTCATATTCCTCAAAGTGTCTCTTAATGAGAAATTGTGCCCTTCCTCTTTTGTCTTCACTTGGTGACTCTTGGAGTTCCCCAAGATGACTCTTCATGAGGAAAATTTGTCCCATCCTTCTTTTGTCTTTACCCCATGGCTCTTTGACTTCTCCATGGGCCCTTATTTTGTCTCATATGCAACCAAAATATATTCATTAATATTAAATAAATATTAACTCACATTAGCCAAGATATATCTATTGTAAACAACATTAAATGCAATGGGGCCTTTATCACCAATAATGCTAGACCTTTGACATCAATAAAAATATTTCCAACATAGGTATGCATGTGTCTTTGCTGAACCAATGAGATTTCCACCTTTATGGCTAGAGGACCACTATATTTTGATCCTTATTGTAAGAATTCCTCCCAACATTAAGCCCTACCACCACCCATTTCAGAAAAATACTAATATTAAGATGATCATTCAAGACTTACTAAAGCAAGGCATTATTCATCCCAGTACTAGCCCATATTCTTCTCCAGTTATCCTTGTCCATAAAAAAATATTGGTCATGGCACCTTTACATTGACTTTCAAGAACTTAATCACATCACAATAAAGGATAAATTCTCAATCCTCATTACTAATGAGCTTCATGGAACTCATTTTTTCTCCAAGTTGGATCTCCACTTTGGATATCACTAGATCTAACTTCATGAGGATGATATCCCTAAGATAGATTTCCACATGCATGATGACCACTATGAGTTTTTGGTCATGCCCTTTGGCCTCACTAATGCTCCTTAAACATTATAGGCATTGATGAATAAAATATTTTGGCCCTACCTATGGAAATTCATTATGGTCTTCTTTGATGATATCCTCATCCATAGTAAAAGATTGTCTAGGCATCTCCAACATTTGGATTTTGTACTACGACTTCTCTTTGATCATCATCTCTGTGTAAAATAGTCCAAATGTGCTTTTGGCTAGGACAAAGTGGAGTATCTCAGGCATATTATTTTAGTCTAATGGGTTTGGATGGATCCTAAGAAAATATCTACCATGAAAAATTAGCCTCATCCTCAGACACTCAAGAGCCCTTATGGTTTTTTGGGTCTAACTGGATACTATCATAAGTTTGTCAAGAATTATAAGAATATTGTAGCTCCACTGAAAGCTATATTGAAAAAGGATGCTTTTACATGGACACAAGCTACTAAGTGTGCATTTGAAGAATTGAAACAAGTTATGTGTGCTACACCTATTCTAACTATGCCAAATTTTACCAAGACCTTCACTATCGAGAGTGATGTTTATGATAATGGACTTGGTTTTTATTCTCCTCCAATAAGGATGCCCCATTCCATTCACCATCAAATACTTTTCTATAAATAATTTAGTACTCTCTACTTATGAGAAGGAAATGATGGTCATTTTACATGTAGTACAGAAGTGATGGCTATACTTACTAGGAAATCATTTTTGCATCAAAATTGATCACTAGAGTCTAAAATATTTTTTGAAATAATAGGTCTTCATCCCATCATAATAGAAATGGGTCAATAAACTCATGGGTTATGACTATGAGATCACTTACAATAATGGTAAGTATAATATTGTGGTTGATGCTCTGTCTTGCACATTTACAGACCAAGCTTCCTTTTCAGCTATTTGCATGCATATTCTAAATTGGTTGGACATTATACAATAGGGGTATGTCAATGACCCCTCATTATCTCAAATCATTCAATAGTTGGACACTAACCCCTCTATCATACTACATTATTTTTGGTATGGTTCTTCTCTATAATACAAGGGCCATATGGTGCTTCTCTAGAGCACAAATATTTAGTAGGTTGTATTCTATGAACTATATACTTCTCTATATGTAGACCACATAGGGTTTCTCAAAAATTATGAATGGGAATGACACAACTTCTTTTGGAATGGAATAAAAAATGTAATTCAATATCTAGTGGCTAAATGTGATACCTACCAATGCAATAAGGGTGAAACAACACTCATTTCTTGATTGCTTGAATCTTGCCCATCTCTATTAGGATTTGGATAGATATTTCTATGGATTTTATTGAGGGTCTCCCTAAATCTGGAGGGAAAATAATGATCTTGGTTGCAGTTGATCTCCTCTCCAAATATAGTCATTTTTGTGCCCTCATCCATCCATATACCACCTCCATAGTCGCATGAATTTTATTAGACTAGATTTTCCATCTTCATGGCATTCCTTCTTTCATTGTCTCAGATCGTGATGTAACCTTCACTAGCCATTTTTGGATATAACTATTTTGATTCATCAGAACCCAACTAAAGATGAGTTTTGGGTATCATCCATAAAATTATGACCAGATTGAAATTGTCAATAAATGCTTGGAAACTTTCCTTCATTGCTTCACCTTAGAACAACAACATCAGTGGGCAAAGTGGCTCCCTCTCACCAAATGGTGGTACAGTACCTCCTACCATACTTCAACTAAAATGACTCCATATGAAACATTCTATGGTCAAGCACCACTATTTGTCCTTCCATACACCCTTAGTAGATCACTTGTTCAAGTGGTCAACATGATTCTCTAAATCCAGGATTAGATCCTTAGCACCCTCTGAGATAATCTTCATATGTCACAAAATAGAATGAAATAATAGGTTGAGCAGCACCATTCCAGTCACACTTTTTAAGTAGGTGATATGTTTTTTCTTCACCTATATCCATATGATTAATCTTGTTTAAAACTCAAAGGGAATCATAAGCTGGCTCCAAAGTTCTATTGGCCATATAAGGTTCTACAGAAGATTAGGTCAGTTGTTTATAAGTTTGAGCTCCCACCTTCTTCCCGAGTTCACCTAGTAGTTCGTGTCTCTTGTTTGAAAAAAATTCTTAGCATAAATATCAGAGTGAAAACTATTTTACTAGAACTTGATAGTGAAGGATTCATCCTTCTTGAATTGAAGGCAATCCTGGATAGGCACACATGACAACTTCACTCCCACTCCATCACAAAGGTATTAATTCAATGGCATGTAATGTAACTAGAGGATGTAACATGGGAACCACTATTTTAGATTTAGTACTAATTCCCACATCTGAAGCTTTGAAGACAAATCTTTTTTTGAGAGGGGATATTAGGAACCTGTGATAACCCTTTTATTTACTTTATTAGTATATTTATTGCTATAGATGTATATAATTTGTAAGTCATCCTATGAGCATTTTATTTTATCCCATATTCATGGGAAGTAGTAGTTGTTTATATTAGACCTATTATATAATTAAGTGTTGAGGCCAATGAAGGCATCCATGAATTCATTATATTAATCTTGCTCAAATGAGGTTTCCCCCTTGAAGTAGCCTGTGATCAATATAATCCCTTAGATGTTTTTACTAATTATATAAATTTGTTATTTCATGCATTTTCATTAAATAAATCTATTATTTTATACATTTTCATTAATTTGTTGTAAGATGATCCTCTCACATTAATTAAATGTTGAAAGGATTACACAAATTTCATGTATCAATTATCTACCCAAGAGTAAATTGTATAACAAATCTAGGTCTAACACATGGCATATTATATCATGGGTTAAAGGCCTAATGATAAGTGGTAAGCTTATGGTGTCTTGTGATCATCACTCTTCATTGTCATAAGCCTTGATAGTGATCATTTTAGGTTGGAGATCAGTTTTTATGTATTTGAGATGCTTTATGAGCTTTAGAGACATAATATTCAAGCTTGATCCATTGTCTATGAGGACACAGTTCACTTTGTTCCATGTTATGACAACTTCAATGTATAATGGATTGTTATGGAGAGGGTAGAGGGCTGACATATCACTTTGGTCAAAGGTTAACTATTGGCTTGGGGCTAGATGTCTAACCAAAATTTAGAATTCTTTTGATGATATGTCATTTGGCACTTGGGATTGGCTAAGGATTTCTATTAAGATGTTCTTTTGGATGGTAGATGTATACAACAAATCCAAAATGGAAATTTGTATGGGCATATTCTAAAGTTATTCCATGATATCAAACATCTTTTCCTTTATAGCGGTATATGGCTTGTTTTTATCCAGAATGGTGGGTTGAATGGGTTTAGTGGCAGATGGTTATGAGCCAAGAATGGTAATATTTGACCATTGAGTCATGACTATAGGATCAAGATTTAGAGACAAGACCATTATTTATAGAAAATGATGGTGGTAAGGGGCCAAATAGGATAAGTCTGAGTTGTTGGTGCACTTATATATGGTCATAGGGCAATGGCAAGTTATTGGTATAAGGTCCAAAAATAGTAATCCCTACGTGTCGGTATACCTATATATGGTCCTAGGTCAAGGAAGGATCATTGACATAGGTTGGTTTATTGGAATTGGTTAGCAATGGTACCATTTGATTATCACTTGGTCTTGGATTAATGGTAATGTTGGAATGGTGACCTCCCTTAAGATGACCTAAAACTTTGTTACAGTCATGTGCAACTACATGGTAAGTCTGTTGGGTATTAGGATCATTTTGGACTTGTTTTTATCCATTTGCTTAATGTTTTTGTTGTTATCTTAGTTATTGATACTGTTATTGTTGTTGTTTTGGGCTTTTTTGCTATTGTTGTTAGTTATTATTGTTATGTTATGGAAAATGGTTTTGATAGATACCTAGGTTCTGATTAGATGTAGATGCTCTATTATCTAATGTTATTTCCCCTTATTTCTAACATATTTTGAATGAGATATTTGATTTGCACATAATAATGTATATTATGTCCATCAACCTAATGATATTCAAAAAAATCAATCTCCTTATACCAATTTGGATAAGGGATGCCCTCTGCATAGCGCTTTAGAATAGGTTAACTAATAAGATTAGAAGTGGCTAACTTGTGAAATATGGATTCAATAGGTTCTCTAAGGTCACTAAAGACTTGATGAGTAGGCACATTTCTCCTTGGAGAAGGTATTTACAAAGGTAGGGGTTTTTGTGTTTGTTATACTGGTCTAGATTACTACAAAGACTACGCTTATTGAATAGGTTTTTAGTGAGGAGTAATTTTCATTTGTGATGTAGGATGAGTAAATAGTGTTTACACCATTTGGACATGTCACAATTTGGTTACTCTATTTCCAATAATACTATTATTGTGGTTGATTTTCTATGATTTTTTATAATTACTATCCTAGGCTGGGGTTGATGTTTGTGCTTAGACTTGGTTTTGGTTTTGATTTTGGCCATTTCCTTGGTTTTAAGTTTGATTTTGATGTTATGAGGTAAGCTTGATAATCCCTTTGTTAATAAGTGCCTTTTTAATTAACAAATCAATGTCAATGATTTCCTTAAATGAATGTGCACATTGCAGCTCCAGATGGTAAGATATATCATTATGCAAATTCTTGGTAAACATACTAGCCAGCTTTTTATCTGGTAAGATATGATTGAAATGGATAGAAAGTTTTCTCCATCATTGTAGATAAATTTCAAATCTTTCACTTAATTTATGTTTAGCTTGAGTCAGATCTACCAAAGAAATCTCATGTTCAATATTTTAGGAGAAATGCTACATAAACTTGTCTAAAAGGTCATCAAAATTAGAGACTAAATTCTTTGATAATTTTATAAACCATTCCAAACCCTATCCTTCTAGACTTCAGGGAAACAAAAGTAGGATTTATATATCACTATAAGCCACTAAATGACAAGCAACAAATAATTGTGTTAAATGGGCCTTAGGGTCTCCCTTACCCTTGTACTTGTCAAACTTTGGTGGTTTATACCATGGAGGAAATAGTATTTGTAGATATTCCATGTTGAATGGGTAAGAACACGTCATCCAATTTAAACTTCATGATTTATTTCCTAGATTGGATCACAGTAATTATATCCTTCATTTGTTGTAGTTCTTATGCTAATAAATTAGATGGAACATTAGCTTGAGGCAGAGGCTAGGTGGTCAAAACTGGATTGCTTTAATCAAGGAAAAGTGGAGGCATGGTTTGTTATGGAATGTTGGTTTTTCTAGGGAACTAAAAAATAATATACATCTACATATTGGGATGAGTTTTTTGAAATTGCATGTATTAAGTTGTGATGTTCTAGTTTGTATTTGAAATATAGGCCTAATTTTGACAAAATTGTGCTTGAGATGGAAGGATATGGCTCTAGGTGAAGTATTGTGCATGTTATGGTTGAATAAGAACTTGTTGTTGACTAGTAAAAGCTAGCTAAATAGGGGGAACTTATTGTGAAATAAGGCCCTATCATTAGATTTGTGGCACATTTGGAACAAAAGGAAATTATTGCCTAATTGGTACTTACAGGTTAGTGGTACCTCATTATTGTATCAACACTTATTATGAATTAGAAACTGGTTAGATATTTAGAATTAATTATTGACCAATAGACATAAGTTTTTAATTAGATAACATTTGTGAAGGCATGTTGGTCTATGACTGAAGAGGTATACTTATTGTTACCTAACGAGGTGGAACATTATTTACCCCCTATTGAGTTGGACCATTATTCTATCTTTGTAGCATTGGCATATTGGATTGTGCCTATTTTTTTAAATTGTTAGTCATCACCTATTATGGTGGAGTAACATTCATCACATTTTGTTGAGGCAAGGCACCAATTTATATTTTACTATTTAATCCTTACGATTACATGCTTGATGAAGCAGTTGGTTGAGGATTAGAAGTAGTTTTTTTATGATTGGGAGGTAGAATTTCTTGCCCCATGCTATTGCAAACCAATTGTGGTGTTTACCAAAGGCACTTATTATGGACTAGTTATTTGTGCATTTAAACCATTTTGGCCTAGATTAGACAACACTTGTGTCTTATCCACCATATTTGACACATTCATCTATGTAAAAGTAGTAGACACTTCTTTGATAGTTAAGGCATTGAACATGTCTCCAACTGAAGTGCTTTGCATGAATGGGTCTATACCCAAATTTTCTTGGCCTCTAAATTTGATTAATAACCCCATTGAAGGAGCTAGCTCTATGAGAGGAGCACTTGTCATGGCCATGTTATTAAAATTGCACGCTAAGTTCAAAGAGGTTAACTATGCTATCTGCATCTATATGATGCCTTTCCTATAATAATCATTTATGGATCTTGGTATAAAATAAGCATGAGTGCTTGAGGATTGATAGTAGAGGCATGTTTGATGGTTTGGTTGTAAGGCATAGTTAAAGGCACTCTAAATAGACTAGGAAAGTTTTCATGGGGGAAGTCTGCTGGAAACTTGACCCGTACCTCTATGTCTATGATTAAAACTTTGTCCTTGTTTGAAATCAAGTGATGATCAAACAAATAGGGATCATATGTCAATGGCATCATAACTTAGTATGATTTTTATTGATATGGGTCTATAACTAATGGTATGCTATCAAGGTATTGTGTTGTTTGTTCTTGGTCCTTATCTGAGTATGCAGGCATGTTAACCAAATAGTGAGCTAGATGATCTTAGCATGGTTCCCCATATTAAGTTTTGTGAGGATAGGGATCCATCTCACAAACTAAATCATCACCATAGGGGTCTTGAACAAAGTCATCTTATGCGACCACATTATCATATCTTGGATTGTACATGGCTATGTTGTGGGTATAGTGAGACATATTCAAAAAAAATGATGAATATTTTGCAAAAAAGGCCAAGAGTTCTATAAACTCTAAAAAAATATAAATGTCTCAAACTTGATATAACTTGGTCTAAAAGTGGATTTGTATCTCCAAGCATTCTACACTAAAACTTGGTATAAAATAATCTAATGTCAAATGTCTCACACAAAAAGGTCAAGTGGATGAATAAAAACTAAAATTCCAAACTCTAGGTACAAAGTGTTTCAAAAAAGTCTAATCTAAAGAAAAAAAAGTTACTAGGTCTTTCAGATAAGGCACAAAAGCTAGGCTCAAAATAGGCATGTGCTAGGTCTTTTGGAAAATGTACAAAAGCTAGACTTTAAACAAAATGAGGTAAAAGATTTAATCTAAAAAATTTGAAACACTTTGGCATAAATTAGGCATTCAAATTTAAACATGAACTTAGTCAATTAGTATAAGGCATGAAACAATAAGCACATGGAAAGTATACTATTTCCCCTAAAATCTAGACACAAACAATAGTTTTTAAATTGAATAAAGAATCAACCTAAGTTACATAACCCAAAATATGAAGATCGATGTCTAGACCAAAATTACACAAGGCATAAGTAGAAATCAATCAATATTTGGATTTTAACTTGTCACGGTTAAATAAACTCAACTTAATAAAACTAGGATTCTTTGAACAAACAAGATAGATAAGAATAGACAATATAATGGCACTAGGTAAAGATCCCAAAAAGCAAATGTGGACTTGGTTTCGAAAATGGAATTTGGACACAAGGTAAACAAATCTTTGAAACTATTTTAAGAAGCGTAATGACATTATCATGCTCTGAAGATATGATCAATGGTTTACATCAAGACTTAAAGGCACAAGATTCAAAATGAATTGGGAAGCATAATGACACCCTTTTCAAACAAGTGACACATGAACACAAAGGTTGATAAAAATATTAAGGCACATGTGTGGTTTTAAATGGGCAGTGTAATACCTCCTTAAACAAAGGAGTGATGTATAAATAAGAATCAATCTGATGTGATAATATAAACAAATATTTTAGTCTCAAGACCATGCACAAAGGGATAAAATAACAAAAACACCTAAGTGTAACATCCTAAATCCTAAAATTGACAAGGTTGCATAATACTATCAAATTATGTCAATATACTTGCTCTTGAAAGGATTTTATTTGTTAATCCAAAAAGTAAAAGCACATGAAAAGTAGAATTTTTTAGGCCTCCTCTTCTCTCAAGATTTTATACTATGATATGGAAATTTGAGCTACTAGCCCTGCATCAACACTATTCCCATGACAAGTGGGGTTATTCAAAACTATCAATTTTTGCTCATTTCTAGATGGTCCCAAGTGTGGATAACACAAGAGATGCTCACATTTATTATATCTATGTCAACTAGATTATTTTTAAAAAGTATTGTCTTCTTCACAACCACTACATCCATCACTTTCTTAGTGTAGTGTGATGTTCGAGTTGATCATATATTCTAAGGGTAATAGTCGCTAATGAAGGTAGTTTAACCACTCAAACTACCATACCAATGATTCACCAACTCAATTTATATATTCCACCATAGATTTTTGTTGAAATGATGTCAGGAGATGAATTACTAGGTCAACACTTCCCTATAGAACTTGTGAGGAGGTGATGAACTCCTGCTCACAAGCCAAAATGCACAAAAATTAAAGACAAGTGAAAATATTTTAGGGTCATTTTGGGGTCATCCAAACCATATAGATTTGTGGAGGGCCTTACTGACTTTCTTTTTACACTTTTCTAATAAAGAGATGAAGGAAAATAATGAGTGTTTTTACTCACCCAAGTTCAATAAAGGGGATGGGGGAGAGCATACACATGTCACGTGGTTTGCGAGAAATAAACAACTTTCAATAAATAAACATGAAATGAAAAAATCTTAGGAATATGTATCTAAATGTGAAAGTTCATTTTAGTGCACCAAAAACAAAGTATGTTTAGAAATTTGAGCCCCTTAGCAATAGTTGTTTGAAAAGTTTGGAAAAAACTTCAAAAAACAACTAAGGCATGAAAATAACTAAGATTTTTTTAAGCACCAAAGACAAAGTGAACAAAATTTAATCATGTTCAAACTTGGCTTTGTCCACCTCAGGACCTACAAATTATTAGAGGGTTTCCTTACTTAGAATCCCAAAATCAAGTGAGAAAATAATATTTTGAAATGAACTCTCAGGTTTTTCTATTTTTTTCTCAAATATAGATCCATGTTGATCCACACAAGGATCAAGGTCAGTCCACAAAGGTCAGCATTGGTTAATCCACACAAGGACTAATATCAGTCCAAAAAGATCAACTTTGGTTCCTGCAAAAAAACAAGAAAACATGGGTTATTCTTCACAAAAATATTGTTAGTAAAATGAGCTTAAAACCAACAATTATCACTAGATCCTGTAAATAAATGGTCAGACAAATAATATGCAGGTTTTTAAACATAGAATAAAATCTATAAAACTCCAATAAAACCCTTGTTAGTCACATTTTTGTCATGTTTCATTTTTTAACAAGGGACTGATGTCAGTTCTAGTAATTTAAGTCAATCTTGGAAAATCAATGTTGATCTCTGTCAAATTTGAAATAAAATGGCATCAATCACCTGTGAGTTGTTAAAAATAGAAAAACATGAAAAATGAAGTTAAAGCTTGAATTTTGAAGAATTTTAAGCATCCATTAGCAAAACTAAAATTAGCATATCATCTTCCTTGTTTATATGGGATCATTGAGAGTCCCTCTGGATGTGCTAACATTTGAACTAGAAATTTAACATAGAAGGGAGATTAGTATTATGTTAGTCTCATAAAACAAATAAAATGAACACACTAAGATCCTAAAACCTCTATCCTAGACACTAGGGAGAGCTTATGTAACAAACACTAAATGAAATAATAATAAAAACACAAAAGACATATCTCTTTTACCTTCTTTGGAGCTTCAAATGGCTTTGTTGAATGGCTTGCTTGGTTTGTGTATCAGTAAGCCTTTGACAATGGAGGTTGTTTGGCTCCTTCTTTCCTTGGCACCTTGGTTTGTGATTATTTGGCTTAAGAATTTGGCATGATAACCTTACTTTCAAATTTTTTATCTCTCCAAATTAGCAATATAACATTGGCTTATGAGAAATTTTTGAAGATATTTGTGCATAATAACTTTGCACTAAAATAGCTTGAAAACCAATAGGCATGGCCTTGTATTTAGAGCCTTAGGAATTAACTCTCACCTAAGGTGAGTCAAGGTTGAGTTTAGGCTTAGAATGGGTTTAAATTAACCCTTAATGAGTTAAAAATAACTCCAGTTGAGTTAATAATTTTCAAGTAATTATGATTTGTAATTATTAGGCATGGCTCTCGAATTAGATATTTTAAGATATTTTTAAAGAGATTGAAAACTCACAAAGGTAATGATGAAAGGCTTGGCTATTTTGAATTTTTTGAATTTTCTTTTTTAATATTCATTAATTACAAATGGATAATCCAAATAGGCATTTAATCCTGTTTAATTTGTTAATTTATTTTTATTAACCTTTTAGCTCTTTCAAGGTTTTATTAAGTGTGCAAGTGCCCCACTTAATAGGTCCATAGGCCAAATTAACAATTGTGATGTTGTAACATGATTAAAGATGAATTTGTGAGAGGTTATTGTTGTATATGATCTAATACCCCAATTAGTGATGTTTTAACATAATTTTAATCTTTGAGTAATGATGGACAAGTAAATTTGGGACGTTCAATGATACTTAAGCCTAATTTGTAATGGTTGGTAGGAATCAGTCTGAAGTCTAGTCAGAAGTTAGTTGTGGCCCATTTTAGGTGTCTATAGTTTGTACCTACATTTCATCTTTTTTATCTTTGACATGTGTTGGATTTGGCCACATGCACCTTTCTCTTGCATGACATTTACCTTAAAAATTACAAAATAACCTTAACTTCTCCAAACATGTATAAAATTTTCATGCAAGGTGGTCAAAGGGTGGTATGACTTGAGAGACACTTATGAACCTATGACACCTTTTTAATCAACCTTTAAAATATCATGGTATGGATAGACTAGCACAAGACAAACATAATTCATTACCTTAAACTTGTCAAAACAACATTAAACTATGCTAATAAGACCTAAAAAGGACCATTTGAAGACCTCAAAAGGAACATAATGGCTATGAACAAGGTGATAAATCATGACAAGTCAAGTTTTTTATGAACCTCTCTAATGGTGGCCAAAATTTGGTTGACATCTTTGGTGATATCGTGAGGATGTTTGTTTCCTAAGCAACTCAAACTAGTTGCCTTGTCCATCCATTGGGTTATGGAGTCATTTTCCCTTAAATACTACCTTGAACAAGATGACAAATTGAAAACACCTCCCAACATACAACACATAAAAGATAACATGCAAACAACCAAAACAAAATAATACAACACACACACCTATGTTAATAAAGCACTTAAGGAAGACAAGACTTAAGTAATCTACTATACACAACTAATCTCAGTATATCTTCTTCCTCTAGGATCAAATGGGAAGATATTGAGGTCACCATACTCCCATGAAATCATATTATCCCATGCTGAATGATTTCTAGTCAAGTACTACTCATGGAGTGAGAGATTCCACCTATATTTAAAGATTTTACCACATTCAAAACCTTCTTAACAAGCTATCAAACCTTCTTACTTCATTACCTTGTCTATGAGTTGACTATGTGATTCAAGGACCAAATATACTCCTTCAAAACTTGGTTTCTTGGCACAACTAATTTCATTATTACCTCATCAATAGGTTTCTCCTGATCAAGCTAAAAAATCTGAGATAGATCTTGTGGTATACTTATAGGGTTAGCTTGAAGGAGAGGTGCACCTTATTTCTTGATAGATTGAGGCCAATGGAACTCATTTTCCTTTTCCAAGAGTGAATAGGAAACTACAAATGGATTTAGAGGTTGATAACCTTCTTTAAAAACATCAAACAAGTCATCTTTAAATGAATTAGCCTCTTAGAGTGGCAAGCTTAGAGAGTTGCCTTCCTCTTGCTTGGTGATTTAATTAAAAAATTACCTTCCTCAATCTGAATCAAACCATAAAATCTATCTAGAAGAGTATAACCTTATCCTTATAACTTTAAATAAGTCCTTAAATTGAACTTCTTCTAGTTCTTATTTAATTAGACCTTCTTCAATATTGATAAGAGCTGATATAGATGTAGTCACAACATAGTTTGAGTAGTTAGAGTTTGTACCTCTTTAATCATGCTATTGGGGCTCAAAGAAATTTTTTGACACCTATAATATATCTTTATGAGATTCTTATTTTTTTATAATTTTATCATCACCTTGTTCACATTTGGAAAGACCATCTTTCTCAAGGTCTACTATCACTTGATCAACTTATACTCTATCAAGGTCACCTTTCTCTTAAACTTCAAAAGCTAATTTGCATCTCTCTTCACCAATAGGTGTTCCAATATAATTTCTTCCTCATTTTCACTTGAATTATCTTCATCATAACCTTCTTGGGAGTGACCTATATCTACAATTTGATTTTATTCCTCAAAGAGGGGTTTTTTAACCTCACAAACTAGGTTTAGCCTCTCATGATCAATGAGCTTGTCTCTTTCTTCCCTCCATTCACCAATTAATCCCTCAAACTTTGAAATTTTTTGTCTTTAAATTTTATCCACAAGGATTTCATTATTCATTTGAATGCTCTTTTGAATTGATTTCTAATATGAAAAAGTATTAGGTTTTTCAAGATTCTCAATAAGGATTTCTTGATTACCTTGGATTCCTTCTTAAATTGATCTCTAAGTTGGGAAAGCTTTAACATCTTGAGGAGGGATGGGTGGGGTATGAATAGGTTCAGGCTCTTCCTTGATCTCAACTCCCAAATCTAGGCTTGTTTCACTTTGTTTATCCTATGACTTGACCACTTGATTCTAACTTGGAATCTTAAAGGACTTATGGGAGGGTTCTTGAGGAAGGAGAATGGAGTTTTATGCCAAAATAGCCTCATTATTTTCCCTCCAAGTGGAAATCAAACTTTCAAATTTTGATTTGTCTTTATTTTCAACCCTCCCAAAAATAAGCTCTTTCCTCTTTTGGATGTTCTCTTGGATTGATTTCCATGATGGAAAGGTTTGAGGGGTATGAGAAGGACTTGGGACACTTTTAAGCTCACTTGATGCAGTCTTTTGAGGAAGAATGGGTAGCATAAAAGAGGGTTGAGGTGGTATAGGAGAGGGAAGATGAGGTTGATAACATTAAACTTGATGCCCTTCAAGAACTATTAGTTTGTCCTCTATGCATTAAATTATACCACCTATGTCACTCATATCACTAATGAGTCTTTGCCTATTTTTTCTCTCAATAGGTGTCCACTCTCTCTTTATCAGTTGTGATGAGTCTCTCACATTATAAATGAGATTATTAGGAACACTTTGACCATACTCCCTTTGTGGGTTGAGCCCTAACATATACCTTTCATATCCTAATATAGTTTTCTTGAAGCTTGAGATGGATTGATTTTTTAAATGACTCTTGACTAGGGGCAACATGGTCTTGACAAGGATAATTAGAAGGATACAAAGGCAACAAGGAGGTGGACTATCTTGGTAAGATTTTTGAGTAAAATAATGAGGGAAAAACTCTTGATAGTGAGGTTGATAATGGTACACATAATTTTAATAAAGGTCAACAAACTATTGATAAAGATTAACATAAATTTGATATGGCTCACAAACTTATCGAAAATATATATCAAAATCAAAATCAACCATGAAACCTCATTAAAAAGACAAAAATGAAAGATCACTTGCTTAAAATGGTACCTAGGCTGCTACAACTAGCTGAATACATTCAGAGTCACTGTTGATGTTTGTTAAAATACCTCTAAAGGCTAGTGTATTGAAGATTAAAACCAAGTACTCTTCAATTAATTGTTAATCTAGTCCCACCAGTTATGCTAGAACTATTATATCTTAAATTTGTGCCTTTGAGAGGGTGTTTCAATCCCTCTCAATTTGAGATATATAGTGGGATTAGTCCTAAATTTTGGTTGAACTCTAAGTGGACTAAACATATAGATTATAGGGCTAGCTCCACTTAATGTATTAATTAGGCTCCACTACTAACTTGTAAAGGAAAAAGGGAAGGAATAACATGAAATAAAACTAAGGGGATGATACACCAAATCAATTGATTACTACTAACCAGCTACATGTGAACATATAGACCATGAGACTAACCTTAACATACACTACTCCTAATCTAAATATTTCACATCAGCATTTCACTATGGAGGTTGTGATAGATGCTTAGGCTAAGAGGACTAATTAATAGGTTTAAAATGACACTAATTAATAGAAAAACTCACTCAACCCTTGTACCACACTTACACACTTCACATGACATGCAAAAGAAGATTTAAAACTGTGTGTGTGTGTGTGTGTGTGTGTGTGTGTGTGTGTGTGTGTGTGTGTGTGTGTGTGTGTGTGTGTGTGTGTGTGTGTGTGTGTGTGTGTGTTGGAATAGGATAATATTCCAAGGAATACTAATCAAATCAATTGATAAGATCAAATATACATGCACACACACTAAGTACATTCATATAAGGAGGTAAAACCAGTAGTCTTTATTTATCCAAGGAATACAAATGAGTAGGGCTTCCTTATACTTAGGTGGAGGATTCTTAAAAATCCAAAAAATGCTATATATATAAATATATATATATATAATGAGAGAGATAAATGGTGTAGAAGAGATTCATTGACAAGTTTCAAGCATTCATGACAATAGTTACAATCAAGAAGGAGGTTATAGAATAGTCTCATAAGATATTCAATGATATGTGTTGCCTTCTTGATGATTCTTCATCTTGGAAATGGTGTAGGAATTTCTCTCTTTGCTTAACACATCTTGTTTCTTCTTCAAATTGCCCTCCTCATGGCTTAGAAAGTGACAAGTGGCATTCCTTAGTAATCAACTCACCTTAAACTTCCCTATGCTCTCCTCTTTGACACTATGCATCTTATTAGGATCTCACCAAACTAATATTGTAGTGATGATCATACTTTTATAGATGTCTTGAAACCCACTAGCCCCACTATGCCTCTTTATGATCAAACATATCAAATCTTGTTTCCAAATTAATTTCTAGTGTACTTACTTCACTTGTTTCTCTTTCCAATTAGCCCTCAATTAGGTCTCTAGGCCTAGAAATTGACATTTGCTTCTTATCAATGCTCACATATGTGAAACTCTAAGAAAACGTTTAACTTTAGGGACCTCATAATCACTCTCCATGTCAAATTTGAGGGTTTGTAACCTTGTACGGATAGGTGAACCAAGAAATGACCAAAAACTAAGCCTAGGTGCATGTTTAGGCTTGAGAGGTAGTAGGAGTGGTTTCTCAAGAAATTTTAGGTATAATGCTTGATAATGGTCTATTTAAGCCTATAACATCATAGGAAAACTAAATATACTGAAGATAATCTCTCCAAGAGTATTCTAAAGGCCTTTAACTAAGCTTCTTGAGAGTCATAATGACATAGTCACCTTTTTGGACCAAATTGGTGGCTTGAATGGTTCATATATCCTCTTAGAAGACCTAAAAAAAGTGTTTATATGACTATACAACCTCTTCCTAGGCTTACAAAGCTATATCTCCTAACTTAAATGTGTATCCTTACTCTGCATACTCACAAATAGGTCTGCAACTATGCCTTTTTGCCAATTTCATATAGTTTTACCTTCACATGTGTTAAAAAATATGCTCAATCAAGTGTGTGAGAGAGTTATAGAGATCATCCAAGGTATTTTTAAGTATTTCCCATCCATTTTAGGTTTTTGACATAGTATTTATCCCATTAGGTCATATTCAGTCTTTTTAGTCTTTTGACAACATGTGAGTGTCCTACACTCTTAATAATCATTCATAGAAATGAGGCCATTAACTTGAGAACCAATGAATGAAAATTTGAGGGAATAAGCCTTGATAAATACCCCTAGGATATTTTTACAACATTAAAATATTCAAGGGAGATTTAATCAAAGTTTGGGAGTCTTTTGGGCTCACTTAGGCAATCCATGAGTACCTTATAGTTTTAGCAATGGTACATAAAGACCAGGGGCATAAACCAATGATTAATACCACTAGAGTTTAGTATTAAGACATATTTATCATCATTTAAAACCATTTTCCTCCATGCATATAGTCATGATCATACTGAGCAAGAGAAACTATCTCAAATTGCAAGTTTGCATTTAAAGAGCTCGAGAAGACCATTTAAACCAAAATATCAATTTTCCTACCTTTCTTTATCAGAAGATACTTTTATATGGTATATGAAAACACTATTAACCTTATTATTTCCTTTCTCTACCTTATAATTCCATATTTCCCATTGAATTGGAAGCTAGGTTCTTGAAGCATTGTGGAGGTTTTTAAGCCTGTAAGTGTCTTTTAACCCTCAATCTTGTGTTTCCTTATTTTTAAATGATTCCCAACTTCATGAAACTATTTTAAGAAATATTACTCATAAAATTTAATTAATTACTTGGATATATACACCTAAATCATTCAGGTTTTCTTACAACTTCATACACAAGCTTGTGTATGTTCATCTAAACTTAGTAGGCTTAATTAGTCTTTTTAGACTTTTCACTACCTTTGACCACTTTTGCATTCAGTGAAAACCTTGTGAACTTATAATATTAAATATAATACTTACTTCACCCTATATTAATATCATGGTTTCAATTTATGATCACTTATCTTCCTCATTCATCTAAAAACTTGCTTGTAGGTGATGTTGAGGTTTACCTAAACTGTATCAAGAGAGTCTTCTACTTTGGATAGTTTTATTATTGTAACACCTATGTCTTCACTTTTCAAAGATTACATAATGGTTTTAATGATCTATATTCCCTATCTAATATCCATTCTTATTCAATAAACCACACTATCTTCCAACTCTTAGAGGCAAACTTGGAGCTTTCATTAGGTCTACAAGGGTCTAGGATTTGTTAGAGCTCAAAATATATATTCAACTCATATTTATCCTCCATAAAAATTGCACATATCTCCATAATATAATATCATGATTTACACCCCTATTTTGACCTCATCTTATAATACAACATTCACTACATTTCACATGGAAAAGAGACCTATAGGTCTACAAACCTGAAGGTCTATATTTTCTTGCTTTAAGCCTTCTATGATGTTTGATTTGATCATCTCAACCCTTGTCTCATTCACTTATAATTTTAAGGGTATGATATATTTATATGAGTTATTTACTATGTCAAAACTTATTTTAAAACACCTTATATTCAGAGACTTCTCACAAGGTCATAACCCTAGTCTTTGAAGCCTATAACAATAGAATCTAATGAGATTATGAAGGGTTTGATACTTGTATAGTATCAATATTTTATTTTTTGACCATGTGAGATTATGGAGTGGCTATTAGGTGTTGCGAAAAACATTTGACAATCACTTATATGCATCGAACCCTACATAAACTTCCAAACCTTAATGCAAACTTGCAAGTTCACCCTATGAGGATCTTTTGCTCACTTTCCACTACCACACGTACCAAAAGGATGGAATATATAAGTGTGATAAGGTTTATTTGGCCCTAAGTAATCTTTTCAAGTACTCACTTTAACTTCAATAGCTCATTCATGCATCAACCATACTCAAAATCGAGACTTGGGGTTTTGGTAGGGTTTAAGACCACCTCATGATCTTAGTTATTGTTCATAAAGAATGGAACACCAATATAAGAATCAATGACACAAATATAAAGGCTATTATACCCCTTTCCTATGCCATAATTTTAGGTCACCACTCTCTCTCCTATGTACGTAATAAACATATGAAGTTGACCATTACCAGTCTACCAAGAAGATGATGGATATTTTAGTGATAATATTGGTTTATCAGGACATGTGAAATATTAATATTCATGAAAATGACATTATGAAGGTGAAGAGACACTCTAAAAATGTTTTCACCTAAATATGAGTTCTCTAAATTCATATAATTGCCTAAAATTGCCTTTTTTGGAGTGATTCTCTCTCTTCTTTACGTTGAACCTACAAAGACTGACCATGATCTAACTTATACTAATATATATGGATGTTATATAACTCCTTCATAATCTTTGACAAGTATTTTTGTACGTGCATTTCATCTTTGTTAGCTTTGGCATGCACTAGACTTGGCCACAAGCACCTTTCTCTTGCATGACATTTACCTTAAACTTTAAAAAATAACCTTAACTTCTCCAAACATATATAAAATGTTCATGCAAGGTAGTAAAAGGGTGGGATGACTTGAGAGACACTTATTAACCTTGTAAACATTTTAAATCAACCTTTTCATATCATGGTATGGATAGAATAGCACAAGACAAACATAAGTCATTACCTTAAACTTGTCAAAATAACCATTCAAAGACCTCACAAGGCATATAATGGATATGAAAAAGGTGAGAAAACATGATAAGTCAAGTTTTTTGTGAACCTTTCTAATGGTAGCCAAAATTTGGCTAATAGAAATCAAGAAAATGTTTTTTCTTGGTTATGGTGAAATAGTGAAGGGGTATAGGTTGTGGGATCCTACCAACCACAAGATAATAGTTAGCTAAGATGTTATGTTCAACAAAAAATCCATGAAAAAGAGGTAATTATAAAATACACTTCAAATTATACCTATAGAAGTAGTAAAGGAAGAAGAAGAAGATGCCAGATGAAACTTCTAAGTAGCATGTAGAGCACCAAGTAAGACAATAAAAACTAGGAAGATCCATAGGTACCAAGAAGGTTCCAAATAGGTATACTCCTATTTTTCAGTCCTTTTTTTCTTTATTAACTAATGAGGGTGAACTTAGTTCATTTAAGGAAGCTATAGAATATGAGAATGTAAATAAATGAAGGAATGACATGGAAGAGGAAATGAGAGATCTTCATAAGAATGAAACATGGGAGCTTATGGATCTCCCGCCTAGAATAAAAAGTGTTGGTAATAAGTGGGTGTATAAAATGATGAGTTGTTAGAGCAGTACAAAGCTCATTTTATGGCAAAAGGATATGTGCAAAAGTTAGGTATTAACTTCAATGAAATATTCTCTCCTATTATGAAGATAATTACTATCAGAGAGTTACTTTCACTTATAGCAACTAAAAATTTAGAACTAGAGTAGATTGATATGAAAATAACATTCTTTCATGGTGATATTGAAGAAGAGATGTATATGGATTAGCTTGATGTCTATGAGGAAAGAGGTAAAGAGTGGTTGGTTTAAATATTGAATAAATCTTTGTACGAGTTGAAGCAAGCACCTCATATGTGGTATAGGAAATTTGATACCTTCATGAATTGACAAGTTTTTATAAAAAGTGAAGTTGATCATTATGCATACCATAAGAGGCTCAATGATGGGATATTTATTATCTTACTACTATATGTTTATGGCATGTTGGTTGCAGTCCCAACATGAGTAATATCAATGATTTAAAGACTCGGTTGGCTAGGAAATTTGAGATGAAAGATTTATGAGTAGCAAACCAAATATTAGGGATCAAGATACATAGGGATAGGAAATAAAGGAAGATGTAATTTTCTAAGAAGACATATGTTTAAAATATTCTGTAATGATTTAGTATTTATAATGTGAAACCAATCATTGCCCCACTTCTTGCACATTTTAAGTTTTATTATGTGCAACGTTTTAGAATAAGGGAGGAGAATATTTTTATAAGTAAAATAAATGATATTTGGGGTGAATAAATTTTTCAATAAATTCAATTCCAATTCCAAACCTTCAAACTCTCAACCACTTAACATAAGCACTCATGAAGCATATAAACTAGTTATTATAATGAACAAAGAAAACTATGCAAGATCAACACTCATAACACATCGATTATGTGGAAAACCTCATGGGGGATAAAACCCACTCTCAAGTCTAAAAACAATTGGACTACAATCCTACAATGGATTCACAAACAAGATACTTTAGTGAAGCACCCACTTCATAAGGAGCACCAACCTTTAAGCATGAACAAGCACCCATTTGTCATAGATATTGAGCGCCCACACAACACCTTATGATACCAACACCTATAAAGATCTAATTTCCTTTCAATATAATGGATAAATAGTGAATATAAATTCTCTTTAACGCTTTACACTCTTTCAAACCTTCACACACAAGTAATGCATCCAAAATAACCTTTTGGATCACTCTACACCTCATTACTCATCCTCAATCTTCAATCCTACAAGAACATTATTTTAACATCAAAAATATGACCTCTAGGTCATATAAATATCCCTCGCACTACTATTATCTTCAATTTATCCACCAAGCATACTCACCCTTCTCTATCCTTCGCATAATAACTTTAGAAACCCTCATCTTTGTTTATGCCCTTTATAGAGCCTTCATGATCATCGCCTTCTTGGTCAGTCATAAGACTTGCCTTAACCCTTAAGGATTATATCACACTTATAATAAGATAAATTTTATCAACATAGTTCATCCATTTCTTGGATATATCACCCTTAAGTAACAACACCTTTCAATTAGGCCTAAGAAGCCCTTATAGGTCCATGGAGACCTATTCATCCTTTTATCACATCACCAAGAAAAAATAGGAATACGAGACCACTTCAAAGTACATATATCCATGACACATGACCCATAAGCCATCCTAAAATTATAACATTAATCACTACACACCTCTGCATATGCAAAACCTATCAATCATTTGCCTTGTACATGAAAACACCATGAGCGAACTAAAAGTCAACTTGTAAGCAATTGTTCATACTAAAGATGGATTGGTTAAACCTCCAAAATTCATGCAGATGATCCTAAAGGAGTCTAAAAAATTATCCAATAATAACTCACCTTTAAATTTATAAACACCATCAATAAAAAATCAAACATCCTTCTTGGGTCATTTGCAAAAGAAGGTCAAACCCTTAATCAACTTTGGACCACAATAAATGTAGGTGTATGACCAGTCAAACCTTCAAATTATTTTTTGTGGATTGAACTTGAATTTAAATACCAATGTGATTTTTATACCACTATAAAAAAAATTCATCATCAAAATTTATTACAAAATGTTTTAGACTAGTTTTCCTTTGTAAATTCAAATATTTGAATTCCAACAATCATTTTTTAATGCAAATTTGACTGTATGGAAACTAGTGAAATATGCCTGAGAAACCAACTTTGCACTACCATAAAATTTTCTATACATCATTTCAAGACATTAAATTTGAAACAGCGATCTAGGAAAAAATGTCAACAAACTCATGTTACCACTTTCTTTTGACACCTTCACATGTGCCAATGCTAACATCATTAATCTGCATACTCAAGAAGTTTTTCCAAGATGACTAAGAGAATCTAGACCTTCAAAAAAACTATTCCAATTAATTCATTTAACTTACACAAGTACACAAATCACTCTTGACCCCTCATATGACCCCTCAACATGGTCAACATACCACTAACTTCCATCACCTTGACTAATCAAGCAAACATAGCAGGGTCCATGCATGATCACTAAGGCACACTTTGTCATTGAGAACCATGCATTTATATCAAATAATGAACACACTTTTACACCTTAGGGACATAATTTACAAAACCTCAACAATCTTCCCCTTTTTCATTTATGTCAACACTTTTAATTATTTTTAAAACCAACAAAATTGTGCACATACTCTTTCTCCCTTTACAAACACTTTCTCCCTCTTTGACACAATGACAAAGTGGGCTTACTTTATGATCTTGAGGACTTGTAAATTTTTCAAATCCAAAATCAATAATATATCTCCTATGAAATATGATATAAACTCCCCCTATCATTATGCATACCATTCCTTACCATGACTACCTCAAGCCTACCCATTGACAACATTCTTCTTTGACCATGTACTGCTATATGAACAAGAAATGGACAATATGAATCAAATAGGAGTGATCGCACCTTGATAACACTAAGAGGGACTCTCTCTAAGTCACTTTAGATTAGGCACCCCTTGAGCACCTTCAGACCATATCCAACCATGATGAAACTTCATGGTTGCCTTCAAAATTTCTCTCACAAGCCACTCATAGAATGAAGAGTGGACATCCAAGCTCTTTCTCAAACATATATGATGTATAAATATAACTATGAAACATATTCAAAGACAACCATGATTTTTATTTTGAATATAATGATAAAAAATCACTCTTCTTCACACTAACCTTGTCTAGAGGCCTAGTAGCCCTACCTGAACCTTGCATAGCCCAAAACGTTTTGTGTATGCATCCTCATGACTTGAAATTTCATATCTAGAGTATACTCATATTCCCCCTCATTAATGAAAATAATAATCATCCAAATCTTCCCCTACACCATATTTCCTTCACAAATTGACCTATCAATTACCCCTCCTTTTGCATAAAAGCTCAACCATGGTCAAACTATACACTTTCAAATGATTGTTAAGAACTTTATAAGAACCCCTTTTTAAAATTAATTATATTAAGTAGCCTCAGACCTCAACCCCTTTAGAAATGCCACTAACTCACATGGTGCAAAACCTAAGACATCAAAAAGGAACAAGATCAACTTTCCACCTTCCAGTCAATGTTAGCTCCTAAAACATCTCTCACACTTGGAGGTCAACAATATACACTTGTGAACCAAATTTTGAGGTTTGAATCCTTTGGGAACCCCTAGAACCATGAAATGGTTTTTGACCTACTAGCACTTAAGCAAGGACTGTCATACCTGAGATCCTTCAAAAATCTTTAACTTGCTCTCAAAAGACATTAAAACCCTAAAAAAACCTAAATCATACTTGTATGAGGTAAACACACCTTTCTACGCCAAAAATTCATCTTAAACACTCATTGATCTTCATTTTACACCTCAAACCAATCATATTATGCATACAAACCTTGTTTACTTAATAAACACTATGCCAAAACACCTTAAAATGATCATGGGAACCTTATGACATATCCTCAACACCTTTTTCACATGGACGCATCAAATTAAACTTTATTCCACCCTTGTTTATCCTTATAGATCTTAAAAACACTGATGTTTCATGAAGAGCACTCACTACGTAATGAACACTGAGCAAAATGATCAAATTAAAAAAATAGTCATTAAATATACATGAGACCAATCCAATGCATGAAAACCCATGGATTGTACTTAGAAACATCCTCTTCATCCTCCATATCAACCTTATCTTCATACTTCATGATTTGGCCTTCTAAACCAAGCATTGAAATTTGACTAAAACATGCTTTTAGGACCAATGTCCCTGAACAGAACTCTTGAAGATTTTTATTACAATATTATGGAGAAAGCTCATAAACTTGTTACTCCCCCTTAACCAATGACCTTATAATGACCAAGACAAGGATAGGTAACATAATATCATCTATTTTATACCAAAATGGCATTGGTCCTAAAGAACAATCAGTAACTCTGCATACCTATGTACTTTATTCATCACCTAAAGTACACACACTTGCTTCTACATATGAAAGATGTATCCTAAAAATCAAAGGTAGAGACACCCACTTGTCATAGAGGGATTAAAGGTCCCAAAACTTATAAAGCTCCCACATCTCCATGCTTTCACTTGACTTACAGTCATGCCTCATCATCAAATTAACTTTGGTTAGGTTCCTAACTTCATTCTTTCCTTTTGACTCAGAATCTTGCTTGATCTTCTTGTCCCCTTGGGAAAATAAGGCTTGCTCTTTGACATTTAAACTTGTACCTTATTCTATCATGATAAATAGTCAATTTTGAACCTATTTTTCATTCACCTCCTTAGATCTCCATTCATGATGGCTCATTTTTTTCATGTTATGATGGTCATTCTTTGAAGTATAATTATGACCATTCATGCAGAACCTTGCTATGTGACATCTCTCTTGACACTTGAAACAAATTAAGTTCCTATGATTATACATACCTCATGTATGGGACATATTATGACTCCTTAAAGTTTCATTATCACATTCATATACCTAATCATTTGTTCTCATGATGAAGGCATTGCAAAACCTTGCAATATGACCAATCCCTTGACACCTTTATCATAAGATGTCATGATTTCTTTGTGGACCTATTGACTATCTTGAGTGATGATATTATTCATGCTCATCATGGTCTTTCTCACAATTCCATGCAAATTTCTTACTAGGATCTTTTCTTTTGCAATCACTGATCCCATGACCAAACTGATGACAAGAATAATAGTAGCCATTAAAGGAGTTATCATACCTTAATGTATTGGGTTTCTTGATTTCATTTGGAATTTGTTAGATTTTGACATTGTCCTTCTTATTCATAATGTCATTCTTCTTATTTGATTTGGACTTTTATAGATTTTGAAGTTATTATTCTTATTCATATTCTCATTTTTCTTGTCTTTACTAGGAATCTCCTTAGCATGATTAGTCTCTTGCTCTGTCATCATTGTCTTATCAATCTTCTTATCTTTTTTAAAATCATCATGGAATCCTAAGCCTAACTTATCATTTGAGACCTTTTGTCTACTTAATAGGTCATTAAGATCAACTATACTTTTCTCAAAAAAATTATATATTTCAAGCTTGTTCATGACTTGATATAGTTTCTCCTATAAAGACTGCATATCTTATTTATATTTGACACATTATTCATCCTCACTCTTTACCTCTTCAGTAAGGGTACAAACCTAAGTTTCAAGATGTGGAGTGATATCATCATGATCCTTGACTTCATTGCTTAATCTTTCTTCAAAGAACCTAATTTTCTCCTCATAGGTCTTGATCAAGGATGAGTGTTTTTTGTTCTTTCCTTGTAGAAGCTTCACGTCTTCCAAGGTATTCAGATATTTATCTTCAAGAGTGATTTTTTTCTCTTATTTTGAGCTATCTTCACCAAAGAGATCTTTGCCTATAGAACATTCACCTTCATCATCCCCAAGAGCCATGAATAGTGTCTCTTTTTCCTCATAATGAGATGAATTATCACTGTTTGATGTGTTTCATTCTTCTTTAGTAGATGAGTTACTATCTTATTTATGGTAAACGATCTTATTACCTTTGTATGACTCCTTGCCATTTATCCTATTGAATAACTTTTTGTACTTTCTAAGACCCTCAAATATCTTGTACTCATCCTCATGAGGTTCCTTATGAGATTATTTGTGTTCAGACATCCCTCTATCTAGGTACTTAGCTATAAAATGACCAACTTTACCACATGAGAAACATTTTAAAGGAAGCTTTCCTTCATATTTAACTAATCCCACACTCAATTTTTTTACAATCATGGCTTTGAGATGATTTTCATTAAGATCAAAGTCTTTACGACTTAACTTGATCTTCTTACCTTTTATCTCCTTCATCACCATGAAGTTTGCTTCTTTCTTTGGTGGTTTGTCCTCATTGACTTTCATCTCATAGTCAGTAAGGATGCCATTTAATTCCTTCATATTCATCTTGGTGAGATCATGACTCTCTTCTATAGTAAAAATATTTGAATCAATCTTGAGGGTGAGAGACCTTAATACTTTTTATAAAATAATAGATTCTTCAATCTCTTCTCCAATACCTTTGATCATGTTTACCACCTCATCAACCCTTAAAAGATAGGATGCCACATTATCTTATTCTTTAATTTTGAGGCCCTCAAATTGCCTTCAGTAAGTTTGTAATTTAGCCAACTTAACCTTTGAATCTCCTTCATAGATGATATAAAACTTATCCCAAATTTTATTATAATATTTTTAAAAGATTACCTTATTGAACTTAGCCTCTAATAGGTAATAAATGATAGCATTCATAGCTTTATAATTGTTCTCACTCAACTTCTTATCAGTTGTGCTAGTTAGAAGAGTAGGGAGCATGTAATAACCATCCATAATAGATTGTAAAATGTTAAAACCTAGAGACATGATATAGGTCCTCATCCCTGTAATCCAAAGGGCATAGATAGATCCATTAAATAGTGGTGCTTGCTTATTAGAGAAACCACCTTGCATTTTATGACAACCCATTGTACCTTTGATCACCTTCAAGTGGTTCAACTTGAAAATAAGGTATGGCTCTAATACTAATTTTTAGAGGTAAAATAACTAAGAGGGGAGTGAATAAATGATGTAATCAATTCAATTTCAATTTTAAAATTTCAAACTCTCAACCACTCAACATAAGAATTAATGGATTATATAAACTAGTTATTACAATAAACAAAGAAAACTATGCAAGATCAACACTCATAACACATGGATTATGTGGGAAACCCTCATGGGGGATAAAACCCACTCTCAAGTTTGCAAACAAGTGGACTATAGTCCTATAATGGATTAAAAAATAAGAGACTTTATTGAATCACCCAGTTCAAAGGGAGCACCAACCCCTAAACATGAACAAGCATTTACTTATCCTAGATGTTGAGTACCCATATAATACCTTCTAATATCAACACCTCTAGATATATAATTTCCTTTTAATATGATGGAGAAATAGTGAATATCAATTCTCTTCAACCTTTTATACTCTCTCAAACCTTCACACATAAGCAACACATTCAAAATAACCTTTTGGATCACTCTACACCTCTTCGTTCATCCTCAATCTTCAATCCTATAAGAACATTATTATAACATAAAAAATATGAAATCTAGGTCACATACATATCCCTCACACTACTCTATCCTTCAATATATCCACCAATCATACTCACCCTTCTCTATCCTTTTCATAACAACTCTAGAAACCTTCATCTTTGTTTATGCCCTTTATAGAGCCTTTATGATCATCGCCTTCTTGATCAACCATAAAACTTGACTTAACCCTTAAGGATTATATAGCACTTATAATAGGATAAATTTCATCTACATAGGTTTTCCATATCTTCTATAGATCACCCTTAAGTAACAACATTTTCTAATTAGGCCAAAGAAGCCCTTATAGGTCCATGAAGACCTATTCATCTTTTTAGCACTTCACCAATAAAAACTAGGAACACAAGACCACTTAAAAGTACATATTTCCTTGCCACATGACCCATAATCCATCTTCAAATGATAACATTCATCACTACACACTTCTGCATATGCAAAACCTATCAATCATTTGCCTTGTACATGAAAACACCATGATCAAACTAAAAGTTAACTTGTAAGTAGTTGTTCATACTGAAGATGGATTGGTCAAACCTCTAAAATTCATAAAAAATGTCCTTAGGAAGTATAAAACACTATCTAATATATAATTCACCTTTAAATATCCAAAAACCATCAATAAAAACAAAAACATCCTTCTCAGGTCATTTGTAGAAGAAGGTCAAACCCTCAGTCAACTTTGGACCATAATAAATGTAGGTGTGCAACTAGTCAAACCTCCAAATCATTTTTCTTGGATTTCCCTTGAAGTTATATACCACTTTTACTTTTATACCACCATAAAATTAATTCATCATCAAAAGTTATTAACAAAATATTGTAGACTAGTTTTCCTTTGTAAATTCAAATATTTGAATTCCAATGGTCACATTTTAATGCAAATTTGACTATGTATGGAAACTAGTGAAATTTACCTGAGAGACCAACTTTACACTAGCATAGATTTTTATATACATCATGTCAAGACAAAATTTAAAACACATTATCTAGGAATGAATCTCAAAAAACCCATGTGACCACTTTATTTTGACACCTTCACTTGTGCAAATTTTGATGTCATCAATCTGCTTGCTTAGGAAGTTCTGCCAAGATGACTAAGAGAACCTAGACCTTCAAAAAACTATTCCAATGAGTTTATTTCAATTCCCAAATTAAACAAATCATTCTTGACCCCTCATATGACCCCTCAACATGGTCAACACACCACCAACATCCATTACCTTACCTAATCAAGCAAACATAGTAGGGTCCATGCATGATCACTAAAGCACACTTTGTCATTGAGAACCAGGAATTCATATCAATTAATGAACACACTTGTCCACCTTAGGGACATCATTTATAACACATAAACAAATACAAGTATGCCTTGTGTGTCATATTCATCAGAAGTAGTAAGCCTCATATATGCCATGGTGTGCACTAGACCAAATATTTCCCAAGTAGTGGGATTTGTGATCTAGTTCATGATGAATCCTGGAAAAGAGAAATAGTGTTTGGTAAGGTGGATATTAAAATATCTAAGAGATAATTAATATGATACAATATTCTATGGATTAATAGATTAATAAATCATAGGTTTTGTAGATTCAAATTTTGGTGGTGACAGAGATGGACAAAAGTCCATTACAGGATATGTTCTTACTCTTGTTGGTGGAGTTGTGAGTTTGGATTCTAAGCTATAACCATTGGTGGATTTATAAATCACTAAATTAGATTATGTGGATATAACTAAAGGTTTAAAGTATTAAATATGGTTAGAGTGATAGCTAGGTGACTTAATGGATATGCAGGGTAAGATTCATTTAAATTATGATAGTCAGAGTGCAATTCACTTAGTGAAGAAAGTAGTGTTTCATGATCACATGAAACATATTAACATCAATTACCAATTCATTAGGATCATGTTTGCAGATGGAATAATCTTATTTCATAATATTAAACATCAAATATAATACTATAGACATGTTTAAAAATTCGATCAAGGTAGAGAAGTTTAATGGTACAAAACTTCTTTGGGCTTGTTAAATTTGTGATAAGGGAAGTAGTGGGTAGTGATGACAGTTGAATGGTAGAATACAAAAATGTATTAATTCATGTATATTGACTTAAATTGGGAATATTTTAGAAATTGAAGATAGTATTCATGTGATGAGGTGTGATGCAAGAGCATTTAGTAAGCAAACATCATTTTTAGTTGTTGAAGACTCATAAGTTAGTTAGGGGTTACAAATGATCCATTTTGGGATATAGGTGTGTGTGAAGGATCCTCTAGGGTCCATTTTTTGTATTTATAGTCATCATTATTCATAAGGAGTGTGTTTTGAATGTATTAGAGTTTTCTATCTAAAAGTGAATGTTTGAAAATTCAAATCCTATACTTAAGCATAGAAGGACCATAAGCATAGTATGAAGTGAGTAGGTAAGATAATGTTTGTAAAACGGGTCCAAGGAGTCATGATTATAAATTTTGAATACATTTTAAGTCTAAGTCCTTAAATATGGTGAAAATAAATAATCATGTTTAAGTGTAACTGCCACTCACACATTGAGTTGGCCATTGTAAGAAAACTTTGCATAAACATTGTCAAGATAGTAGAAAAGATAAAAGGATGAAATCAAGAGAAGTTTTAATGTAGTTATGGATAGATATAGGATATTAGGAGAATAGGGAGTGAGAGATTCAAAGGTGAGAGTAAAATAAACAAATACAAGTAGACTATATTCTTTCCAAGAATATGGCAAAGTCCATGAATGGACTGGATATGTAATGGTTGATGATTCATATTAATAATAAAGAGATTGTTGTATGTGTTTACTTTCCATTTAAATTATCTAGATTATTATTTTTCAAGTGTTGTTTCAAAAAATCCATTAAGGCTATATACATACCTTCTTGTGTTTGGTTATAGGTCTGAGTAAGAGATTGTAGGTTACCGTCAAGCAAGAGAAGGATTTGATGGAGTTGATGATTGTTAGTATAAGAAAGAAAATTAGTATAAATTATATCCAAAGCATACTACGCTTCATGTTTCCATTTGATGTATTTCAAAAATAAATTACCTAAATAAAATCTTTTGGGAATGAAAACCCTATTACATGCTTGTGACAAACAAGAATGAAACTGAGTTGATGTTTCTTGAAGTATTCCTCGTGAGAAATATTGTGGTGGTGCTTTAAATGGTCTACCTATAAATAGTTAGGTTTGAATGTAAAACAATTGGTAAATGTAAAATATGTAGACATCTATTTCCTAACACTATTGTGTATTAAAATTGTCAACCTTACTTGAATTGCACTCAAATGTATAATTTAGGTCAAAATCATGTAAACATGCTAAAAGGTTCGAGTTTATCTTATACAAGTGCTGATTTAGGCTAATGTATCCCTAAATGGGGCAATGAATTTTATGTGATTCCTAACTTTTCTTAAATCATTTCAAGTCAAAATTATGATTTCACATTTTGGTGCTCTAGATCACTCTTTTTTTCTAATTCATTAGTACACATCACGTACCTTTGTTATTTTATGTCAGCAACATCCTAAATGGGATAACAGTCTATCCGCATCTAACATTGCCTTTAATTATTCTTGAGTCAAATTACAACCCATTAATATGACTTTTTGATCATTTTGTTTAATTCTGCACCATTTTCCGAATAATTGCACTAAAATTGATTAATCTTACTTAGGCAAGTTAAACCAAATTATGAGCTTAAGTAAGATTTCCATGGAGCAAATTGAATATTTCTTTATTGGAAAATGATTCTAAATATCTACATCACCTACTAACATTATCAATGGGGCAACATCATGGGTCATTTCCAATTTCTTCTTGACAACTCTTTTCTTTGAAAAGATGTTTTCCCTGAATGTCTTGCTACACCTTCTAAAATAGGGGCAAAATGTAGACATCCATTTTATAATACCATTATGTTTTGAAACTGTCAATATTACTCGAATTGCACTCAAATGTGTAATTCAAGCCAAAATCATGTAAATGAGTTAAATGGTTCGAGCTTGTCATATACAAGTGTTGATATAGGCTAATGTATCCCTAAATGGGGCAATGCATTTTATGTGATTCCTAACTTTTATTAAATCATTTGAAGTCAAAATGATGATTTCATATTTTGGTACTCTAGATCACTATTTTCTTATAATTCATTAGTACACGTCATGTACCTTTATTATTTTATGTCAGCAACATCCTAAATGGGATAATGGTCCATACGTATATAGCATCACCTCTCAATTCTTCTTGAATCAAATTATAACCTAGTAATATGAATTTTTGATCATTTTGATTAATTATGCACCATTTTCGAAAGAATTACACTAAAATTGATTAATTTTACTTAGGCAAGTTAAACCAAATTATGAGCTTAAGTAAGAATTACATGGAGCAAATTTAATATTTCTTTATTGGAAAATGATTCTGAATATCTACATCATCTAATGACATGATCAATGGGGTGGCATTCATAAGCCATAAATGCATTAAATATAAAGTTTATAAACACGCATGCCTCATTAATGCCCTTTTTTCCTAAATCGTTATGAGGATATTTATCGATTTAATTACAAAAATTAGATTAATTCATGGCCACAAATCTCAATCTTGAGATGGACAGTCACAGTTGATCTTGAACAATTTGAAAAATCTATAAATAGAGGGGCATAGAAATCATTTTTACTCTTAAATTATGTAAACTTATAATGTGTGATTATCTCTACAAGCTCTCTTTGTGTTGATTATTGTGTTTTATTTTCAATAAGTTAGCTTAACTTGATAGGCATAGATTTAATTTCTTATCTTGAGCATAGATTATGCATGGTGATCTTCAGATAATGGAGGAGCTTGGCATCCATTGTTCACAAAGATAAGAACACCAAATCAAGGGGGAAAACATGCTTAGAGCTACTTTTAGAGGGTGGAATCACTTGGAAAGATAATATGCATATGTGCTTTACTTCAATTACTTCTTATTGTCATTTTCAAACCCCATAGAATATGTTGGCTTAGATTGTTAGTTTTTATGCTTTATTTTTTTTTTTTCATGACTAATGTTTGAACTAATCCTCTTTGTAATCCAACACTATATTTTGGCATGCTCGATGGGACCATAACATCCATTCAAATAAGGAAGACATCTTAGCAATTTTACATTTCCATTATAGTCATTAAAAATTCCTTTAAAAATAATGTTTATTCTCATTTTCCCATGTTTATAACATGTTTTGTGCACACACAAGTCACACAGTGACTAATGATGGTTCTGAGTGATCGATGTTGGTTAGGGCTAACCACAATCAATTAAGTTGTAGGGGGAAATATGAATGAAAATTTAAATTTTAGTGCTTTATTCAAATTTGTTTCTAACAATTTGAGTTTTATAAGTCTCTAGTCTAAACATAATATTGATCTAGAATTTTATCTTTTGGATATTTTATCCTAACAAGCTTTTTTCCAAAAACTTTTCATGCCTTCAAGTTTATCGGTGACCATTATCAGTCATTTTTTACCGATAATGGTTGGTATACGACCAATGATGGTCTTGCAAGAATCGACACTGGTTAACAGTGATTGGCATCAATCTCTATATTTTCAAAAAAACACAAACCTGAGAGCAACAAATCCAAGATTGCTTGTTTCAAAATAAAAAGTGCTTCAAAGCTAAATAAGACTATCTATATTTTTATGTAGGGTATGTATGGAAAAGTGATAAATTGAGCACATTTAAGTCTTTTAAACTTCCATTTGGTGTTTAAAAAGAATTAGGAACCTTCACTTTGGTTTTAAAAAAAAAAAATTGCCTGGTTTATTTGAATGTTAAGTGTAAGTTTTTCAAAAAATTTACAAACTAAACCCAAGGGGCTAAGAACACCACCAAACACTTCATTTTTTAGTTCTTAAAACCAAACTCACTTCAAAGTTGAAATCTTTTCTCAAAAAGTGTGTTTATTTTAATCAAATCATCTCTTGATTGATTAGATTGTTTTAGCAAAAAGAATTGTGTGTGTATGCTCTCCCCCATCCCTTATAGGGAAATTGGGTGATCAAAAGTCTATTTACATTACAATTATGCCTTTCTCCAAGGCATAAAATGGAAGTTATCTAGGCTCTCTTCAAAACCTGTATGGTTTGGGTGTTTTAAAAATAACCCTAAAGCCTTTTTACTTAGATTTTATTTCATGTAATTTGACTTGTGAGGGTGATGTCATTACCTCCCATGAGTTCTATAGGGAAGCTTTGACGCGGGGCTTCATCTCCCAACATTATTTTCAAATCCTCTTCATGGGGAGGTATATAAATTGGAATCACGCTATTGGGATAGTGGTTTGAGTGGTTAAACCATCTCCCTTAGTGGTAAGCTAGATTGAAATGTATGATCATTTAGAATATCACACTACACTAAGAAATTGACAGATGTAGTGATTGTGAAAAAGACTAGACCTTTTCATAATAAGCCATTTGATGCAAATCCAATATACATTTTGTATCTTTTATATTAGCCACACTTATGACAATCTAGACAGTTCTAACTTATAAGTTTTAGAAAGCCCCACTTGTCACTGAGTATTGTTGATGCAGGTTACACCTAAAGATCCATGTCACTGTATTATCTCTTAGAATAAGGGGCATGTAAAATACCCTACTAATTAATGTACTTTTATTTCAGATGAATAAATTATTTCCTTTGAAGTGTAATATATAGATAGATTTCAATAATACAAAGCAAACCTTATCAGTTTAGGGCTTATGAAGATTAATTAATTGCATTTATATTTTGGTCTTAGATTACTTGGTCCTTGATTGGAGTCAAAACTTGATTGTAAACACAAGTCACAATCAAACACATTATCCACAATTTATTGAATAAGGAGGCATTACATTATCCAAGTGAAAATCAATCTTTTCCTTGTTCAAATTTGTCATCTTAAACATTATGTCATATCATCTAATTGGTGCAGTTATGCTACCCATTTGAGTTTAAAATAATTACCAAATTATTTTTAAGTATTTAATTGATAGTTTAAATTCAAAATTTCACCTTTCTAAAGTTCATAATGTTGATGTGTTAATTGGGTTCACCATGTCTAGTTGACTTGAGGGAACTTGGGTTCAATTTCCCATTTGGATTGAAGGTCATTTATAGACTCATCATCTATCTCACCATTGTGAACTTGGGTCATCAAGTGTATCACTCACACTCAAAGTTATAAAACATATTTTATGCTACCATTCTTATTATCATGTGGTGGAGTTGTGCTACCCATGGTTCTAGTTTTATACTTAGGAATTCTTGTATGTTCCCACATCTTGAGTTTCATGGTTTGTATTATCTCCTTCCTAATTTGAAGGGTTTTCTTCTAACTTCCTATTAGTAACTCATCGAAGTTGAAATATTTTTTATGGTATTGACATATCTCAAAAGTATAAATTTTAGTGTATTAGTTACACTCTAGGATTTTTGAGTTATCATACTCTCTTCCAATTCATACAATTTTAACTTTACCCAAGGTTGAGTAAATTTGTGAGCATCAATCTTCTAATTGTGTTTGGTATTGTGCCACCCTCCTTTTTATAGTCTCTTTGGTACCTAGATACTTGTTTAGAAAATATCAAAACATATACCTTGTTCAAATGTTTACAAAACATTTCCGAATCTAGTCAAATGTAAAGAGCAACCTTTTTAGACATGACTCAGAGGTACACTCATAGTCGGGTTTCTTATGGCCCTAGTTATGAGGAGGAGCATTATTTTGATGGTTAAGATAATTTACTGGTCTTTGAATACATCTCAATAGCAGCAGGATCTGAGGAAGATTATGTATAATTATCAACCCCAAGAGGACAAAGTTGAAGCTCTTATAAGGTTGATAGAATCTGGTGTTAAACTACCCTTAGATTTTCCCATGGAACAATTACATACCTTAGTTAGAGAAGGAGAAAAACAACAAGAACAAGTTTTTGAAAACATTGCACAAATAAACATACCTTCTTCTAGCAAAAGGCAAGGAAATTCTTATAGAATCAAAACCAAATGATCAAGATCTTGTCAATAAGATTAAGAAGATAAGTTAGCAATATGCAGACCAACTTATCATAGACTTAACAAAATCTTTAGTATCTACGTCAATACATAATGATGCTTCAAATGAATAAGGAAATGCAGCTGACACAATGCAAAATCTAGTTGAGAATATAACCATGATAGATAAATATGTCTCAATAGAACAACCCAAATCCCAAGAGGTTTTACAACATGTTCTACTAGAAACAGAGCACACATTTTTTAATCACCAAGAACCTATTGTTCCTTTGCAAAGTCACAAACCCAAACATTTAGTATGCATTGAATAAATCATACAAAAAAATTTGGATAGTTCATATAAACCAACACATACAACGGTGAATAGACAAATAACTCACCAAAATCAAAAAAGTAAGGTTAATTAAAAGTAACAAATAGTTAGGAATCAACCTCTTATCTATTTGAGTCAAAGAGTGAACCCAAACCAAGTTGAGGGTCATAAGGTGTACATCCCTACCAAATCCACTCAACAACAGGGGTACATTCCACCCTAACAACAATAATAGGGGTACATATCACCCCAACATAATTATGTTCTACCCATAAATGCACCAAACATGCAAGAGTGGAACTCTATGAAAGACATTGTGTCACGTTTGGAGACTGGAAATAAGATCAAAAAGTAAAAATTTGATGAGATATGTCCATATTTGTTTGATTTAAGCATTTTCCAAGTCCACTTTCTGCCTCATTTCAAGGCACCCAATTTTGATAAATATAAAGGAAAAACATATCTAGGCATTTTTCATATTATTCCAAGAGGTTGATTATAGTAGTGTGTTCTTATTTTGATTAGTTCCATGAATTTTAGAGGGATAAGCTTTATATTGGCTACTCAAGTCACCCAAGGGATCAGTTATGGATTGGAATGACTTACCTAAAAAAATTGTCAACCATTTCTCATACAATATCAAACATGAATTGACCATTGTTGACTTGTGTAAAGCCAAACAACATCATGGAGAAAACTTTACTACATATCTACAGAGGTGAGAGCATTATTAGTTCACTTTCAACACAATTTTCCATAAAAATAGTTGGTAGACATATTTGCACAGAACTTACACCCTGAGGTGCTGCACAATCTATGGCATGTTTGCTCAAACACTTTCAAATAAATTATAGACAAAGGTATCCATATTGAGAAGGATCTTATTGAAAAATCCCATATTAATATTTTCATTTAGTGTCAAATTTCAAATTAGACCTTATCTTCTAGTCAAACAGGTGCACAATAAAAACCTAAGGGTTTCAAAAAGAACAAGAACATGATTGGAAATAGTGTGACTGAGATAAGACATGTACAAATGGTGCAGGCCCCACCAGCCCCAAATGTACAATTATTTCCACCTAATCCACCACCCAATTTTAAAATAAAACCTCCAAGGATGACATTTCAAAATAAATATAGAGTCTTCAACAAATTGGGAGAACCTATTGAGACAGTATTTCAAAAGCTCATAGTAGCTAACCTGATTATGTGTCCAATACCAAGTCAAATTCCTCAAGATCAACCAAAATTAGATTAGTACAAGGAGAATTAATGGTGTAACTTACATTATTTTTTTGAAAATAGTACATATTGGTGCATCTAATTATGGCACTATTGGCCAATTTTGGCCTACATATAAAACTTTGGCTAGATGAATCAATATTCTAGGACTCCTAGAGTGAGGCTTGGAAGTAGTTCTAGAATTAAAAATTGAAGGATCCATTAGGTTTATATGGTTTTCATGACATCAAAGAAGCATGAAGAAATTTTTCAAAAATCTTAAAGGTTTATCTAAGCTTTGATGGATCCAAAGATGATTAACATAAGCCTAGAGAACTAGACCATCATGGCATGTCACGTAAGAATGAACAGGTTAGTCTGGTTGTGTATTTAATATATATATTTAAGAGGCATATAAAATCTAAATTATCACATGAAAATTATGAATTTAATTCTAAAAATATCTCCTATAAATTTGGTATCTTGATGAGTTGTCTATCTCAAGATATAAGCCTTCAAAGTTAAACTAGCAAAGTGGGACATGCACAAGGAGGTCAAGATAAAACCATGGGAAGTAGTCATTTGAGTTTAAATGTTTCAAAGGATCCTTAGGTTGAAAAAGGAGAATTCAAGTGTCAAAATCTCACTTTATCAGATTATATATCAACAGTGCCAATTAAATCATGAAAAAGCAGATCCAATGGTAAGCACAAGGTCAACAAGTGAGAGGATCTTGGGATTCAGGTCGATAAGTATCACGATCATGGTCACTTACCAGATCAATGGTGCACATTTGATAAATAATAATGAGGATCAATTACATGAATTTAAAAATGAAAATTAGATTTATAGTGCATATGAGGTCAAATGGTCAATGATCTAGATTGCACGTGAGGTTGCCATGTGGTGCAAGCACGTTAACCAGATGAAACTGATAATAGGATTTTGAGAATAAATGTGGGGTTATTAAGTGGCATAATATATAATTAATATCATATATCAATGACAATGATGAATTTTAAATCTAAGATACTTTTAAGGAAATCAAAGGAGTAGAGTTGATCAAGTCCTAGAAGGCACAAGTGAAGACATGTGTCCAAATCAACAAACAATCATATTTTGAATATGATAAAAAGTGTGGCAAAGAATGCCACATAGGAAGACACATTGGATCTAGGTATTTCATCAACCATGATAGGTAAATACATAGAATCAAGACCTAGATATGATTTAGGACAAGTCAAAGTAGATATTTCAAGTCTGAAGGCCACCATTAGAGCTCAGTTTCAACCTCTAGTGTAAAGATTTAGAACTTGCAGAACTTGTTTTTTGAAGTCACGATGTGTTTCCATGATTGTGTCCATTGTATTTTGAATGGGATCTATGTATACAATGAGCTCTTGGCTCCTATGATGCTCAGGGGTAGAATAGGTCTATTTGGACCTAATAGAGATTAAGAATCAAGATGTGTGCCCTATTGGATCTTCATTGATATTAAGACTATATGAAAACCAATAAATGGGATTGGTTTTCATCTATAGTAAGACCTATACTTAGAATTTAAATTAGGGTCAGATATTTTATTATAGAGGAGTGTCTCATCCTTCAATATATCCATATCTATGACAAACAGGTACCTATAACTGCTTGAAGCAGACATAGTCATGGCTCTGTCAAGTCTAAAGATATGAAGATTTTATCCTTATAAGCAAGTCAAGTGGAAAGTGGCATAGAGTTCTAAGGGATAGATTTGGTGGTTGAATATTGTAGTTGGATAATTTAATAAACTTTCAAAGGGATTTAAATTTTTTCCTCCTTAGAAAGATCATGACTCATCATCCTTAAAATAAATTCTTGTCTTCTAATATGTTTCTCAACCAATGAGAGGGTTCAAAGGCTATTGGGATAAATAAAGGTTAATTTGTTGATGAAGGACTCATCCTAATTTGATCAAAATGTGGTTGAGGATTCATTGAAGGGTGGTAGCATCTCATTAATGATTTTTTGATGGTCTGTTCATTCTCCCCCCACCCTTTCTCCTATATCTCCTTTTTCTTTCCCATTGTAACTCTCTCTCTAATTTTAGACTCTCACAAGGACTCTCTAATTTTTTAAGAGCAAAATACTCTCATTTGATAAGGCTAAATCCTATCAAAATTTATATAGAACTCCTCTTGAATAAATAAATACTTTATTTACCTATCTCTCGCCTCTAAACTATGTTTATCAAGCTTGTACATGATGGCATTATGAAGGAGAATCTTCCATGTCTATTGTCCTTTTTTCTTGCCTATGTTTTCAAGTTAGTTTCTGGTCTAGACTTATATTTTTTATGCCATTAATTTAAACTTGGTGTGGATCTAGAATCCCTCTTTATTTTATTCATTACTTGTGAGCCTAGTTCATGAAACACTTATGCATATTAGCTAGATTGTGAGATTGTGTGAGCTATAATTATCTTGTGCTTCTTCAGTGATTATTTCATGCATATGTGAGTTCTCATTTCATTTTGGTACATTACCTTCTTAGCTTTATTAGTAACCCCTTATACCCTTTCTAATCCTTTTATAAGTAGAGACATTAGTTTAGGTGATCCATCAAGAGGAAGTTGGCTTTCTCTAGAGGTTCAACCTCACCACAAGATACCCATAGCCTGAGGTTGTTCCAATATTATGGCTTGGAGTGGGGAATTTTATGCCATAATAATTTCTAACATGCTTAGTAAGACCCAATTTCAAAAAATATTCATCATGTTTAATGTTGGTTTGATCTATTTACAATAGTTATAGCTTTCATGCAATAGTATTTGGTGACTCTGAGTAACACTCAATGTTTTGGTGTAGAGCAGTAGCTACCTTTCATGCCAAATTTGACTACAATATCAATTTCTAGAGGTATTCCTTTTGAATTTTTTGAATTACATTTAAACTTAGTAAAAAGGTTAAGATTTACTAATACACATCCATATATAGGAAACTTTCCTCCTAAATCAATTTCAAGATCCACCTCTACAAGAAGATCTTTGTTAGCTCATTTCATTGCCATAGCAACCCCTAGAGATTTTGATTTTATGGCTTTCAATGGTTAGAGTACTTTAGACCTCCAGCAATATGACCATATTCTAGTAGCAACTCTTAAAAGTTTTCCTTACATTATTGGAGACCAATCTATAACCCATTATATGAATCTCAGAGATATAGCTAATTTTTGCAATATTCATGGCATAATTGAGGAAAATGTGGCTATTAGGCTATTACCCATATCTTTCAAGAGTAAAGCATTGGACTAGTATAGAAACCTTACTACTAACTCCATCACATCATGGGATCAATTAGGTGATGCATTGTGTAAAATATTTGAAGATAAAAGTGACCATTTGTCACTTGCAGAATAGCTAACCACAATCAAGAGGGTTCCTCATGAGGTTATGTAAGATTTCAATAATAGGTTTCAAAAGACATGGGACAAGATCCCAATCTCTATTAGGCCTACTCCAAACTTTATTTCCTTTAATATTTGAAATCCATCAATAGTGATATTGCATTAATGATTCATTCCATGGGAGGGAACACACTGCCAAATGCTTATGATTCCCAAGAAAACAAGAATTTCCAAGAGCTTAAGAGCATGTTTCAATTCTTTGAAAATGATTTGGTCAATGTGAAGAGGCAAAATTCCCAATTCAATAGACCTTATCAAGATCCTTATCAGTCTCATCATCAATCCTATCAAGCAAATAGGCCACCCTACAAAGGAAATTTCCAACAACAAAGCCAAGGCTAAGGGCAAGCTAACTATGTTAGGCAAAACAATTATAATCCAAATGTTGCAAGCACCTCTAATACTTTAATCTCTACTCAGAAGAAAATTTCTCAAGAATTTAAGGGTACCATCCCTTGGAATCAGTGTTTTAGTCAATCCATTATCCCAAATGTTGAGTTTAATCAAGGTTTCAATGAATAATGACATCAAGGTGCTAGTTATGGATACAATCAAGCTCTTATGCTTCAGAACATAAAAGTACCCATGATGATAAAACTAGAAGAGCCTCAATAAGGCCAAGGACTTAATGAAGAACCAAGCTAGCTAGATACTACAATGGTTAATTATGAGCAAGAAGAATATTATGCACTCAATTAGTAGGCTAGTTCTATCCAAGCATACATTCCAGTGACAGCTAATACAAGATTTAAAATAAAAAATATGGATGGTAACCAATAATTATTCAAATATATTCCTATCATTACTCCTTTACTATAAAATCCAAATGAACCTACTGCTACCCCAAAGGTTCTAATAACTCAAAGGAATCATAACCAAAGGACTGCCTTTGTACCACAAAACACAAAATTTCAAGGTATAGTTATGGCTCCCAAAGCACAACCAAAGGTTGGTGGATTTCCCTTCAATATTGTGGAACAAATGAAAAGGTCTAACATGAGTGTTCCAATGTGGAACATGCTTTCCATACCTGGTCAGGTGGATATTCTTCAAGAAGTATTGTCAAAGATTAGTGTTTCTGACAAGCCATTAGGCAAGGAAAATATGTTTCTCACCAATGTAACCAAAGGACCTAATGAAGGTAAATCAAATAAGGTGGTCAAACATCCTCCCTTTTACATTTTTGTGATCATTGGTGACAATTTATTACATAATTTAATGGTAGATAGTGGAGCAAGCACTTTAGTGATGTCAAATTCAATATCAAATCAGCTTGGTTTGAAGTATGAACCCCAATCTAAGGGAGTTCTACAACTTGATGGATCTCTAACTAAAATAGTTGGCATCATCAAAGGATTGAACTTGACCTTACAAGCTTGTCATAGTGTTTCAGTGTCTTAAGATGTGTTTACCCTATATGTGCCTCCTCATTTTGCTATATGCTTATCTAGAAACTTCACAGTAGAAATTGAAGGTTATCTAGTAGTAGATTAATCCTATATGGATTTCATAATAAGGTATGGGACCAACGTATCCATTACAGATGAGCCTATTGCACAATTCCACATTGAGCCTTATGGGCCTAATAGCTCAAACATCAATTACACCATCCTTGATGAAGATGAGCACCTTCTCAATCAAGAACTTAACACTCATCCTGAGGAGATACCTAATATGTTCTTGGATGAGTTATGGACTGATAGTTTACAAGGGGGTGTCTATTACTTGCATGAGGAAAATCAGTCCATGTCATCCCTCACTAGGCCACAAGAAGATGTTAGTGGTTTGTGGAAATATTTTTTTGTTGGTTTAAGGAGTAAACATGGGGTGGGTACAAGTGAAATGTTTATCTCCCTCCAAATATATGTACTTCTCCTCTTACAAATTCCAATTTAGTTTCTCTTGAAATGCATTAGAGTATAAAGGCCTAATCTATGGCCTTCAATGGGTTAGTAAGAGTGGAATCAAGCAGTTACAAGTGTGTGGAGATAGTGAGTTGATAGTGCATCAGGTTAGAGTCTAAAACATCAAAAATAATCCCTTGATGAGATCATACAAACATAGATTATGGGACCTAATTTAGGACTTTGAGGCCTTTAACATAAAAATAGTGCCAAGGAACCAAAATAAGCATGCTGATAGGTTGGCAATTAGGGGAGCTCAGTTTGACCTCCTAAATGAATTAAAAAAATCTAAAGTATAGCCACATGTTAAATTGGTAATAATACCATCAATGCTAGACAATGAAGCTCATTAGTAAGTCTTTGATAGTGACAATCAAATTACTTATTTTTTGTAATAAGAAGCAAAGTTTTCCTCATTAGACCAAGATAAGTTTCAACATCAGTATGAAGATCAAATTGTTCAACTGAGGTCCAACAAACTTCCTAAAGGGTTGGTCACCCTTGAAGATTGTTTCCATGAGGGAGACCATATGAGAAAAGAAAAGGCAATAATGTCAACTGATGAGGAGAACTATGAAAGAGTTCTTATCCTTAAGGACAAGTTACTCAAGCTTGGAGAGGTAAGCACTAGGGCTCAAAAGTATGATTTCATTAAGATTTATAAATAATATGCAGACATATTTTCTTGGGAGTATAGTGACCTGAGAAGTTTTGATCCTAAGCTATCCCAACACATTATAGAATTAGAGACTATTGCCAACCCTGTCAGGCAAAATCAAAGCCTATCAACCTCAAAATTGAAGAGCTTATGAGGAAAGAATTGACTAAATTTATTGAGTTCAAGATCATCTTTCCCATCAATCACTCCTCATAGGTAGCCAAATTAGTACTTATAAGGAAGATGAATTGAGATATCAAATTATGTGTTGATTTCAAAGATTTAAACAAAGTCTCTTTAAAGGATCATTACCCCTTACCATTCATGGAGCAACTTCTTTAAATAGTTGTAAGTTCAAAATGCTTCTCTCTTTTCTATGGGTATTCAAGTTATAACCAAGTGCTAGTAAAAGAAGAGGACCAATACAAGACTAACTTTATCATAAAGTGAGGCACATATGCTTATCATAAGATGTCTTTTGGGTTGTCAAATGTCTAGGCAACCTTTCAAAGGGTAATGGACATGGCTTTCCAAGGATTGCTAAATTAGCTGGTGCTTATCTACTTGGATGACATCATAGTTTTCTCCAAGAAGGCCAGTGAGGACTTAGATCACTTTAGATTGATCTTTGAAAGATGTAAAGAGTATGGGATCTCTTTGAATACCAAAAAATATGTGTTTATTGTTCACAAAGGAAAACTCTTGGGACATGTTATCTCAAAATAGGAATTAACCATTGACCCTAATAGAATAAGTGCCATCTTGGCCTTATCTTTACCAATGCACAAAAAAGGACTCCATAACTTCCTAGGGAAAATAAACTTTGTAAGAAGGTTTATACCTAGTTATGAAAACTTGGTCAAACCCATCACTATGATGTTGAAGAAGAACCAAGTGTTCACTTGGTCAAATGAAGGTAAAGCAGCATTTAAGGCTATTAAGCAAGTCATTACCCAATGACCCTTGCTCATGAATCTTGATTTCTTAAAGGATTTCATATTTTACACCTTTGCCAATGTTGATAATATATTAGCTCTACTTATGCAGAATATTGGTGGACTTGAGCAGCTAATTACATTTTTTAATCAAGGGCCTAAGGGGTATGAGGTAAGATATACTTTTGTATAAAATCAAGTTATTTAAGCCTTTATAAGCCTCAAAAAGTTTACACCAATAGCATAATTCATCTTATGGTGTCTCATCTAGGGGTGAGGGACTTCTTTCTTAACAAGGACTTGAATGAGAAGAGAGCTAGCAAGATTACCAAATTCATGGAGTATGATGTAGAGACCAAGGTCCCTAAGATAATAAGAGGAAAATGTTTATGTGAACATATGTTTAATGACATCCAAAAATATAAATAATTTTTCATGGCGACACAAGACAACTCACAAATAGATGCACCTCTAACTCACACCAGCAAGATCTAGGACATGACACATTTCTTCACAATAGGTGAGTTCCCTCAAGGTATAGATACGGAAAATAGAATGTATTTTAGACTTTATTTCATACCTTATGCATTGGTTAATGGAGTCATATTTAGAAAAAACCTCAATGGAGTGCTTCTTAGGTGCATTGATGATAATCAATTGACAAATATCTTGGAACAATTCCATGATGGCCTACAGGAGGCCATTTCATTCCAAGGACTACAATAGCTAAAGTAATGAGAGGTGGTTATTATTGGCCCAACCTTTTCAAGGATGCATATGCATGGGTCATAAAATGCCCAAAATCTACTCTCTTTTCATGTAAACAAATATTAGTAGCCCTTCCTCCCAACCCAATCCAAGTGGAATATCCTTTCATACACTGGGGTTTAGACTTTATAGGAATGATCAATCCACATTCCAATGGAGGACACAAATGGGTACTCATTTATATAGACTAATTCACCAAGTGGGTGGAAGCAATTCCATTGAAAGAAGCTAATGAAATAGCAATTTTGAACATTTATGATAGCATAGAGACTAGGTTTGGTGTACCAACCACACTAATTTTAGATAATTCCTTAGCATTTGTTAGCATGAGAACAAATGAATGGGAACTTTAGCTAGGCATATACCTTGGTACATCCTCCAATTACTATCCCCAAGGAAATGGACTTGTAGAGTCTATAAACAAGAACTTGATAAAGATTATCAAGAGGACTATGGAGAATAATCAGAGAGTATGGAACACAAAGCTAAGGATAGCCCTATGGGCTGATAGAGTGACTCCCAAAGTTTTCAACTCACCATTTGTCCTGGTATATAGCAGGGAATCCAAATTACCCACCTCTCTTTAACTTCCTATCTTGGAGTTATCCCATCAGCTTGAGTTGATGGAGAGTGAGCCTATGAGTGTAAGGAAGATAGAGCTCATGGAACAACCATACCAAGTTTGACAGCTTGTGGAGTGGCCCTTATTTGATTCATGGGTGAAAATAACATAATTATTTTTAGCTTGCCTAGTTTGATGGACAGGTATTACCCATCTTAGTCAATGGCATTTATTTAAAGACTTTCTATTAAAAGAGTGTGTAGCCATTGAATAATATTGTATATAATAGAGTAGATTTTCATGATTTCCTTTAAGTTCCTCGTGCACATTTTTTTTGTTGTGTGCTCCCTTCCCTAAGTGCCTTGGGAACATTGTTTTTTTGTCCTTTTTTGCTTCAAGTGAAGTTTTATAGGAAGGGGGAGCCTTGTATTGGTTTCATATCATCTGAGAGAGAAGACTTGAGACTCCATGCCTAATGGATAGGCTAAGGCTTCTTGTCTCTTGAATAGCAAGCATGCAATCCCAAGATGTCACCAAAAATGTTGGCCAATTTTTACCTACATATAAAACTTTAGCTAGATGAATCAATATTCTAGGAGTCTTGGAGTGAGGCTTGGGAGTAGGTCTAGAATCTCAAATGGAAGGATTCAATAGGTTTCCATGGTGTTCATGGAATCCATGAAGCATGAAGTAGTTTTGCACAAGTATCAAAGGTTTATCATAGCCTTGATGGGTCTAAAGATGATTAACACAAGCCTAGAGAATTAGATCATCATGGCACATCACATAGGAATGAATAAGTCAATCTAGTTGTGCATTTAATAAATGTATTTAATAAGCCTCTCAAAACCAAAGGATCACATGGAAATGATTAATTTTGTGCCAAAATTTCCCCTACAAATTTGGTAACTTGATGAGTTATTTATCTTAAGATATAAGCCTCCAAAGTTGAACTAGTAGAGTGGGACGTGCATGGAGACATCAAGATAAAACCATGGGAAGTAGCCATTTGAGTTCAAATGTTTCAAAGGATTTTGAGATTGAATGCAGATCTAACAAGTGTAAAAATATCACTTGGTCAGATTATAGATCAATGGTGTGAGTTAAATTATTAAAAAATAGATCCAATAGTGAACACAAGGTCAACAAGTCAAAGGATCCTAGGATTGAACACCAGGTCAACAAGTGTCATGATCATGGTGACTTATCAGATTAATGGTTCACATTTGATCAAGTAAAAAGAAGATAAATGGAATACATTTAACCATTCAAAATAGATTGACAATGCACATGAGGTTAAAATGTTAATGATCTAGATTGTACATGAGGTCGTCACATGATGCAAGCATGGTAACCAGATGAAACTGATAACAAGATCCTAAGAATAAACATGGGTCTGTGAAGTGGCACAATATATAATGTAGATAGTAGATAAATGACAATGATGAAAGTCAAATCTAGGAGACTTCCAAGTAAATCAATGGAGCAAACTTGATCAAGTCCCAAAAGGCACAAATTGAGGACATGTGTCCAAATCAACAAACATACATATTTTGAATACAATAAAAATCATGGCAAAGAATGCCACATAGTTAAACACATCGGATCTAAGGATTTCATTGTCCAAGGTAGGCAAATGAATAGAATCAAAACCCAAATAGATTTAGGATAAGCTAGATTAGATCTTTTAGGTTTGAAGGCCACTATTAGAGATTACTTTCAACCTCTAGTTTGAAGATTTAGAACTTGTAGGACTTGTTTTTTGAAGTCACAATATGTTTCCATGATTGTTTTCATTATCTTTTGAATGGGATCTATATATACAATGATCTCTTGGATCATATGATGCTTAGGGGAAGAAAAGGTCTATTTGTGCCTAATATAGATCAAGAATCAAGCTATGTGGCCTGTCGGATCTTCATTGATATTAATACTATAATAAAACCAATAAATGGGATTGGTTTTCATCTATATTAATACCTATACTTAGAATTTGAAGTAAGGGCCAATATGTGATTATGGAGGAGTGTTTCATCCTTCAATATAGCCATATCCTCAATAAATAGGTACCTATAGCTGCTCAAAGTAGACATATTCATAGATCTATCATGTCTAAAGATATGAGAATTTTGTCCTTATAAGCAAGTCAAGTACAAAGTGGCGTAGAGTTTTGAGGGATAGATTTAGTTGTTGAATATTGTAGTTGGAGCATTTAATACACTTTCAGAGGTATTTAAATTTTTTCCTCCTTATAAGGATCATGACTCATCATCCTTGAGTCAAATTCTTATCTTCTAATATGTTTCTCAATAAATAAGAGGGTTCAGAGGCTATTGGGACACATAAAGGTTAATTTTTAGATGGAGGACTTATCCTAATTTGATCAAAATGTGGTTGAGGATTCATTGAAGGGTGGTGACAGCTCATTAATGATTTTTTGACTATGTTCTCCCTCTCTCTCTCCCTTTTATCCTATACCTCCTTTTTCTTTCCATTGTAACTCTCTCTAATTTTGGACTTTTACAAGGTCTCTCTAATTTTTGAAGAGAAAGAGACTCTCATTTGATAAGGTTGGACCTTGTCAAAATTTATACAAAAGACCTCTTCAAGCAATGAATACTTTCTTTACCTATCTCTTACCTCTAAACTATGTTTAGCAAGCTTGTGCATGATGGCATTGTGAAAGAGAATTTTCCATGTCCATTTTCCTTCTTTCTTGCTTGTTTTTAAGTGTTTTCAAGTTAGTTGCAAGTTTGGACTTATGTTCTTTCTGCCATTAATGTAAACTTCATGTGGATCTTAAAATCCCTCTTTTTTCATTTATTGTTTGTGAACCTAGTTCATAAAACACTTATGTATATTAGCTAGATTGTGAGATTGTGTGAGCTAGCATTATTTTGTGCTTCTTCAGTGTTTATTTCATGCATATGTGAGTTCTCATTTAATTTTGGTGCATCACCTTATTAGCTTTCTTAGTAACCCTTTCTCCCCATTCTAACCCTTTTACAAGTAGAGACATTAGCTTAGGTGATCCATCACGAGGAAGTCAGCCTTCTTCGAAGGTTCAACCTCACCACAAGATACCCACATCTTGATATTGTTCCAATATTGTGGTTGGGAGTGGGGGAGCCTGAATAACTCTCCTAAAAGGGCAAAAAGTTATGCTACAATAGGCACCTATCAAGATCAAATTGGCCCCATAAGGCACTAATCAGGATATAAGAATATACCAAGATCCATTTCCTCAACATAATTGACCACCACCAAAGAACAACCAATAGAATCAGAGGTAGAATCAAAACTAGAATCAAGGATAAAATCATAATCAGCATGATCATAATCAGGATCATAATATCCATGCTAACAATTTAGGTTACAACAATATGCCTTATGACTATAAAAACATCATGGGATGCATTTATTCATCCCACATTACCATTATTACTATCAAATCCCATTAACCATCTTGTGTTCCTTGTAGTACAGGACCCATTAGTATAGAGCCAACACCCTCTCCCCCTAGTAATACCATGTTGAGTTCATGCAATTTTGTTGTGGCTCTATTTTCACAAGTTACTATTTCTAGATAATATCCTTCTTCCAATTACAATAGCTCTTCATCAACTCAAAATTAAAACAATTCAAATAGAATCCCATGAGTCACCCTCCAAGGCCCTTCACCTTCATATTCTAATTATACTAGATCCTTGCCACCTCTAGGTTGTATAGTCATAACTAGACACTTGTGAATTACTCTCCAGGGCCCTTTTCCCTCTTATTCCATAGAACCCAATGTGAACATTGTGCCTTCAGTTCTGAAGCCTAATATTGTGCCAGCCAAGGCCAAACCATCTCATCCCAATGTTAAGAAACCTTATAGTCTATCAGACCAACTAAGTAAAACCCCTACATAGATTTCCATTCTGGATCTCTTGCATATATCTGGAGTCTATAGAACTATTCTAAAAAACCTATTATAAGAATCAACTATTCCCAAATATATAAATACTAAACAGTTCCAAACACTAGTTGGACACTTATCTTCATTTCATCAGCTTGCATTTGATGAAAAAGACATGTCTACCCTAGGTCCAAAAAATAACAAAACACTATATATTGAGGTTATTATTGTAAACCATAAGATCAAGTGTGTTATTATAGACAATGGTTCAGGGGTGAACATAATTTCCCTTAAATATGTACAAATATTAGGCTACATTATGAAGGACATCTAGCCAAAAATGATCAAAATAAAAGCTTATGATAATGCTGAGAAGGAGTCTTCTGGAACTATTTGGTTGTCAATCATTGCTGGGTTTATTTCCCATCACACGTTGCTTCATATTATGTAAATTAAGTTTCCTTATAACATATTTCTTAGTCTTCATTATATCTGTGAAGTATAGGTCATTCCATCTACCTTGTACCATTGCTTTAAGTTTCCCTATGATGAGATCAAGATTACTATTCTAATTGATCAATAGCCTTATCAGTACTGCAAACATATTGAGGTTGAGTATCACAATTATAAATATTGTCTTGGTTATAAATATGTTACAAAAAAGAACAAGGAGATAGTTTCACATCCACCTCCATCAAATTATATCAACCCTAGTGACCTTGCATCCACTTTGTCTGATCCATTTCCTACAACCCTTACAAAATAGGTTATTATTGAATTTTTGGGCATTTTCACATACTGTCTAAAGGATTCCTTCCATGTTGCAACATTTCCAAAGTCTCCAAAAAAAATTGGTAAACCCAAACCATCCAAGAACCCAAATAAACCCACCTTGATCTAGTACTAAAAGAAAAATAATGGAAACCACCTGTGGTACTTGTACCTATTACTTCACCAAAGAAGGATCAAGAGGATTTCATATAAGGAGACTGGTTATATTTTAAAGGCATTGCTAATTACTTTTAGTATCCAAAGTATTATATCCATAATTGGATCATGGATCTTCTTGATTATACAAGAAGTGGCCTTGGCACATAAGTACAAGGAATCCTAGAACCTTTATCAACTGGAGTACCTAATATAAATCGTGGTCTCAAATTTATACCACTTGGGGCTAACCTCATGATTTTTAATAGTGATTATTCCTAATCAAATAGTAACAAGACTCCTGGGAGAGACATAGCATGCCATTATAGCCTTTTCAATGAGCTCATTAACTTAGATTTATTTGACCAAAATGCTATCATGGCCATCACACATATTTATCATTTTTGAGCTTCTCATCCTAAATCAATAACTCATTCCACTCTTGGAGCTTCCCTTGCTAAATTAAAACCTCATTATTCCATGTACCTTTGCCATCCTAAACTCATTGATTGGGACCAATAAAATTTGGTCATATGCCTTGATGAGTTTCAAAATGAAGAATCAATTATAGAATATATTGACCTAAGAGATGGATTGCCCATTGGTGATCACAAACAAGGCTTTGATTTTTCATTGGATCCTTCTACCTAATTTTGAGAGCAAGAAAAAATTATTGGTTATAATAAATATAAAACATCAATATCTTTGGGTGAAAACCTCTTTAAGTCACACATTGATCAGGGAAAAAGTAAAGAAAAAGACAAGCCCTTGAGTGAAAACTTGTTTCAGGCACTCTTAAGTGGGAAAGTTTTCTCATCCCCTCAAGATGTATCTGTTCTATTAAGTCCTATCCCCATATCCAGTACAAGCATCTCTTCAGAACAATAATAACTTTTTAAGCATCTCACTCTTAAATTTCTAGAGGTTTTTGCTACTTGGCCATTACCTAAGATGGCAAATTCATATTCATCACATTATTCAAAGCTTTGGGAAGAAAATCAAGAAACTGTAGTAAAATAAGATGATCATGATCACACTTTACCTAATATTTTTGAAGATGGATCCACACTTATTGTAGAGAACACAGTTGAAGTGAATTTAGGAACATATGATCATCCCAAAATTATTTATCTTGGAGTTTCCCTTACTGAAGTAGAACATGAACATATTATATCCATTTTGATGGATTTCAGAGATATTTTTGCATGGGAATATTCAAACATGCTAGGCTTAGACCCACACATGGTCATGCATCAACTTATTATTCATCCAAATGCCAAACCAATTAAGCAAAAATTGAAAAAGATGCATCCACACATCACCCTCTTGGTAAAAGTTGAATTGAAAAATTTATTAAGAGCAAGCTTCATCAAGCCACTAGACTATTCTGAATGAATATCTAATATAGTTCTAGTCAGCAAAAAGCCATGGAACATACATATTTGTACATATTTTGGAGACATCAACAAAGCATGCCCTACAGATGATTTTATTTTGCCAAACATCAACATGATAGTTTATTTTATTGTTGGGTATGAGATGATGTCCCTCACGGATGGATTATTTGGATACAATTAGATCAAGATAGCCCCAAAAAATCAACACAACACTACATTCACCACTCTATGGAGAAAATTATGTTACCAAGTCATGTCATTTGGCTTGACGAATGTTAGAGCCCCATATTAGCATGCCATGATTGTCATATTTCATGACATGATCCATGATATTATTGAGGACTATGTTGATGGAATTCTATCAAAATCAAGAACACATGTTGGACATCTTGATGTTCTATGAAGAATTTTTGAAAGGCTTCATGATTATAAAGTCCACCTAAATCCTAAGAAATGTGTCTTTGGAGTCACTTCAAGGAAATTTCTAGGTTTAGTTGTATGGAAAAGAGGGATCAAAGTCAACCCTACTAAGGTTAAGGCCATTATTGAAATGCCTCCACCTTACAATATTAAATATCTCTAAAGCTTGCAAGAAAATATCTAGTCAATCTATAGGTTATTTTCTCAACTAGTAGATAAGTGCCACCCATTTACCCATCTCTTGAAGAAAGGGATCATGTTTCAATGGGATGAAGACTGTCAATTATAATATACTAAGATCAATACATATTTATCCAAACCACTAGTTTTGAGACTGCTAACACCTAGACAACCACTGATTATTTACATATCAACAACTAAGCATGCACTTGGGGCATTTTTGGCCCAATATGATGAGCAAGGTAAAGAACATGTAATCTATTATTTAATATGCACATTGGTGGCTTATGAACATAATTATATGCATATTAAGAAGGCATGTTTATCTATGGTGTTTGCTTCCCAAAATTTATGACATTATATGTTGAACAATAAACCTATTATCATTGCCAAGGTGGATCCTCTCAAGTTTTTATTATCCAAAGAAACTCTCATAGGATGTTTGACTAAATGGGTCATGTTGCTATGTAAATTTGATGTTGGGTATCAGAATCAAAAAGCTATCAAGGGGTAGGTTATTATTGATCAAATTGTAGAATCCCCTATTATAGACACTCAACCACTCATATTTGACTCTCCAAATGATTCTAGTATGGTAGTGGACGAAGTGCAACATGAACCTAATTAATAAAAGCTTTATTTTGATGGTTCCTTCACTTCTCATGGATCTAGAGCTAGCATATTATTGATTACACTTTAATTGGATTTGATTTCCAAACTATTTCACATTAATTTTTATTGTGACAATATGGCCAAGTATGAGGTGCTTATTATAGGACCATGTCTTGTTATTCACTAGGACATTAAGCACTTAATGGTTTATGGTAATTCCCAGTTGATCATTAATCAGACCACTGATTAGTATCAAACTAGAGATGACAAGTTTTTTCCTTACAATCAAATCATGGATAATCTCAAGGTTCATTTTAAATCTCTACAGTTTGAACAAGTACCAAAGGCTAGCAACAAATCTATCTATGTAATGGCAACAATTGGGTCAATGATATAGATTAATGACAAAGCTAAAGAGTATCAATTTTTAATTGAAAATCTTCTAAAGCCAGCACACATTATGTCAAATTAAAAAAGGGTATGTGCTATTGTTGGTCCTAATCCACATCTGAACTACCTTGGTATCAATCCTTTTATAATTACTTCCATCATCACATTTTTACACCTGACCTATCCAATAACCAACAACAACTATTCCATCATCATCTAGCCTATTATACCCTCTTTGGAAACATGTTTTATAATAAAGGCTATGATGGAATGTTACTTCATTGTTTATCTTTAGGAGAATCCAAGCTAACATTGAAGGAGGTTCATGAAATAATGTGTGGGGCCCACACCAATAGTGTAGTCTTAGCTAAAAATCTCCTTAGAATAGGTTATTATTTGACAAAGATGGATACATATGCTTGTAATTATGTGAAGAGGTATGTTCTTTATCAGTGACATGGAAACTTGATACACATACCTTCCTTACTGCTACAACTAATCATAACACCATGGTCGTTCTCTATTTGGGGCCTTGATCTCATCAAGAAAATAAACCCAACATCTTCATATGGCCATAAACACATTTTAACTACTATTATGTACTTTACTAAGTGAATTGAGACCATTCCTCTCACTTACATCACCAGAAAGCAAATTATCAAATTCATTCATTACTATATCATCCGTCAATATGGTATCTTGGCATGCATTATATCCAATAATGGTGGATCCTTTATAAACAAAGAGGCTAAAGACCTTTGTGCAAAATTTAATATCAAGTACAAGAAATCCATGCCATATTACCTATAAGGCAACGTACAAGCTGAGGCATCAAATAAAACCATTGTAGCTATTTTAAATAAGATTGCCAATGATGTGGTCATAATTGGCACTTGTAGATCTTTCCTACCCTTTGGGTCTAAAGAACCAGTTATCAAACCCCCATAGGAGCCACTCTATAATCCTTTATTTATGGTACAAACGTTATTACCTTGATTGAGATCAAGTTACATTTATTGTAATTTTCCTTAGAGCATATTGGAGATGACGAAACATACAGAGTCTCAAGGTTGAAATAACTAGAACTTCTTGATGGTAAGTATTTGGCTACCCTAGAAAACTTACAAGCCTATCAGAACTAATTGTGGAGAAGCTAAAACAAGTGAATTCTCCTTTGAGAGTTTGAGATTAGTGATTTGGTCCTAAAAGAGAACTAGAAGAACACACAAGATGAATGTAAGAAAGAAGGTAAGTTCCAACCTAATTATTTAGGACCATATGTTATCATGACAAACTATGGATTAGGGGCATATTGACTAGCTAAACCAAATGGTGAATAAATTTTAGACCCCATGAACATTGTAAACCTAAAGAGTTTCTACGCTTGAATAGCTTCGAACCATTTTTTACAAGACCCCTTACTTGGGGGCAACTTGTGCTGGAGTATTTGACCACTTTATCCTGGACCATCCTCTCATGGACCATATTATTTTAACCTACCTTGGATCATTATTTTAGGAACCTTATTACTTTGATGACTCTGGATAGTGAAGGATTTTAGACCATTGGCATTCTGAACATATTTTATCTCACCTTGGACCATTCTCTTTGACAACCATTTTCATTATGGATCATTCTCTTTGAGAACCTCATTCTTTTCATAGTCCAAGGTTGTTGTAACCTAAACATCATTTATCCCTTGACCAATTATGATCCTAATTATGAATCATCAACATTATGATCACATTTGATGTTAATTCTATAAAGGAGATCAACATAGATAGTATTTTACAACTTCTTTTATAGGCATTGTTACCTTATCAAGATCTTCACTCTCGCTAATTTATGAGCATGTGCCATTGTATCCAGATTTAACTATTACTAGAGCTCCTAATTAGTTCCTTGATCCATTATTTATATTCACAAGGGATGTTGCAGTCAGATTAGCTATTGTTGGAACTTATACATATTTTAGCCCAAAAACACTAAAAATATTAGAAAATGATCCACAAAAGAACCAAAAATATTGTCTTACACTTTTGTACATTCTGACTCTCATGCTCTTATCATTTTACAAGACCATTCTAATTTATATGCTCTCACCATTTTGTGAACCCATCTCTTCCCTTTTCCTCTACAACATTAATCATGTTTTTTCTAGTTATCACATTTTCTTCTATCCCACTTCCTGAGAGAACTACATTTGGCCTTCAGTTCATGTTGGAACATGCATCTATGGAACTATATAGGTAGTATCCACTTATCTTGTACATCTAGAGTCAGCTCAGCCAACCCCTTCCTTTTCTTCTCTTCCCTTATTTCATGTTATTTCCTTATTATTTGGAAGTAACTTTATGTCCTTATTCTTGATCATTTGCTATAGAAAGTAATGCCTCTACTACATGTATCTAAACAACTATTTTTAAACCACACTAACTTGGTTTTTATTTGTGTGTGTTTATTTCAGTTTTATTGGTGTTTTATTGTTTTTTATTGTTGTTTTATTATGAATTTTTATCTCTTAATTTATTTCTTGTTCTTTCCTTTGGCTATTTCTTCTTGTTTCTTATTTTTATTACTTCTTGTCTCGCCTTGGTCATTTATTTGCCTTCTTGTTCTTCTCTTTTATTTTCTTTTTCCAAATACATCTTGATGGTCCACATGAATCTTGATCTCATGTTATTAATTTATTCTTGTTTTGTTTTAAACATTCTTGTTCCTACATAAGTTTTGATTATTTATATCTTAATTTTAATCTCGATTCATTTATGTTTTCTTTTTCTGTCTTTGCTTTTTTGTTTAAATGTAAATTGTTGTAACTTTGGTTTTGGTCTTTTTTACCATTAACCTTAGTTATAGGTATTCACACTTGAATCGGCTCTGCATAATTGAAATGCCATGTCCTCATAAGTTCTTCATACTTATGATGCCTAATTTATTTTTCTATAGCAAACACTTTGTGTTTTAGATTCAATTCTAAATGTCAACATAGCTTTGATGAACAGCTCTCAAGAACATCATGCATTATTTAAGGTTTAGCACTCTGACTCTATGCTTAGATGTGCATCTCTTGGCATATATCATGAGTCTAATCAATATTTGGTTAGTTTTATTCATCCCTCATTCCATTCTCCACCACTTTTGGGTGAGAACTACATTAGATTGAGGTCTGTTTGGACTATGTAGGTAGCGCTTGGATACATGATGTATCTTTAACTCGGTCATCTTCACTCTTATTTTCATCTCTTTCATCACTTTGTGCATTCTTGTATGTTTAGTTTTTTATGGATTTTTCAAAGCCATTAAACCATTGCATCTATGTTTACACTTGCTTATCTTTAATCTATGTAATAGGTTATATCCTTGAGCTATTGCTTGCCAATTTTCCCATGCTGGGGCACAACATTTGAACTAGTCATAAATCTAAATTAACCCTATTGGGGCAAGCCAACCATTCTTTATCAGTGTTCCAAAATCACCCTATTGGGGAAAAATTCTTTTGTCATGATCATATTTGCTCTAATGGAGTACATTATTATAAACCTCTCTTTGGAGACCACATTGTCCTTTTCTTCTAATTCTAATCTTTGCAAAATGTTTCCCCCTTATTCTGGTAATATTTTATTGTGTAACTTGTATCAGGATTGATCATTTCATAAGTGCACAACTTTCACCCTAGTTTTGGGTGTGTTCAAAGTGTCACTTATATTTTTTTATTGTATCCTTCCCATTCCCCTCATCTCTGGGGCCCATTTTATTCTACTTATCTTTTGATCATTGATGAAATCAATGCATGCAAGCATTAGCTCATATAGATTTAATTTGTTTCATAGATTAATCTCACTTTATCTTTCTTTTTGAGATTCCATCCTTCTCTTTCATCCTAGTATGTCCTCTCGATGGGGAATCATGGGTGATTTCCAATTTCTTCTTGATGAATCTTTTCTTTGAAAAGACATTACTTCACTTGAATGTCTTACTATGCCTTCTCAAACAAGGGTAAAATGTAGGCATCCATCTTCTAACACCATTGTGTTTTAAAATCATCAATCTTACTCAAATGCATAATTTAAGCCAAAATCATGTAAATGTGTTAAATGCTTTGATCTTGTCGTAAACAAGTGTCGATTTAGATTAATGTATCCCTAAATGGGGCAATGAATTTTATGTGATTCCTAATTTTATTAAATCATTTCGAGTTAAAATATTGATTTTGCATTTTGGTGCTCTGGATCATTATTTTCTTATAATTTATTAATACATGTCACATACCTTTGTTATTTTGTGTCGGTAACATCCTAAATGGGATAATGGTTCATACACATCTAACATCACCTTCTAATTCTTCTCAAGTTAAATTACAACCCATTAATATGACTTTCTGATCATTTTGATTAATTGTGCACCATTTTCTAAATAATTACACTAAAATTGATTAATTTTACTTAGGCAAGTTAAACCAAATTATGAGCTTAAGTAAGAATTTCATGAAGCAAATTGAATATTTATTTATTAGAAAATGATTTTGAATATTTGCATCACCTAATGACATGATAAATGGGGTGGCATCCATAAGCCATAAATGCACTAAATATTAGGTTTATGGGAACCATGAGTCATTAATGCCCCTTTCTCCCAAATCATTATGAGGATATTTATGGATTTAATTACAAATATTAGATTAATTCATGGCCACACATCTCAATCTTCAGATTGACGATCATGGTTGATTTTACACCATTTGAAAAATATATAAATAGAGGGGTATAGAACATCATTTTTAATCTCAAATTATGTAAAATTATAATGCAGGATTATCTCCATAAGCTCTCTTTGTGTTGATTATTGTGTTTTATTTGCAATAGGCTAGCTTCACTTGATAGACATAAATTTGATTTCTTATCTTGAGCATAGATTATGCATGGTGATCTTGAGATAATGGAGGAGCTTGGAATCTATTATTGATAAAGACAAGAACACCAAATCAAGGGGAAAAACACACTTGGAGCTAATTTTGGAAGTTGGAATCACTTGGGAACATAATATGCATATGTGATTTCTTTCAATTGTGTCTTATTGTCATTTTCAAACCCCGTATAATAGGTAGGATTATATTGTTAGTTTTTATGAATTATTTTGTGATTTTCATGACTAATGTTTGAACTAATCCTATTTTTAATCCAACACTACATAATATACAGCCAATTTGATGGTTGAGCTCTATTTATATAGTCAGTATTCTTATTTTTCTCAATCAAATGCCAAGGAAGGAGTGTATGTGTTGAGAAAGCGAGTGGTTATTAAGTGGGTTGAATCTTGGTACAAGTGGTAGGATCACATGTTTTGAAAATATCCCCTTTTAAGTCTAGGAACTTCTTTGAAATGCAAATAGATTACTAAACCCTTACACAGTCCCCTAAGATAGCAGAGTTTTATGTTTTGCTTATTAGAAGCCATAATAGGATTGAATAAGGTTAATTAACTATCTGGAGAGGTGAACAGTGTTGGTGAAGACCTTGGTAAGGTCTCATTTTAATTTTAAATTCTCTTAATCCAAAAATATGGCATTTTAACCCCTCTCGGCCTATACAATCCACAAGATAGGGTTTTAGAACAAAAACCAAAATAACTTTGGTTTTAACCATGGGAAAAAGGTGAAACTTTGTAAACTTGTGTATTTTTTCATGGGGAAAAGTATTCAAGAGGTTTTTACCTTGTACAATACCATATGATATGCATTTGAAGTCTAATCAAGTGCATGAAGGGCTAGAAGGCCTAATTGGAAAGGTGGTTACAAGAGAAAGGGTATATGCACATAGAAATAGGTTTTCAAATTTCTTGAAAGGTAGTAAGATGATACAGGGTCCCCAAATATAATCTTATATATTATGGAAGATTGATAGAACATCCCAACTAAGGATATTTGTGAAAAAAGGCTACAAGGGAATTATCTCACTAATGAGCTTGAGGTGGTAAGTGGATGTTGGAGAGTGAGTGAGAGGTTCGAAGGGGTTGATATAAATGTGTTATGATCAAGAAAGATCATCCATGGTGGTAGGTTACATTCATGATATCAATAATAAGATTTTATGTCTTGAGCCTTAAGGAGTTATTACCTATTGTGAAGCTAATCAGTGAATGAATGAAAAGAGATGAAAAAATGAAAGAATTGAGATAATTAGATGAGGAATTAGGTTTATGGAGATTCCAATGATAGTAATAAATTACTCAAATATGCTTAGTAAATAGGGCCATATAAGATAATGTTATCAAGCCTAATGAAACTTGAATGACTATGGTTAAAGATTGAAACTTGAGAACAAAGTAAAGTATTTGTAAGTTGAGAGCAATGACCATGATCGGAGCTAGTGTGGTGGAATTATGTGATTTTCTCATAACTCTCTACATAATTCAGTATTAGATAGAGGTAAGCTCTTGGTTTAATTATGTTTTGAGTTATTCAATATTGTTAATTTGAAATTGGCAAAGAATGCTATGAAGATTGCATGAGATGAAATTTCATATGTATCATGGGAAATGAATGTAGTGAAGGTATGACTTATTAAGGTCAGTACATGTAAATTTAATATTGGAGAAGGTATAAACTAAATCCCCTAATTCTAATGTGAAGGAATTGAAACTAGTCAAGAGATATCTATAGAAGATAGAGTGGAAAGAGCAGTGAAGCTCAAGTGAAAAAAGAGGACTCCATGTGAGGATTAAGAGAGATAAGAAAGTCCTAGATAAAGGACTAAATAAAAAGAATAATATCCAAGAGAGGTCTAAGATTCAATTAGGAAATATTGCTAAGAGATAAGTCTAAGTAGGCCTAGAAGGTGATAAAAAGAGAAAAGATGGATGTAGAAGAGGAAGTGAAAATATGAGAAGAGATTTGGGATAGAGTTTTAAGAAGATAGAAATCATGGTGAAGCTCATGAAGGATGAATTAAAAAAATGGTTTGGCTATAATGTGAGAAAGAGGGTGAAGTGGACAATAAATCTACTTATGAGAAATAAAAGGCATAAGATGAATGTCTTGGGAAAAGAGAAGAACAAAGAAAGTACAACCCATAGAGGCATGAAGGAGGAAGAGTTGGCAACAGAGCAACATGAAAGATAAGTGGTGAAAAGAGTTATCATTGAGGTGAACGTGGAGAGATAAGTGCCAAGAGACTCACTTGAGGGAGAAGACAAGAAAAAGAATAAAATGTCTATGAAAAAGACATTCATAGAGACAATGTGGTCTCTTGTTTATTATTTTAATATTATATTTAAGTGTGTGTATGCAAGTGTAAACAAAATATGGATGAAGGTCAAGAATGAAACCTTGAAGTTTGTAAAAAATGGGTTAAGTGAAGCATCCATAAGAATTAGTGAAGATGATAAGGATATAAGATAGGTTGGATAAGATAACATGATGAAGATGGAAGATTATTAGCATGCTAAGGATGATAAGGAAGAAGAATCCCATGATGCTTTGACAAGCATTGTACCTAAAACAAGAAAGGAAGCTCACAAGAAAGACATGAATGTAAACCATGTAGACACGAGAAAAGAAATAACCATGTAGTAGTTTTTTAATGAGGTAAATAAATGATTAAGATTTGAATTTGATTGTGCATATAAGAAGGAAGAAGCAAATATATAGGTTGGAAAAGTGAAGAACAAAGTACAAACCTCAAGGAGAGTAAAAGATCATGGGTATATAGGGCCTAAGTGGCTCAAGGCATCAGTTGGTGAGATGAAGAAGGTAAACCTCAATCAAGAGGTCATTCAAGCTAAGAATACATTTGTAAGACAAGAGCAAACATAAAGGAAAAGGGTAAAGGGCAGGTTACATCAAGTTAACATGATATAATATCAAGCAAAGAATCATGAAGAAGGTGAGACAAGAAATTCATCTCAATCCAAAAATATGCAAGGTAGAAAATGGGTTATGAAGAGCATGGAAATGGTACAAAAAGATAGTCTTGCTGATACACTCCAAGAAAACATAAAGTAAGATGAAAATTTCAAGTATAAGAAGAAAATAGAAGACATAGTGGAACCACTCAAGGACAAAGAAATGAAGATGCAACTGAGTAGCCAAATGAGGAAACAAGGTGAAGAGTGTGATTAGGCTAAGAGGTCTCAAAGTTTAATTTCTAATGTTATTTTTGATGATGGATATGAAGATAATTCAAATAGTGAAGAAGTTTTATATATAGAAACAATAGCATTGATGGATAGGCTTGTGAAAAGTCAAAATGAAGATGACTCACCTCATAGAGTGCTTAAAAAAATTGATGTGCAGCAGTAAAAGGAGATTGATTTGACTCTCATGAGAGAGGGAGTCTAAGGACAGGTTATGGATCACTTGATTCCCAAGGAGATGAAGATGAATTTTCAAGTAATATGAGAGAATAAAATCAAAATCAAGTGATGAGTTACATCCCAAAAGATGGATAAAAATTGGTACAATATGATGCAAGTAAGATGACAACTCAAGGAAGATTGAGTATGGAATCTAATGAGTTGATTTCAGCATAAGTATGGACATAAAAGGCAACAATTAAAGAACATAGGATATGAAAACATGATGTTGAACTCAAGAATATAAGGGAGTAGCATAGTGAAGCACAAGGATTTATGGAAGTAAAGTTACAAGCAAGTAAACTAGAAAGCAAATAATTGAAGCATGAACAAGTTCACAAAGTAATCTATATAATGGGTGAAGTTACAGTTGAGATGTTTGTTTATATTCATGATGATGGCAAGACAAGAAGATGTCAAACAATATTGTACCATGATGTAGGTGAATTGGTTAAGAAGTTATTCTTGCAAGATGAGAAAGGTTATGTGAAGACACATCAAGAGATGGAGAAGTGTAATGAAGAGGTAGAAAAAGATAGCCTTCTTGAAAAAGTGACAAATGTTGAAATGTTTATGAGGCCATTATATCACAAAGAATAATTAACTAGCATTACCAAATAGCAAAGACAACTAAGGAAATAGGAACCAAGTGAGATCAATGAAGAAGGAAGCTATGGAGAAAGAGCAGGAATGAAGAGTGGGAACCATCTATTAGAAGTAGAGTATGATAAAGGATAAACTGAATTGGAATAGGTATAAAATGTAGATAAAAAATATTTGTATCAAGTTTCACACCTCATAGATTTAGAGGATGAGTTGTCAAGGAAAATAGACAAAGCAAGGAATCAAAAATACAAGATTTTAATGAGAAGAAAGGAGGATTAGTAGTAAGGTGAGCATGGAAGATCCTCAAAGAATGAATTGGAAGGCAAGAAATAAGAATATTGTGCTAGCATTCAATTTTATCCCTCTTAAGGAGTATGATGCAAGATCATATAGTAAACAAACATAATTTTCAGTTGTTAAAGACTCATAAGCTAGTTAGGGGTCATAGATGATCAATTTTGGAATATAGGTGTGTGTGAAGGATCTTCCAGGGTCCATTTTTTGTATTTAGAGTCATAAAGAGTGTTTTTAATGTATTAGAGTTTTCCATCCAAAATGGAAAGCTTGAAAATTCAAATCTTAGATCTTAGCATAGAAGGACCATAAGCATAGTATGAAGTGAGTAGGTGAGAGAATGTTTACAAAAATGGTCCAAGGAGTCATGCCAAGAAGTGTAAAGAAATTTTATGTATAAGTCCTTAAAGGTGGTAAAAATTAATAATCATGTTTAAGTGTGACTACCACTCACACATTGAGTTGACCATTATAAGAGAACTTTGAATAAATGTTGCCAAGATAGTAGGAAATATAAAAGGATGAAATCAAGAGAAGTTGTAATGTATTTAAGGAGAAATATAGTAGAGTAGGAGAAGAGGGAGAGAGAGAGATACTAAGGTAAGAGGAGAAGAAACAAAGATAAGAAGATTGTATACTCTCTAAGAAGATGACAAAGTCTGTGAATGGACTAAATATGTAATGGTTGATTATTCATTTTAATAAATAAGAGATTATTGTATGTGTTTAATCTCCCTTTCAAGTATATATATATATATATACATATATATATATATATATATATATATATATATATATATATATATATATTGTTATTATTCATATGTTGTTTCAAAAAATGCCTTGAGGCTATATACAAACCTTCTTGTGTGTGGTTACAGGTCTAGGTAAGAGACTGTAGGTTACAGTCAAGCAAGAGAAGGATTTGATGGAGTTGATGATTGTTGGTGTAATAAATAACATTGGTCTAAATATATATCCAAATAATACTAAGTTTCAAGTTTCCATTGGATTTATTTCAAAAACAAAGGACCTAAAGAAAATATTTTAGGAATGAAAACCCTATTACATGTCATGACAGTCAAGAATGAAAGTGAGTTGATATTTATTGAAGTATTCCTTATGAGAAAGATTATGGTGGTGATTGAAATGGTCTACCTATAAACCATGTTATGAGGGAAAGCCAAATAGTTAGGTTTGAATGTAAAATAATTGGTATATATACAATATATAGTTAATTTTAAGGTTGAACCATGTTTACACAGTTAGTACCCCTATTTTATTTAGTCAAATGCCAATGAAGGAGTGTATTTGTTGAGAAAGTGAGTCATTGTTAATTGGGTTGAGTCTTGGTACAAGTGGTAGGAGAACATGTTTTGAAAATATCCCTTTTTAATTATATGAACTTCTTTGAAATGCAAATAGATTACTAAACCCTTACACAATCCCCTAAGATAGTAGAGTTCTATGTTTTGCTTATTATAAGACATAATAGGATTGAATAAGGTTCCTTAAATATTTGGAGAGGTGGAAAATGTTAGTACATACCTTAGGAAGATCTTAGTTTATTTTAAAATCATCCCAATCCAAAAATGCAACATTTTAACCCCTTTTAGCCTGTATAGTCCACTAGCTAGGGTTTTAGAACAAAAACCCCAACAACTTTGATTCTAACCATGGGAAAAAGGTGAAACTTTGTAAACATGTGTATTTTACCATGGGGAAAAGGATTCAATAGGTTTTGACCTAGTATAAAATTGTATGGTATGGATTTGAAGTCTGAGCAAGTGCAAGAAGGGATAAATGGCCAAATTAGCAAGGTGTTTACAAGAGAAAGGTTACTACATACAAAGTTAGGTTTTGAAATTTTTCAAAGGCATTAAGAAGATTAAGGTGCCTAAATCTGGGCTTAGATCTTATGAAAGATTGATATAATGTCCTAACTAAGGATATTTGTGAAAAAAAGGGCTACAACAGAATTATCTCACTAATGAGTTTGAGGTGGTAAGTGGATATTAGAGAGTGAATGATAGGTTCAAATGGGTTGAGACAAGTGTGTTATGATCAGGAAAGGTCATTCATGGTGGAAGGTTATAGTCATGATATCAATACCAAGATTTTATGTTTTGAGCCTTGAGGAGTTATTACTTATTGTGAAGTTAGTGAGTGAATGAATAAGAGGAGATAGAAAAATGAAGGAATTGAGATGAGTGGATGAGGAATGAGGTTTATAGAGAGTCTAATAATAGCAAGACATGACTCAAAGATGCTTAGTAAACAAGGCCATAGAAGAGAATGCTATCAAACCTAATGAAAGTTGAATTACTATGCTTGAAGATTAAAACTTGACAACAAAGAAAAGTAGTTTCAAGTTGAGAGCAATGACCATGATCAGATCCAATGATGGTGTAATTATGTGCTTTTCTCATAACCCTCTACATTAATGTGGTAGTCACCATTCATGTGATGAGGTGGCAATTTCTATTCAGGCCAGTAATGTGGTAGTCACTATTCATGTTGGTGAGGTGGAGGATATTGTTCATGATAGTGAGGTACCATGTGGGGTGCACTATGAGATGCCTTTGTATTTTTCACATGGGTGCATGTGGGGCACAATTTGTCTATGGGGATCTTTGATTGAGTGATGTCTAAAGTCAAAAGGTGATTAAAGCATATTTTGACTCTTTGTTCACATGGGAAGTGGAAGACATTGATCACTATTGTTGATTGGTCTCACATGTGGAGTGGGACACCATATTTGGTGGCACATGGTGGTGGGGTTCTTCAGTCAAAAGTGGGAATCAACTTTTGACCTTGTACATGTGGGGAACACAAGTTACTATTGATCACTATTGAGCCCATGAGGAGTATGGCGTATTTTAATCCTTCCTTGGTGTTTCTCTCTCCCTCTTCTCTCTCTTATGTTTTATATTAAAGGATGGTTAGTCCCTTTGTAATTGTAATCAAGATATGTAAGTATGCATTCTTGTAATCTTATAATTTGTAAACTTTGTAGAGATTTGTATGCTTTGTATGTAAGCATTGTAAAGGAGTTGCTTGAGAAAACTATTTTTATAAGAGTTGTTGAAGTTAATAGAATTATAGAAGTTGTCATTACCCCTTATTTTTCCTTGCACATTGCAAGGTTTCCACATATATCTTGTGTTATATGTTTATTTCTTGTTTATTAATTTATATCTTATTTTATTCTATGTTCTTTACTTGCACAGTTTTAGATTTTTTTTCCAACACAAAAAGCCTCCCTCTCTTTGCCTCGCTAGAATAAGGCTCTCCCTTATATTCCTTACTCTTAGATGGATATCCTTAAAATGCCTTAGATTCTTCTAAGATATGATTGTGATTCCTTCTACACTCATAGATTGCCTTTAGTTGAACCTGTTCATATACAAATATTGTTAGAAACTTAAAATACTAGACATGCAACCAAGTTCATAGGTTAATTTTAAAATGATACAAAAATATTTAAACATGTACTTACTGTAATCTCGTGTTCACGCTCTATTTCTTTTTATGCTCAATAGGTTCAATCATAAGATAAGCCTCATACAAAGGAGTGTGAAAGGGAGAAAAAGCATGATTTGGTTCCCTGCTAATCATCTCAATGGGACTATTATACATCATCGGATAGCCCTACATAAATATTATATTCATGTTAGTTATAGCACAAATATATATTAAAATTATTAAAACAAATCTATATTTAAAAATCAACATTACAATTTAGCATACCTCAGTGAGTAGTTATGTAGATGAAATTATAACAGTAATGCATAAGTTTGTTCTTTCCTATATCGATGGAGGAGTCTCCAATGTGGTCATTGTTTTTACTTGCATAGAATACCCTAATTATTCCAAGATTCAAGGAACCTATTTTGCTTTTGTATCTGTCCCCACTTGTTAGAGTATGTTATTGTTCATGCTTGTTAGGTTCTAACTAGGTTATTAGTCTTTACCTAGTTTTGTCCTATGTGTTGATTTATCCCACATTGCTTAGGCTAGCTTGCATCTTGTTTCTCCTTGCCTATTTAAGAAAGGGATCTACATTGTAATATACATCTTTTGTATATCCTTTGCAATGATTTTCAAATCTCATTTGTGAATAATAGTTGGTTTCTTCAATGTGTGTATGTTGAAACACACATGGCTATGGTAATGGTGTATTTGAGAGATCTTGGCTAAAGAGTGTTGTGAACTCTTTCATGGTATCAAAGCTACCATCCAATAGTCATTTCTCAAGTTTAGCTTGTAGATCTATATTGCTTTAAGATCCTTGAACATTAGCTTATTTATTGATCTCTATGAATTTGTGGTCTTCATGTCTATGTTTGTATTTTGAATATTTACATTTTGTTTAGATTTGCATATTTTTACAATCCATAGAGTCTCATGTTATTTTATGTCTTTCATGGCACTGATCATAGCCTTTTGAGCCACTTTTGTAGTCAACTATTTTTTGGTGTATTTTCAGGTCTTCTACCTGCTCCATTGAGTTCAAAAGGCCTCAAAACCTTCGAAACACCTATCAATTCATCAAAAATATAGATTTTTACAAAAACTCCTTTTTTTGCAATTTTTTTGATGAATTAGGGATTGATCTATACTATGACATTTTTTTAAAAACATGGGTTTTTTGGGTTCATTGAAATATTTCTAAACTATTTTGTGGGTTATTTGTAGATCTACATGTTTTGTCTCTATTTGATAGATCTGAGGTAGATTGCATTCAAGAGGATAGTCGCTAACATGTTCACCACCATAAGCTTGGTCTCTTTATTTCTCGCTCACTGTACGACAACTTTATGCTCTATTCTCCCTATATTTTAACTTAGATTAAGGGGCAACACATTTTTTGATGGTGCACAAGATTTTTGGAGCCAACAATATGTCCAAGTTGTTGCATCACATCCCTCTCCTTAAGCGGGGAGAGGCCATTGTGATTATCTGTTATGAAGCATAGGCCTGTCTTAAATATCTAGTCTATGGCCGTGTTTCCCACATTTTTACCCTTAAACATGTTATGAATTTATAGGTATATTTATATTTTATGTAGGCACATCTAGCGAATCGCCTGGAAGCTACAGCATTAATTGTTCCTCGCAGTCAAAGTCATAAAAGTGATAGTGCCCTTCTAACATCAACTCCATTTGTAACCTCTTCTTCATTTAACCACCACACTAACCAATTTCTTGCAGTGTAATTTTATATGTCATGTTATGCTATAAATTCAAGATCCAATGCATTCTGATGGGATAGTAAAGTGAATGGAGTCATAGAGACCTATTGAGCTCCCACGGATATTTCATCATGCCGTCTAATATCCTCCCAACATTCACGACCTCCTTCTGATCTCCACAGAGCCCATAATTTTGTTAAAATAGGGGTTGAATTTATTTTTCTGACTCGATAATTTTTAGTGGGGTACATTTTTTTATTAAAAGTGGGTTTGAAGTTATTTTATGAGTAGATATATTTTAATGGGGGACAATATCATGGTGGTGGATTTTATTTAAGTGGAGATTTTATTTTGATGGGGATAATTTTAGGACATGGATGAGTTAAAAAGAGATTTCTTATCATTTTTCTATTATTACTAAAAAGAATATCCTTGGAGGCCCCTTAAGTTTTGTAAGTGAGGGACTTTTTTATTTGCATGGTGGGGCTAAGTTTTTTTTAAAAGTGGCAAGGAAATTTTATAAGTGGGTGAGCACTACTATACAATGCAAACATTTGTTTATTTCCAAAGTGGAGATGATTATTGTAAAGGAGCATTAACTAATTATTGTTATTTCTTAATTCCATTCATTTCATCTCATTTGTCGAAGACTAGTGGGTGAGGTCTGGTCTGGCAGGAGGCCGGACCCCCTCACAAGCAAACATATTATTTTTTTTCCTTTTTTGTTTTTGCTCTCTAATTTCTATTTTGGATACATTTTTTTATGTGATTGATATCCTATTTGCATGAGCTTTTGCCCACCTATTCTTGGCCTGCATTGCATTGCTTATGGCACTATTACACTTTTCACTATCTCAAATGTATTTTTGGCTGAGCTCAACATCCTTTTATATGTGCTTTGCAGGTTGTTTTTGGATGTTAATCCTTTTTTGGTGTGTTTTTGCACACATGATGGATTATTTTTACCATTTTCCACACTCTTCCATTATCCCAAGACATGCATTGGTAGTTTGACCCATTGATAGTGTTTTACTCAAATTTCACTATTATTAAAAATAAAGTAGTAAAATTAGAAATACGGGTTGTCGTAGGAATACTTGATAAAAAATGTGCACACATTGAATCAAAATATTATGAAGAGATCCTCTTTGGCTTGGGAGGATGACCTACATGTAAGAAAGTACTAAAGTAAATTTATGGATTAGACAAGTAGTTGGGTGAATTGCCTAGCACTAGCTAGATTTTGGAAGCTAGAGCTTCCTTAGGGATATGAATCCACCATTTTAAAATAATTAAGTTAATAAAATAAAAATAAATTCGTTGCTTCAATGATCAAAAGGTATTGAAATTGATAACGATAATTGCTTTATAAAGAGATATGCTAGAATGATCAAATTAGTGATAAACTAATTAGTGCTAGTACTAATGGGTCAAGATATGATTCAAGAAATCTAAAAGGGGCTTGTGAGTGGTCAAAAAACATATAAAAGTGAATTGGATCAAGCAAAGGAGGTGAAATTAGCTTGCTAGCTTTGATTACAATCGGTGACTGTCGATGGTTGGGTTGACCGTCAATAGTTAGGATTGACCATCGACAGTTGGGTTGACCATTGATGGTTGACTATGTCCAAATTAGGATTTTATCAATAGCTAATTATCAAGATGTAGGAATGAATTTTGAGAGTTGGGCATGGGATAAATTGATTACAAAATGGAAATAAAGCACATGAATAGTAATAAACAAGGGCTTGTCTTACTAGAAGTGGGTTGGATGAGTAGTTGGTATGGTTGACTCATATGTGGGATCTGGCTTGATTTCGATAGAGTAACAGTGCTTGGAAGCTTGGCTAAGAGGCGATGATAAGTTGTCTCTTAATGGAATGGACTGATAACATGGATGATGTTGGTTGACCTACAAAAGAAAACTCTAAGTACCTGAGCTCCTGATAATAATTGCAGATCCTTTTGCTCTTATAGCTCTTTCCTTCATATAGCCAAGGGCCAAAGGTTCAAGGAGTGTAATTAGGGATTCTAAATATAACTCATCCATGTGATACCTCATAAAGAGATTTGGATGATTTATATTTAGAAAAGGTAGCTAGCAATTTGCATGGTGTTTACATGTAGAAGGTTAGGTGATTAAGCCTAACCATCGATGGTTGGTTGACCATCGACGATTGAGGCTAAATGTCAAAATAGCCTAAAGGGCTATGTTTAATCTTAGTAAAGCTAAATTGATGAAAATATGCCTAGGTAAGGAAAAAAGGTTCAAGGGGCCTACTAGGGGTCATGACACTTGGAAATGCATGTGCAAAATTTTGGTGTCTACATTTTTCCCCTTTCTATTGTGTGGATTGAATCAACAAGCTATAAAACAAAAATGGAAGTTGGGTAAGGTCAAGGTTGCCCCGAGTTAGGAGGAGGTATTCCCCCTCAAATCAAGATGTGATGAGATGAAATGAAATCAGGTCAAGCTTTGATAAGTGGTAGGTGGTAGGGTAAGATGCAAAACCTACAAATAAAAAATGACTAAGTACGATAGGGTAGATCATGAGAATACTAAAGTTTCCAATGTTAATAAATAATAAGGTTGGTGCAAAGAAGATAAGTGACCAATGTATCATGTGACTATTGTAGGCATGATAGCGGGATACACTTGTTAGTCTCCAAGGTGGATTTAGTGTTTTGCTAGGTCTCTAAGGTAGGAAGTGATCCCATGAAAACACCAAATGGGTTAATGTACAATGGGTATTTGAGGTAGGAATTATTCCCATGAAAAAACTAACAAAAACACAAATAGGTAACCTGGCAAGGTCGGTAGGTGAAATCAAAATGACCTAGTCTAAGTTGTCATAATATATGTGCATAGTTCAGGCGATAGGGTCGTCATTGAGGTAGACGTCATAAAATGGGTGGGTTGGGGTATAGTCGAGCCAACTCCACATGTACTAGGAAAGTAAACGCTACCTACATAGTGAAGGGGATTTAGCATCTAGTAATAAATTTAGGTTGAATGTAGTTCTTGCTCAAAAGGTAATGTTGAGTTTGATTCTTAGGTGAATAGGTTGTTGAGATTGCACACAATATATGACTAAGTTTTAAAAATGCTTGAGGACAATGGCTAGCATCAAGATGGATATGGTAAAATGGGGTTGGTCAAGAAGGGTTTGATTTTTCAAAGGGTAAGGGTCATGTTTTTCATCCTATAGAGAGAGGTTTTAGGTTGGTTTGTGTTGAAAAATGTGAAAGAAAAAAATATGGGCCCCTAACCATCAATGGTTAGGGGCCAAAAGGGTTGACCATCGGTGGTCACCCTATGCAGATTTATAAGAAGTTATGGGGTTTCAGAGTGCATTGATGTTATGTATTAAGCATGGGGATTGTCTTGCACTACTAGGATTTTGAGCACATTCATGTATTGATACCCTTCGGTCTGCTAGATGATACACATGCACTGACTAACTATGTTGTCAGCTTCATGCACTAAAGGAGAGTGGCAACTTACATAGAAGCAGGTGGTAGGCCCAGAGATATTAAGTGGTTCCATGATAGATTGGAGGATTTGGTGCCAAGGGATGTTACATGGTGACCATATGTTGGCTGGCCATAGTGGGTAGGATTCAGGTACCACACCATAGGGCTACAAAGCTAGAGATGGGTGTATGAGAGGAGAGAGATGGATATAGATATGATCCCATTTGATTAGGTATGGAGATAGTTTGGCCTAGTATAGGGGATTCCACTTGACATTCCTAGATATAGGAGAGAGGAGGTTGAGTTTTTACTCCATGAGCCTTAGCCAGTAGATATAGCACATGATTTTGAGGAGCTACTAATGGGGGGCCATATTGATGATGTACGCATCATTGATGGTTATGCAGCTTGGTACCAAGGGAGGTACATTGCACTAGATTTTTGAGGGGGTGATGGAGGCCACCAGCCCATGGATGTCAATTGAGGGGTAGTATAGGTGCAGGATGACCCATAGGTAGCAACAACTCTAGTAGAAGCCCAGGCTCAAATTGCTAGTTTATAGGGATAGGTGGCCACACTATAAGGCCAAATTACAATAGTACAAGGATAGGTGGGGGCTATGATAGTGGAGAGGGACCAACCACAAGCCTAGGTTATCATTCTATAGGGGTAGGTAGCGAGTCTACAAGGCTAGATAGGCACATTATAGGGGTATATTAGTGTGGGTGTGGTAAGTGTAGTAGCAGTAGGGCCATCAAATTTAGTTCCACAAGCATGGTATCTAGTTATAGTATAGGAGCTTAGATACTATGAGGTGATGGTGTTAGATTAGTTTCCCCATACCATGATATTTGCAAAGTACATAGCCAGTTTGGGGGGTGGGGCCATGCTAGCTACCCCTAGGTAGTGGGCTGCTATAATTGGTCAAATAGGGGTCCTAAGGGAAGCACCATCAAGTACAAGTACAAATGGGGCCAGTGGTAATAGTGCAGGTGGTATGAGTGTTCTGAGGGCCTGATTGATATATGATATGTATATGATTTTTTATTTTGGCCTATGCACTGATGTAGCGAGATGTATATTTTAAGAGAGAGCTGATATTGATACATTGTCACATGTATTATTTTTTTACTATTTTATGTATATGATATATGACATTTGATGTTTTATGTGATGCTCATGTTTATGATTTATGGTTATGGATGCTCATGGTTTATGACTATTTGACGTAGTAGCTTAGGCATGTGATATGTAGAAAGTTGAATTATGGTGTTTTAATTTTATGCATGGTTAGATAGGATATGTTATGGATGGATACATGTTATGGCTCATCTAAATGGTTATGTATATTGAATGGTGAATGGTATATGCTATGATGTTTTGCTTATTGACTTGGTATATGGTGTAATAACATTTTTAGAAGCTTACACGATGTGATGGATAGGTGAATGTTTATGGTTGGTTGTTATATGTTTACATTGTGCTTAGCTCTTTGGTGGATAGATGGTGTTGCTTGTTGACATGATGTTCATGTTGGTTGTTCAAGTTTATAGGCTTACATAGACTAATAAAAGTTAAGAAAAAGAACATGAAGCCTTTTCATTAACAAAGACCGATATGAAACCCAAAATTGAATTGGCTTAGTGAACCTAAGCCTTTCAAATGCTTTGTATTAGCATGCCTAGGTTGATAGATAGGAATCCTGATAACATTGTGTCAAGTGAGCTCATAGTCCCATGCATATGATGTGGAGGGAGAATGGGTGAAACTAAAACCGTTAGATTAGTATGTCTTTTATGTAGGTGTCCAAAGAGGTGGTATAAACAAGTTAATGTCTATATATAAAGTGTAGACTGATCGATGCAGGAAGTCTACTAAGGAGAGCCGATTATAGTCTTCCCAATGTTATTACTATTTAGGAGAGACAATTGTGGCTTTGAAAAAATTATTTCTTTTTCTCTTTTAATTGCTTCTAACTTTTGCTTGAGGGTTGAGGAAGTTGATCAATGCGAGAAGCTTCTAAAAAATTGCTAGCTTTGACTAATGCTTTACCCAGCCATCCTTCAAGGGAGTGGTCTGGATTTATATGGTTACCTCAAATGTTTTTAATAGCTATCCTTCAAGGGCATAGTCCACCTTATGTTTTTGATATTTTAGGATGAGTTTTTAATAGATGTCCTTCAAGGGAGAAATATATGGATCCTAAGGATGACCCATAGTTTTTATTTCTATTTGATATTGCTTTTGATTTTATTTGAGTTTGTTTGGCATAGACCTATTCATGCATGCTCAATAGATTTCCTTTATGAAGGAAAAACTAATCTAACATGGGGTGCTAATAGGTGAAGAGGAGGTATAGGTAACAATGACCATAGGAACCGATCTCAAAGAGATGAGAAGAATTATGATAATCATGCCATGGATAGAGCCATGGTATCCATAGTTGAGATTAAGATATTATTGTGATGGATAATCATATGAATCAGTTTTAGTCAGTTGCCCCTAAAAAGAGGGAAATGAATGTGGTTGCAAGGGATGAATTTAAGTTAGAAAAATGATGATTGTGATCCCTATCTAACAATAAAAGGGATGCAGATGTGAAGTATTAAGAGGCTCAGGTTCTAGTTTGCCTTCAAGAGAGGACAAATGATAAGCTCGTGATCTATACTTATGGGTTATGATGTAGGGTCCAAGCTAATTGAAAGCAAATTTCCCCCTTTTTTTGTCTCCATATAAGTGACATGTTGGTTTTTCTTGAGTATAAGATCTCCAATGTTGAATTCTTAGACTTTCAAGTGTTTATTATAGGCTAGTTTGATTCATTATTGATAGACATGAAGATGGGGAAGGGTGGTTAAATGATGCTCATTGAGTATCTCAAGTTGGGCTAAACATTCTTAATGGTAATCATCTTCCAAAATGAGGTAGCACAATGATATGTAAAAATAAGGTATTTAGATTTCAAGAGGCAAGATGACCTTGGTGTCAAAGATGAGAGAAAAGGGGGTAGCACTAGTGGGGGTTCAGATGCTAGTATGGTATATCCATAGGGCAAAGGGGATGTTCAAGTGCCAATCTAGACCTGAGGCATTGACCATTTCAGTAATCATGTTGTTAAGGGTTTTGTTAGAGGCTTCGGCTTGTCCATTTGTTTATGGGCGATAAGGTGATGAAAAGCTAAGTTTAATACCAAATGCATCACAAAGGCCCTGAACTTGTTTATTTTTGAAATATTTGCCATTATCAGTGATGATCGTATGGGGAACAACAAAATTGTAGATGATATGATGGGTGATGAATTTGATAATATTTTCAACTTTCATTGAGAAAAGGGGAATAGCTTCCACCCATTTAGTAAAATATCTAGTTTTGGTTATGATAGAATGATGTCATTATGAAGAGTGGGGGTTGATTTCACCAATAAGGTCTAGACGCCATTGTGAGAAAGGCCAAAAATATATGAACATGTGAAGGCTATTACTAGGTGTATGATGTAAATTAGCATGTTATTGACACTTGACACACTTTTTCACATCATCGTAGTAGTCTGGGTTAAGGGTGGGCCAATAATAGCCCAAGTGGAGGATGCATTTGGCCATAGCAAGGCCACTAAAGTGACCCCCATAGATACCATAATGTGTCTCCTTGATGGCATGAGAGGCTTCTAGACCATGGAGGCATCAGAATAGGAGGCCATATAAGCCTCATTTGTAGAGGATCCTCCCATAATGGTATAATGGGAGGTGCTCTAAATAAATGCTCAACGGGCATTTTTGGAGAGGCTCGAGGGAATTATGCCAAGGTAAAGGTAGTCAAAAGTATGTTGGTACCAAAGGTTAGGCAGGATCTCCTCCACTCTAAATATGGCTGGAGTGTATGTCCTGGTGTAGAAGGACTCAGTTAGGCGATAGACAATGACTGATAGTTTGGCATCCAAGGGTGTTGATGGGAGAAGCAAGCAAAACCATGGTATCAATAAATTTGTTGGTAGATCATGGGGTGGTTTGAATATGGTAATGTTCGAATGAGGCTAGGAGATCTATAACCAGTTTCGTGTATAATTATACGACCTCATTATTACACTGGTAATGTTTATAACTTAGTTGACCATAATTTGGGAGTCACCAAAGATATTGATTGTTCTGACTCCTAAGGCTAAAGCAGTTCAGAGACCTATTACTAGGGCCTCATATTCAACCACATTGTTGGTGCATTTGAATTCTAGTTTAAAGGATAAGGGAAGTGGTTCACTGATAAGTGGGACAAGGACAACACTGACTCCCCCACCATGCTAACATTTAAAACCATCAAAAAACATGGGAACCTTATTGGTGAAATCTACTTGAGATAAGCTTGTGATAGACTCATCTAGAAATGCAAGAGGGGGAAGTTGATTGTTTGTTAGGGGTGCCTCAGCTAGTTGGTCAGTGATTACTTGCCTCTTGATTAACTTTTGTTGAAGGAACTTAAGGTCAAACTTAGCTACGAGCATGAGCCACTTAGCCATACATTAATTTTGGTATGGTTTAGAGTGTATGTATTTGAGGGGTTCAGTATTAGTTATGACAAAAAAATTGTGGTTAAGGAGGTAGTGGCAAAGTTTGGTGGCCATGAAGACTAGGGCCAGACATAGTTTTTCAATATGTGTGTACCGAGTCTTGTATTCAACCAGTGTACAACTAATGTAATAGATGGCTTGCTCTTTGTGTAGTTTATCCTGCTGGGAAGCATTGCCCCTAAGGAGTGGTCTATGGAAGAGATATAGAGGTAGAAAGGTTGGTCATCCTTAGGAGGTGTAAGGACAGGTAGAGATAGTAGGTACTCTTTGAGTGCATCAAAGGCTTTTTGACAATCGACATTCCACTTGAAGGAGACATCCTGTTTCAAGAGGTGGTAGAAGGGCTAACACCAATCGGAGAGCTAGAAGATGAAGTGATAAATGGATTGAAGTTTCCCCTGCAACCTATGGAGTTGTTTAAGATTGGTCATAAGTAGCATCTTAAGGATGGATTTAAGTTTCGCCAGATCAATTTTGATTCCTTAAAGGTAAATGATGAAGCTTAGAAGTTTACCTGGCATGACCCCAAAAATACATTTCTTGGGATTGAGGTAGACATGATAATAGATAAGTCACTTAAAGATAATCTTAAGAATGGCTAAATGGTCTTTCTAAAGTTTGGACTTCCCGATAAGGTCATCCATATAGTCTTTGATGATTACATGGATAAGGTCATGAAAAATATGTGTCATGGCCGACTGGTAAGTTACACCAACAATCTTAGGGCTGAAGGGCATGACTCTATAACAAAAAGTCCCCCATGGGTTGATGAACATAGTTTTCTATTGATCTTCAGGGGCAATTAGGATCTAATTATAACCTAAGAATCCATCCATGAGTGACAACATCTCATGGAATACTATAAGATCAACTAGTTGGTCAATGCTAGGTAAAGGAAATTCATCCTTTGGGCAGGGGAGGTTAAGGTCATGAAATTCAACATAGATACGTAGTCTCCTTGTGGCTTTAGGGATAGGTATGATGTTTGAAACCCATTGTGGATAGTCTATGGGTTGAATGATGTTGATTGAAAGGAGGCATTAGAGCTCTTCTTTGACAAAGAGGGTTATGCAAGGATGCATTTGACGAATTTTCTATCTAATAGGTTTGGCATCACAAGTAGTGATAGTGTTATGGGTGGCAATGGCCAGATCAATACCAAGCATATCATCATATGACCAAGCAAATATGATGCTACGCTCATGGAAGAAGGTTGAGTAGTCCTGTAATTCCTCAGGGGTGAGATTTTGGCCAATTTTGACAATGTGGTGGTTATTGAGAGTGCCTATGTTAATGTCCATGGTTGATTCATTCAACATGGTTGAGGTTTTTAAGGGTAAAGATTTGTAGATGGAGGAGCCTGGTACACTAAGGTGGGTGAGAATAGCATCATCATATTGACACTAAATGGTGTTAATGGTAGGAGAGTAATCTCTCACAAGTTTAGGATGGCTCAAAGGGATGGATATGGGTGCCCCTTCCTTTTGGTAAGTCAGGGGGCTGAGGGTAATCATGTTGACAAAAAAAATTAGGTGGGATGATGTCCTCATCCTCACTCTTAAGTTCAGGGGATGTTGGTAGGGAAGGGCTCTCTTTTATAACAATGGTAGTGGTAGGTTTATTCGATTTCTTCTTGTTAGGTAGAATGAAGTCGAGGTCATGTTTCTCATGAGGCTTTTAGGTCTTGATTGATTTCAATGTGTGTGGGCCATGCTCATACCATCCTAAACCAAATTCCTTCCAAGCACACCTGTGAAGGTTGTTGGGTGAATATTTTGTTGACCAGCTAACTGGTGAGCAAAATAGGTCCTATCACCACTTACAGCAATAGAGAGATTGATCACCCAGATGTGCAAGTTTACTACATCAAAAGGGGATAAATCTCTCCTCTCATCAAGGGGAGGTTCCCTATCAAGTATACGGAGCTATATAATATATATAAGAAGAAAATAAGACACAAGGGTAGGACAAACCATCCATCTCTCTTTTTTCAGAGATGATGCTAACAAACAGAGGAGAAATCTTAGCAAACACTGAAGGCACTTCTCCTCTTTCAGAAGTATTCTTCCAAGAAACAACAGGAGTCCTTTCAAGGAACAAGTAACTGGTAACCAAAGTACAAAGTAACCAGCAATATAAGATGCAGCACAAAGTCTCCACCTTAACTACATGAGAGAGAGATATGAAGAATAATGGGGGTACAAATTCATCCCAAGGTCCTTTACACAGGAAAAAGAAAATACAAATACACTGAAGGTACTTGTGGGGGCACAAAGTCGTCCCATAGTTGGTCTTCAGGACACCTTCCTAACCACTTCTACTAGTTCTACTTGTTAGATCAAATAAACAAGAATGCTTCTAGGAAATAGACATACAAATAATTCCCTAAATAACATAAGCTATTTCTAGCACAAAGTCTGAAAAGGTCACTTGCTTTCTTATTCAAATGAAGAAAAATGATTAACAATATGAGCTCAAAGTCTTAGTAAATGCCTATCAATTTGGGCAGAGTTTTTGCTTTCATGGCAGGAAAAGATCCTCCTAACAATCAGAGAGATTACAATATATAGAGGTTGAGAGAGGTTTGGCACATTTATCCCATAGAACAGCTCATGCAGTGCATGCCATGCTTTGAATGCACTTTCAGTTATGTATTTTAACTCGACTGTCATCCCTTGGAACTGGACGATCCTCTTAGTTTCCTCTCTTGATTACACTGTTGTTTACTTTGCCTTTATTCCTAAACAAGTCATGTCTTTCAAAGGCTCGATAAATCTGTGTCCATGTTTCTAGGTTCAAGAGGTCTATCAGATCTAAACACTGTGTTGACACTCTAGATCTTTCGTATTGTTTCCTCTGCTTCACAGTGATTAGGGCTCTCGCACTTAAGTCTACAAAAATCAATAGACACTTCATTGCCACCAATTTGGCATCCTCAGGTCTACCATCATTTGAAACATATCTCATGCGTGGATATTTCTAGTTCTTTTCTTCATCGTTCCTCCTTTTTTGGCTATTGAATCGGGTCCTTAAATTTCCTCTATGTTCTTTGGTCACTTTTTGCTAAAAAATTGACACATGGCAGCATTTGCTTACAAACAAGTGAGGACTCGCAGTAGCTTTCACTACTCTTAAAGGCTTTAAAAACATTTTTTATGAGTCTAGCAGAAGATGACACATGGTAGTCTCCACTGCGCTTTAGTAGCCTTTGAAAACACTTGGCACTTGTTTTAGATTCATGCAGATGATAACATGTGGCGGTCTCCACTATGCTCTAAAAAATGCTTAGGAGAAGCTTATAAACTTGTTCAAAACTCAGACACAAACACGTGTCCCTCTACGTGGAGTTATAAATGAACAGGTGGTGGCTTTCACTTGTCTTTGGAGAGTCAGGTGGATGATGACACATGGCACGTTCTGCTTTTCTACGGAAGCTCACTAGGGGTCCACCATAATCTTTATGAAAACAAGAAGCAGGAGGGAGAAACTGTAGAGATTGGCACTTGTCAGCTTCTGTCGAACTTTTGCAAGGGACACATGGCACGTTCTACAGCTTTTTGAGACTTAGACAAAAACTTGCGTAAAAAAGAAATACTTGCGTGTTGAACTTTGGAACTATTGAAACTTTGAAGCTTCAGATGGAGACACTTGGAGGCTTTTGACAAGCTTCAACAGGGACAAGTGGCATCTTCTGCTTATCTTATTCTTTTGGGGTGCTCCTTTGAACCATTTTGATTGAATTGACCAATTGAACCAACTTTAGTTCAACGGTTCAACGGTTCAATGTCTTTGTTTCAGCTAAGTCTTGACCATTTGAAATAGTTTCTAAACCACGTTGAACCTTTGCTTTGAAATAACCACGTTGAACCTTTGATTTTGCTTTGAATCGACTGATTGAACTAATTTTGGTTCAATGGTTCATTCCTTCCTTGAAGCTTAGTCTTTTGGAAAGCCGATGCACTTATCAAAGTGGTTGAGTGTCCTGCTGACATCACTAAATGGTTCAATCTGGCTGAAGCGCTTAACTCTTTTAACCCAGTCAATGATGTCGAACCTTGAACCCATTGAACCATTGAACCAAAGTGGTTCAAAGTTCAACAGTTCAATCTTTGCTTACAAGCTTGCCGATGAGCCCCTTTTTGGTTGAACCAAGGCGTTGAACCAATCCTGACAATGCCCAAGTGTTGGAAACTCACCCCTTTTGAATGAACTCGTCTGAAAAAGCCATTGAAGTAGTTGAACCTGCTAATTTCAAGCATGTTGAGTCCATAGATTTTTGGAAAATCTTGAAAAGTGAAGAACTTGAAAGCTCATAAGAAATTTTGAAAAGGGGGGAGGCAAATTTGGTCTTGCACGACCAAAAAGGCTCATACGTTGTCCCAAAAAGAGTGACATTTTTTTGGGGGACAACAGCTGGCTCCTATTGGGGAACTTCCTTCAAATGAGAACTTGGAACAACTGAGAGGAGTAGAAACCAGAATCTTCAATGCCTTGAAGTGTGCCATTGGGCTACAGAGTCATGCTACCCAGAAAGAAAGGTGACAAAAACACGAAAACAAATATCACAAAGTAGGAAAGGCTATACAAATATACATATGTATAGACAATTTCATCTGATACTTCAAGAGTTGAAGTGATTCAAATGCTACCCATTGTGAGGCAGAGAAAAGGGTGTGCCATCTTGATATTTCAACAGGAAGTTATTTTCACCTTTGAGCTCATGGATAGTAAAAGGGCCTCTCCATAAGGAATCAAATTTTCCATGCATTCCCTTTAGCTCTCTTCTCTTGTCCCACAGTAGGACTTGATCTCCAACCTAGAAATCTCAACTCTTTGTTTTCTGGTTGAAGAGTTTCTTCACCAGGCTTTGATGGACTATGATTCGGTTTGCCACTACAGTTATATGCTCTTCTAGCATAGTCAAACACATAATTCTCTTATCAAGGGCGCTTTCATACGTTTGATCTTCAATTACCTTGACCAATTTTAATGCTAGCAATTCCAAGGTGATTGGTATCTCAGTATTGATACCATAAAGAAGTTGGAAAGGAGACATACCAGTTGCCCTTTTGGGTGTAATTCTATCAGCCCACAAAGCATCAATCAATGCTTTGTGCCATGTTCTTTGGTTGTCATCAACCAGCTTCTTGATGATTGTCACCAGGTTTTTATTACTTGATTCAGCTTGTCCATTCCCTTGTGAAAAGTAATCAGATGAGTGGGAGAGTGTAATTCCATAATAGAAATAGAATTGAGTGATCTCCTGGAAAGTGAAACAAGTTGCATTGTCAGTGACAATCTTAGTTGGGACCCCAAACCTAGAAATGATGTTCTCTTTCAAGAAATTGCACACTACTTCTGAAGTAGCATGCTTGGTTGGAATTGCTTCCACCCACTTGGTGAAGTAGTCTGTGGCTGTGAGGACATAATCATGTCCAGCACTTGAAGATGGGTTTACAACACAAATAAAATTGAGGCCCCATTGTTGAAATGGTTCTTTTATGACTACTGGCTTGAGAGGCAGGGCACCTAGCTTGGGTCTTCCAAAAAACTGCTGGCATAGTTCACATTTTTTTACCCACTTGTACGCATCTTGAAAAAAAGTAGGCCAGTAATATTTGGCCTGAATGATCTTATGGGTAGTCATAAGAGCAAAAAAATGTCTTCCATAGGCTCGATTGTGGAAGGATCTCAAAATTTGGATTTGCTGTTGTTTGTCCACGCAACAAAAAAACACTCCATCAAGGCCCCTCTTATATAGGCCATTGTCCTAAAGGATGAAATTTGCCGCTTTCAACTTGATAATCCTCTCTTTATAAGATAGGTGAGCAGGACATTCACCATAAGTAAAGAAATGAGCAATACCCAAATACCACTCTTTAGTGGTAGAGACAAAGAGGACTGTTGGCACTTCTACCTCTTCTGATTTTTGATGATCTGTTCTTTTTGGCCTGTTGTCAGCAATTAATTGGCATAAGCCTTTTCCCCAAACCAGCTTTATTGGTTTGATGAGTAGATCAAACTCTTAAATCTTTGCAACCCAATTGCCTCTTTTTGTCCTAAACTCCTACTCAGTTAGTATGGATTTGACTGTTGTGTCAAAAACCAAGGCAATAGTACATGAATTCAAGATGTAGAAGCAAAAATATTTTACCGCTTTCACGACTGTGTAAGCATGCTTTTCCATATTTGAGTACTTCAGCTCATGAGCTTGGAGAGGACAGCTCATGAAGGAAATGGGAGAATCCATACCTTCTTTATTTTGTTGAACCAGAATCACTGAAAGTGTGTGTTTTGAAGCATAATTGTACATGGTGAACTCTTTGTTATAGTCTAGATAAACCAAAATTGAGGCGTAAGTAATGGCAGTCTTGATATCTTTAAATGTTGACTTGCCTTCATTAGTCTAGCCGAAGGTGGGCTTTCCCTTCATCATGTTTACAATATGTCTAGTCTTCTCAGCAAACTCGGGGATGAACTTTCATAAGAAATTCACCTTTCCAAATAAAGAGGGAACAGCATTCTTACTTGTAGGCAAGGTAAGCTCTTGAATAGACTTGACTCTATTTGGGTCAATTTTTATGCCTCCTTTAGACACAATGTGTTTGAGAAGTTTTCCCTTTGTTACTCCAAAAATTGACTTCTTGGGGTTCAAGAATATGTCATTCTGACGGTAGCGTTCCAGCACTTGTTGTAAGTGGCGCACATGATCTGGGTGATGCTTAGAGAAAACAGTCAAGTCATCAACATAAAATATAATGAATTTGCCCATCTCATCTTTGAAAGCGAGGTCCAATGCTCTCTAAAAGGTGGTGCCAGCATTTATCAAGACAAAAGGCATTCTCTTATAGGCGAAGGTGCCCCAAGGTGTGGTGAACATAATTTTATGCTAGTCTGCTTCACCAAATTCAACTTAATTGTATCTTGAAAAACTGTTTAGCATTGATAACATCTCTGAACCAGTCACTATCTGAAGCACTTGATCCATGATTGGCAAAAGATAGTTATCCTTCAAAGATGACTGATTCAAATTTTTAAAATCCACACAAAGGCAAATTTTTCCATTCTTCTTCCTCACATGCACTATATTTGCAATCCATGTGGAATGATGGATTGGAAAAATGATCCTAGCATTTAACATCTTTTGTATCTCAGATAGAATAGTACCTGACATCTTTGGATTGTACTGCTAGGGTTTTTTCTTGTAAGGCACTGAGTTAGCCTTCAAAGGGATGTCATGTCAGATTTTATCAAGCCTGAGTGACTTCAGGTCATCATAGGAGTATGCTAAAATGTCCATGTACTATTTGAGCAGAGAAGTGAACTTGAATCTTTCCTTAGGAGTGTAGCACTTCCTAATGTTCAACATCTTGGGATCTTCTTTGGTACCTAGATTTACTTGATCAAACCCCTGAGAAGAGCTTGCCTCTGTTTGTTGTTGTTTGATGAATTTGTCATGCTTATCAAACAGTTTCTCAAGGGAGACGAGGCCTTTGAGAATCTTATTCCCTTTAAGTTGCATGAACTCTCCATCCATACTTGAACTTGATTCAGGGGTCGATTCAGGCTCTTGAGGTTCACTACCTTTAAAATGCAACTATTTAAAACTATCCTTTTGCTCTAAGAAAGCAATGATTTGGTTGTCATTATTAAACACCTACCAATGACTGGCATTATCAGGTACACTTGGTTGAGAGACCAGTTTAATAGTGTACCTATCTCTTTTAAAGTCTGAGTGAGGAACCAAAACAGTGCCTGAGATAGCCAAAGCATCAGCTCTATCATTGAATTCCCTAGGAACTACAGAGATGCTGAAAGCATCAAAGTTTTTAATTTGGTCCTAGACTAGATTGCGGTAATGGTGCAATCTCTCATTTTTGGTCTGATATAGGTTTCTTACCTGAAAAACCATCAGTTCAGTGTCTCCTTTAGCATGAAGAAGCTTGATAATATTGTCTTGAGCAGCCTTTAATCCAAGCAATAAGGATTCATACTCAGATGTGTTATTAGAGATACTGAATTGCAACTTGTAGGATGAAGGAAAAATATCTTTTTATGAAGATATCAACACAACCCTAGCTCCTCAATCAGTAGAGGAATAGCTACCATCGAATTTAAGGATCCATACCTCATTAGACACTGATTTTTCTTTGGATTCTTCCTCATTTGGAGGTGGAGATTCTTCCATAGTTCCATCTAGACTAACCTTCAAGTCATCACCTTTGAGAGCTTCAATAGGCATTTCATGAACTTTTTCAGTGGATAGAAAGTAGTTACCCATGCCTGAAGATTCAAAAAAAAATTGAGCTTCAGGTGCTGATGATTGGGTGACCACATATTTTATTTCTTTTTCAAGAAGCAATCTTTTCATGACGCTTTTGACTGGAATTCTTGCCTCAGACAAGTCCATGTTTCATTCACCACCAACATCTTTGCAAAAATTTCAGCTAAGAAAGATGCCATAAGATACTGAGACGTTGGCCACCAAGATAGTCATCTTGATTCTTTTGTTTGGGAACGCTACAAATACAAATTGGGAATCCTTAATTTGCCCCAGTAATGGTACTTGCTTGTTTTCCATGAAAAAATATCTACCAAATGTCTTGGTTAGTGTAAGGCCAAGAGACTCAGCAACTTTGATAGGCATGACATTGTCTGAAGCTCTAGAATCAATGATATAATTGTTTAGCTGATAACTATGTATTAACAGGGATACATAGAAAGGCTCTATTTTCTTTTGGGATAGACATGTTCCTTGGGGGATCATGAGTTGCTTTCTTAGCTTCTTGTCTTGTTGGGATGTTTTGGTTCTTCACACATTAAACCAATTTATCCAACTGATCAGGGTTAGACTGCAGGAATATAAATTTAGACATTTGAACTTTGGCTTTCTTTATATGATCAATAATATCAAATGTCTAAAATGAGCTAGGAATAGAGGATGGGAGCTCATCTTTTTTATTCTTAGCAGGGGGAGAACTAGACTATGGATTTGAAGTAGAAGGTGCAGAGGTATTTGGTGTACTTATCTTTCTTGTAGTCATCAAATATTTTGGCTGAAAGGGTAGAGTACTTCCACGCTTAGCAATTAAGATTGCTAGTTGAGGTCATTCCTACATCTTCTCTTTATCAACTTTCTGAGCTGATTGATTCTTAGACTGGGTGAACACAGCATATGATCCCTCTGTTGCATTACCTTCACTTCTAGGTTCATCCTAATAATTCAAGAAAAAACTGTTGGAGTCGCCAGATAATTCTTTTTCTTCCTCAATGAAGAGATTAGCATCATCTTCAAGGTTCAACTCAGGCTAGAATGAGAAACCTGAGTCAGCTTCAAGATATCTAACCACTGAGTTGGTTGGAAGAGATTCAATGGCAAGGTTCCTCTATGGGGAAGGAAGATGATTCAGCAGCCCTTAACCCCTAGCAGCATTGCCTTAGTATGTCTGATTCTAGAACGTCTTCCTTGGGATATCTTTGTACACAAGAGCGGATGATGTCCCTTGGGCCATTTGTCTTTTAAGAGCCAGCAATTCATTTGCCAACTTATGTACCATGGGATTAGTAGTGGCTATAGACGAGTAATCAAAAGATGAAGAAGATTTATCTCTAATTAGATCTCTCATTATCTTCCCAGCCAAGATAAGGTCATATTCTACCTCAGTAGCCAAGTCTTGAGCTTTAGCAAGGTCTATTTGGCCAGCACGTCTTAGTAAAAAACTCACTTCAAGCAGTTGTGAGTTGATAAAGAAGCACTTGAGGCTTTTGAGGGTCGGCTGAGTGATTACAAGGATCTTATTCCTCAACTTATCAAATTTGGTGATGAAATCTCTCATTGGCTCATGAGGTTCCTTCTTCATTTGTGTGAGCTGGGCCAGAAGGGCATGTGCATCGTCTATAGGTTTGAATTTAGCTTAAAATTTGGTTTTGAGTGTGTCCCAGTCAGTCACTGATCTAGCTTGTAGATGGTAGAACCAATCTACAGTAGTACCTTGAAATGTCTCTATGAACAGTCTGACTACCACATCCTCAAATTCTGTCTATCACACCGCAGGTTATGTTGAAGGTTGCAATGTGTTCATCAGGGTGAACCTTTCCATCACCACAGAATTTGGGTAAATTCTTCCTTGAACTACACAAAATCTCATGTAGGGGTGGAGTAAGATTGAGTGGGCCAAAAGAGTTACTCCAGGGGCCTTGAACTGCCATAAGTGGATTATTAAAAGTAGGAATAACAAATTCGGGTGGTGTATGTATAGGTAAAGTTTTGCTAATAGTAGAAAAAATAGCTTTGCCTTGTGTTGGTGACCTGGTGTTGGTAGGAGGAAGATTCCTGGTTCGTTGGAGGTGAGGTTGTGGAGGAAACAACTCAAAATTGCTCTATCGCACCAACTCAAAGATAAGGTCAACAACACCTTGGGCTTTCTGGCTTCTGGTATAGCATGAATTTTCTAGATTATAGAACAAAAATAGAAAAGAACCAGTCCTACTTAAGCTTGAAACTTGAGGCTTCAAACTGCACGCTCTTTTTCTAATGGATTCGTCAAAAACTGTTGAGTGAATATTTTGTTGACCAGCTAACTGGTGAACAAAATAGGTCATATCACCACAGCAATAGGGAGATTGATCGACCAAATGTGCAAGTTTACTACATCAAAAGGGGATAAATCTCTCCTCTCATCAAGGGGAGGTTCCTTATCAAGTATACGGAGCTATATAATACATATATATAAGCAGAAAATAAGACACAAGGGTAGGACAACCCATCCATATCTCTTTTTTTAAAGATTATGCTAACAAATAGAAGAGAAATTCTAGGAAACACTGAAGGCACTTCTCTTCTTTCAGAAGTATTCTTGCAAGAAATAGTAAGAGTCATTTCAAAGAACAAGTAACTGGTAACCAAAGTACAAAGTAACCAACAATATAAGATGCAGCACAAAGTCTCCATCTTAACTACCCGAGAGAGAGAGATACGAAGAACAATGAGGGCACAAAGTCATCCCAAGGTCCTTTACACAAGAAAAAGAAAATAAAAACACACTAAAGGTACTTATGGGGGCACAAAGTTGTCCCATAATTGGTCTTCAGGACACCTTTCTAACCACTTCTCCTAGTTCTTCTTGTTAGATCAAATAAACAAGAACGCTTCTAAGAAATAGACATACGAACAATTCCCTAAATAACACAGGCTATTTTCAGCACAAAGTTTGAAAAGGTCACTTGCTTTCTTATTCAAATGAAGAAAAATGATTAACAATCTAAGCTCAAAGTCTCAGTAAATGCCTTTCAATTTGGGTAGAGTTTTTGCTTCTATGGCAGGAAAAGATCCTCCTAACAATCAAAGAAATTACAATATATAGAGGTCGAGAGAGGTTTGGTGTGTTTATCCCATGGAACAGCTCATGCAGCTCATGCCATTCTTTGAATGCACTTTCAGTTTTGTATTTTAACTCAACTGTCATCCCCTGGAACTAGATGATCCTCTTAGTTTTCTCTCTTGATTGCACCGTTGTTCACTTTACTTTTATTCCCAAACAAGTCATGTCTTTTAAATGCTCAAGAAATCTACATCCACATTTCTAGGTTCAAGAGGTCTATCAGATCTAAACACTGTGTTGACACTCCAGATCTTTCATATTTTCTCCTCTGCTTCACAGCGATTAGGGCTCTCGCACTTAAGACTGCAAAAATCAACAGACACTTCATTGCCACCAATTTGGCATTATCGAGTCTACCATCGTTTGAAACATATCTCATGCGTGGATATTTCTAGTTCTTTTCTTCATCGTTCTTCCTTTTTTGGCTATTGAATCGGGTCCTCAAATTGCCTTTCTATTCTTTGGTCACTTTTTGTTGAAAAATTGACATGTGGTAGCATCCGCCTAGAAATAGGCAAGGACATGCGGTGGCTTCCACTACTCTTAGAGGCTTTAGAAACATTTTTTATGAGTCTAGTGGAAGATGAAACGTGGCAGTCTCCACTGTGCTTTAGTGGCCTTTGAAAACACTCAGGACTTGTTTTAGAGTCATGCAGATGATAACACATGGTAGTCTCCACTGTGCTCTGAAAAATGCTTAGGAGAACCTTATAAACTTGTTCAAAACTTGGATGCAGACATGTGTTGCTCTCTGCAGAGTTATAAATGAACAGGTGGCAGCTTCCACTTGTCTTTGGAGAGTCAGGCAGATGATGACACATGGCGCATTCCACTTTTCTACGACAGCTCACTGGGGGTCCACCATAGTCTTTATGAAAATAAGAAGCAGGAGGGAGAAATTGCAAATATTGGCACTTGTCAGCTTTTGCTAAACTTTTGCAAGGGACACGTGGCACATTGCATGACTTCTTGAGACTTAGACAAAAACCCACATAAAAAAGAAATAACTGCGTGTTGAACTTCGAAACTGTTGAAACTTTGAAGCTTTAGATGGAGACACTTGGAGGCTTTCGACAAGCTTCAGTAGGGATAGGTGGCATCTTCCACTTATCTTATTCTTTTCAAGGTGCTCCTTTAAACCATTTCGATTGAACCAACCGATTAAACCAACTTTCGTTCAACGGTTCAACAGTTTAATGTCTTTGTTTCAGCTAAGTCTTGACCATTTGAAATAGTTTCTAAACCGTGTTGAACCTTTACTTTGAAATAACCATGTTGAACCTTTGTTTTTGCTTTGAACTGACTGATTGAACCAACTTTGGCTCAATGGTTCATTCCTTCCTTAAAGCTTAGTCTTTTGGAAAGCCGATACACTTACCAAAGTGGTTGAGTGTCCTGCTGACGTCACTGAATGGTTCAATCTGGCTGAAGTGCTTATCTCTTTTAACCCTGTCAATGATGTCAAACCTTGAACCCATTGAACCATTGAACCAAAGTGGTTCAAGGTTCAACAATTCAATCTTTGCTTAGAAGCTTTCCAATTATCCCCTTTTTGGCTGAACCAAGGCATTAAACCAATCCTGACAATGCCCAAGTGTTAGGAACTTGCCCCTTTTGATTGAACTCGTCCGAAGAAGCCATTGAAGCAATTGAACCTGCTAATTTCAAGCATGTTGAGTTCATAGATTTCTAGAAAATCTTGAAAAGTGAGGAACTTGAAAGCTCAGAAAAAAAAATTTGAAAAGGGAGGAGGCAAATTTGGTCTTGTAGGACCAAAATGGCTCATATGTTGTCCCAAAAAGAGTGACATTTTTTTGGGGAACAACAAAGGTATAATTTGGCAAAGTCAAGTTTGTCTGAGTAAGAAAAGCTAGAGGTAAATGGTTAAGGTGAAGGGTGGGTAATGGCAACATTGAGTGGCTTGTTGATTCCCCCATAGATAAAGTGAGTTTGATAGCTAGGAGTTCCGAAAGGGATAATGGCTCCAATGTTGGGGTCATAACTCGGGTGGTGGGTGAGTTTCCCATATTTCAAGGGAGTAAAGAGGGAATCTAGGGTGAGGAGATGATATTATCCAAAGGTAAGATGTTGGAAGGTAGACTCCAAGGGATCAGTGTTGCGTATTTGGTCCATAAAAAAAGATGAACTAGTAGATACCTTTGTAGGAGGGCAAGCAATGGCTTCAGCTTCTATGGGTGGCAGCTTTTGTGGTGTTTTAGATGGAGATAGGAGAACATCATTAGTTTTGTAGGTCATATTGCATGCTATAAAAGGGTTGGGTTAGCTTGTATGGTAACCAATTGACATTCATGTTCAAAATTGACACAATGATGGATGGTGGAAGGTACACAAGCCATGGCATAGATCTAACGTCTCCCTAGTAAAAACATTGTATTAGAAATCACCTTTGAACACATAAAAATTTAGAGAGCGTGCAAGGTCTTAAATGAATGTGAAAGATAACGGTGCCTAGGGTAGTGGTAATAGTGTCATTAAAGGATCTAAGGATGGTTAAAGTTTTGGACATGACATTGTCCAATAGCTTGATTTAGTCATAGGCTTGGGAAGAGATGATGTTGATACTAGCTGCCCCATCAATCATAACCCATTGGACATGGGCTAGGTTGATATGGGCAGTGATAAAGAGGGGTAGATCTAGGTCTTTATGGTGGATAGAAGGTATCTTCGATTCCTTGAAGGTGACAAGGGTGGAGAGTTGGAGAGCACTGATGAAGGCCCCCATAAGTTAGGAGTCTCCTAATTTGACTTCAATAGCCCTCATAGCCTCTATCATGGCCTGACGATGGTGAGGTGAGGTGGAAATGAGCTCATAGAGGCTCATCATAGCTAGATTTTGGTGAAGTTTCTTAAGAATGACCCTCTTGATGGATTTAGCAGGACTATCCTTAGAGGTGCCTAAGTTACTTTAGGCAGAGCTGAGGATGCAAAGGTTTGGGTTCGGTTCGATTTAGGATGATTAGGTGGGTATGTCCATGGAATGGACACCATAACTTTCCCTTTATCCATTTGTTGTGATCATGTGACCACATTGATGGTATGGATAGAGGGGAATGATGTGATAGGAGGTTGGGTAGGTTCCCCATCATTCTAAGGTGAAAGTGGAGGATCTAATATGCATTAGCAAATGGCTAGTGAGTTCCTTAGTAGAGGGGTCAACGGAAGTTCTTCGAGTAAGAGGTCATCCTCATAGAGTTGATGGATTATGGTTTTGAGAGCTTTGTAGTTCTCAGTGTCATGTCCAAGTGTCTTATGATAGGAATAGATTTGATGGTCATTATACCAAGTCAGTTTTTATCTAAGGGGGTCAAAGGATCTGATAGGAGGTAAGGTGAGGTGTGAAGATTGTAACAACCTTTCAAAAATGGCTAAATAAGATTCAGGGAGAGGTGGGAAACACCTAGGGGTTATCATTTTGGGTGGTAAGAGGGGTGTTTTCATGGTAACAAGTTTGGCAAGAGAAATCTGATGTGAGGTGATGTTTCTAGGTAATGCTTTTGGTTTGGGCATGTTAGTGGTTGGAGGGTGTGAGGTTGATAGTTTGGCCACCAGTGGTTTGGAAAATATTGGTGTATCAAATAATAATTGGGGCAGTGTAACCAATAGCGGTGGATGACATATGTTAAAAGGAATTTGCTTTTTGGGTAGAGTTGATGGATGAGGACTCAAGATAGAGGGTAGGTGGAAGAAGGAAAAACCCTAAGCATGTGTCTACTCGATGGTTTTGCTATTTTGGTTGGTTCAGGTCAAGGTTTGGGTGGAGGTTTAGATGGGGTTAATTTCACTTTAAGAGATGGGTAGACCAAACTCTATATGGGAAGGGTACTAAGGTTTGTAGTAGGTTTGTTTGGTGGTTTACTTGTTTGAGGTATGATTCTCTTAGTTGGCCGGGAACATGAGGAGTTGGTAGAAGTAATGATTGGTTTGAGAGGTGGTGAAAAGATGATAGATTGGTTGGTTAAAGGTGTCTTAGAAGGTTCAGGTTTATTGATGTAAGGGAGGCCTCACTATTGCCAAAATGTAACTTGATCCATATCTAGTTTCAGGGCAAATTATAATTTTTGCACTAATGTGGAAAAAGGTTTATGTCCTAGTTTTGCTTCACAGGTAGTGGATGCAAGAGATAGAATCATAGATTGGGGATGTTGGTTTGTAGGTTGATTGATTTCTTGAGGTGAGGGAAGTAAGGTTGAGATAAATGGCTCATCCATGGGAGGTATCAGTAGAAATTCTTCTCCTTTAGGAACAATATCCATAAGAGTAGTGTTTTGTTGGGTAGTTGATGGCAAATCAGGAATGATTACTTGTCCAGATGTGTTTATTTGGGTAGAAGGTGATGATTCTAAATCTTCTATGAGTGTAGCTAGGGAAAAAGGAACCTCCTCTGGCTGAATCTCTGAAGGAGGGGAAGATGACTCTTCTACCTCTGTAAGTGAGGTGGGGGAAGAGTGGATAGATTGGATGGTTGGATTCTCATGTGTAGGTGTATCACAGACCATGTTAACCATGTGGGCATGATGAGAGAATTTGGCCTATGTGTCCTCATATTTGATAGGGGCATAGTTGGGAAAGGGTTTTCTGAAGATGTCCAAGGCATGATTTTGAGGAGCATTAGGGTTATCCAACACAAGTTCCCCTTGTCAATGAGGCTTTGAACAACATTATTGAAAGTATTACATCGGTTGATGTCATGTCCAATCACTCGATGAAAAAGATCATTTTAATTTTAACAAGCAGGCACTAAACAAGATGAATCAAACTTTGGGGTAGGCTTGATGGGTGGAAGTTATACAAGATTAGCTTTTAATAACATTTCTAATGCTAAGGCATAAGATTATCCAAGTCGAGTAAATTATTTTTGGGTGATTCAGTTTAGGTTTTACAAGCTTTGGTTAGAGGGATTGGGAAAGTTTTGTTGATTGACAGTAGGTGGTGCAACAACCTTAAGGACAACTACATTTTTAGATCCCTTATTCTTAGCCCTAGAGTTAGCTTGATTTCTTGCTTTGGAAGAGGAGGCTTCATTAGTTTTGAAGGTAGAATTCTTGTTTCATAACTTTAGTTTACCCTCGTCTATAGCCTTATTCTCTAACTTGTGCACCATGGTAAAAGCTTCATCAAAAGTTTTGAAACTTTAGATACATAGTGTGGAATAAATGTTTTTGGCACAAGCACGAGTAAAAATCTTGATTAATTCAAGCTGAGGCAAGGAGAATGATAATTGGTTGATCAAGCTTCTCCAATGAGCCACAAAATCATCTATAGATTCATCCTCAAATTGGCGAATGGAATAAAGTGATAGAGACTTTCTTACATATGTTGATTGAGAAGTGATCCAAGAAGGTCTGAGATAATTGGTTAAAGGAGAAGATAGAATGTTTAGTAATGGCACTATACCAGTCTAGTGTTAGGCCAAAAAGAGACATAAGAAATGTGCACAGAATCAAGGCATCATCATAGGTGATCATGTAACAAGAATGCCTAAATGCTCTTAAATTTTGTTGGGGGTCTTCCTTACTATTAAAATTGGAGAATTTTAGAAGCTCCCATTGGGTTGACTAAGGTTTGATAGGGACCGAAGGATGAATGGGCTCATTACAGATTTGGTCATAAGATAAAATGTTATGGGCTCTCGAAAAGGATGACTCAGGAGTTGACATTTTGTCCATGATTATTTTCATTAAGTCTATTTGAGGTGGTGCCCCTGAGGGGTTATAAGGCATATATTGTGGTTGGGGAATATATTGATAATTGACAGGAGGTTGGGTATATGGCCCCATACTAATAAGATGTTATGGGAGGTTAGGTAGATGACATATAAGGATAGGTAGCTACTGGTAGTTGGGTAGTAGATATATACCCTTGTGGGTTAGGGGTATAACCTAAGTTAGATGATGCTAATAATTATTGGGATGCTGAGGTAGGTTGAGCTATGGTTGGATTGGTAATTAGGGGGGTAGTCGTGACCTTTATGCTAATGGGAGGTGAGGTAGAAGGGATAGTTACCCCTAAGCTTGGTAAAGAGGTATTAACTGATGGGCTAGGTTTGACAGAGGGGAGGTTGGAGACACTGATGGTAGGTGCCCTAGCCATAAGTGGGATATGATGGGTTAATGGTTGGGTTGTCCCCAAGGTAAAGGAGTCATTAGTAGGGGTGGATGGTGTAAGGGTAATAGTTGGTTGGATAGGTTGGTTCTCAGCCATAGTGTCAAAGGGGTCAATAGATGAAGATGCTTGGGTGGTCAAAGGTTGGGTGGTGACCATGGAAACAGAGATACCATCCATAAGGTGGGATGGCATGCCTTAAGTAGGATATTGAGGTGGATTTGAAACTGGGATATGGTGAGAAGAGGTGTTAAGATAGTGTTGAAGGGCCACTAGATTGTTGTCTAAAAAGGTGGTCAAATCCATGTCTCCTTGGGGAAATACTCAAGGGAAATTAGGGATTCCCAATAGATGATGTGAATCTTCCACCTCAAAGACATACTCCATAGATGAGGAGATAGAGGAGGTTGATTTAGGTGATGGGTTTTGTTCTGCCAGGTCTCTCCACTACTAACAAGTGAGAACCATACAAAAAGTGCAAGAGAATACAAGAGAATAGACTCACCACTCAAACAAAAAAGAAGACAAATAAAATAGTCAAGGCAATTAAGGAAAACATTAGAAATTATGTTCAAGCCTGAATTTAGTTTTAAGATCACTTTTGGCTTATGCCTTAGTTTATGAGAATGTGTGATAGAAGTTAGCTTATAGATCAGGTACTATAGCAGCAGTCTATGATTGGTTTTAGGTTGTTTAGGTGCTCAAAAGAATCTATATTGGAATTAATACATGGTTTGGTTTTGGGGCCTACCCCCTCACTTCACAGTTCTATAGTAATAAGGGTGTCAGGTGCTTAACCAATATATATTGATATCCAGAGTTTATACTCAACCAGTGAGTTGAGTTGGTTCTCCTCTTGGTGATGAAATCCAAGTAGGATCATCGGGTAGGGTTAGGTGATTTTTTGGGTGATGAAATCCCAGTCAGACCTTATCTTAGGTGAGTTATGATGTTTGATTTATTATGTGATCTGGTTGTGTAACTGTTGACCAATTTTGCCCAACAGGCAAAATTTCTATCACCTTCTTCCCTTGCTATTCGAAACCAGTCAATTTTGGGTTGCACATTGGTTCATCGGCCTTAGTTCAATCGGCAGTCCAATGTTCAAATGCCTTTGCGGAGGGCAGGCACTTCAAACTAAAGGAAAAATTGGGTAATTTCAAAATTTGTCTAAAGTTCAAATTCATATAAGTCCTGAATTCCTTCGGACTTTTTGCCTGAAGGAATTCCTTCGGATAAAAAGTCTGAAGGAATTCGGGCACAGCTCAAATCAAAAGATAGACTCGGGGAGAATTTCCACGAACAAAATCCTGTGAAAAATACAAGGCAAAGACAGGCCCAGGCGAAATCATCCATGGACAAAATGTTCGCGGGAAAACATCCGTGGACAAATGTCCGTGGGGAAATTGTCCCTGGACACAAAGCTCATGGGAGCCTGGGTAGCAATCCAAAGGAGCAAAGGGCCTGTCAAAGGACTCCGATGGGTAGGTGCCCTTGCGGGGGACTCTCAGCCAAAGACAAAAGGGCATTTTCAAAGGCCGGAGGGTCACTTTCCCTTCGGGAAGGTGCCAAAAAATATGCAAGGCAAAAGAGTGCCCGCAGATAAGGCCAAAGAAAAGCCAACAAAGGACCCGATGACATTTTGATAGGGATGAGGACGTATCAGAGGTCGTCAAAATTAACAAAGCAAATTAGCCATTGGTTTTAAAACCAATGATGGCTGTGTGAACATCAAAATTAGCGAAATGAAATAGCCGTTTGCTTTCAAAATGACTAACCGTGAGAGCCCAGAATGCAGCGACACACCAAAAGTTTGCCCCCAAGGGCCAAGGAGCCAGAAGAGACAAGATGGGAAAAGGCCAAATCCTAGGTAACAAAGTAGTCTAAGTGGCAAGGGGAAGGTGATTTATTGCCTGATAATCCCCAAACGGTGCAAATAGTGAATGGCGTGGCCCATGCATTTAAAAGGGGACAAATCTCAATCTATTTATAGAAAAGAGGCACAGCTTGTGTTTCCACATTAATGCTTGAACATCAAAGTCAAATTTAGCGATTATACAGCATGGTTCCAGCAGGCCTCTTCTAGAAGGATGACATTGGCAACAGTGTTTTCCTCTTCCCAATAAAGGGAAGCAAATTAGCCACTTGTAAAAAAGAGCACCAAATGGGCCTCTTTTCTTCTCCTATATATTGAGGACTTGTCATTTTAAGAAAGGATCTAATCATCTTTTTCACTTTTGTAAGGCATAACCCTGGCAAAATTTCCACTTGAATCAATAAACACAATTTTTTACCTCCATCTTGGATAGATATATCTGAGTATGTCTTGAGTGTATGTTTGTGTTTAGTCATTGTTTTTTGATGCTTTCACAAGTTCAACACCAGCATACCTGTTGTCTACAAGGCACCATTTTTGTAGTTGACAGGAGAAGAGCAGTATTTGGAAGTGCAAAATAGAGGGAGTTACTTATAATATGCATTTCACAGTGCCTTGGTGAATCTATGTTTTTTGTGTTTTCATGAAAGCCTCCCTGCCAGTTTCTTGCACCCTAGTCCTTCTGCCAAGTGTGAAGTGTACGTATGTGTTTGTTTGGTTTTAAGTGTGGATGTGAGAAGGTCGACTTATTTTGGTGCATCACCTCTTTAGAGTAGTTTGTTTTCCTGCAATCTTTCTCCCTTTTCATCCCCCCCATTATATCTGTATATGTATGTGTTTGCACTTACTAGAATGAACATGATGCATCAAACGGAGCTAGCCCTTATCTAGAGACTCTCTCCTCCAGCTTCGCTAGTCCCACAGGCGAGAGGGGAGCTTCCATAGTTGTGAGGAGAAGGCAGGATCTCGGTCTCCTGCCAAGGGTGCAATTTCCTACGTCAATAGTTTTGGCATGCCTGGGGGGACACAATTTGACAACTCAATAAAGTCTCAAGATTGATGTTGCTCCTGTTACAGTAAATCAAATATTTTCAGCATCTGGCGACTCTGAGTTAAATCTGCTGGTTAAGCAGCGTGGTGCCATCAGAAATCATTTTTTGTATGTATATTTCTTTTGCATAAAATCATGGGTCTTGTTTTCCTTCGTATGATTATGATCAAACTCAAAATATTTATGCAATCCCCTCAAGCAGCTCTCCTAGTTACCCTGCAACGGTAAGGGAAGCGGCCCTAGAATTAGAGATTAACAGACTGGAAGAGCAGTATAGATATCAGCAAGAGCTGATGTATAAAGAGGAGTGCTTGTTTGGGCAAGCACAGGCCTTGCAATCCATAGAGGAGGAGGCAACAAAATGGAGAAATCCATTTATTCAAGGCAGTCAGTGTTGCATGCCCCCTCCTAATCTGAAGAAAGCCCTCTCTTTTGTGCCAAATCCTTTCTATTAGATAGCACTTCCTCACTCCAGCTCATCAAATGCACTCACTCTCAATTTTGTGCACCTGGCTTTCCAACACCAGAAGACATCAGAACAACCTCCCATGGAGATGAACCTTCTAAACTCCTTAGATTGTGAATCTTCCATTGGGGGAATACCACCAGCCAGCACATCCCTCTTCTAGAAACTCCTCTAATGCATCAACAGTCTCTTCCTTGCATTCCTCAGCCTCCCCAAGTTTTTCAACGTGATATGTAGATTTCGAGTTGGAGGAAGGATTGCAAAGAACTAGCCCAGAGCTTTGAAGAGGATCATGCTGGTGACCTCTAAGAAAGAATCTTTTAGGATAACCTAGCCAAACAAATTGAAGATTTAGAGGCTAGGATGAAGCTGCTTTTTGAAAGAGAGATAAAACTTCCAGACCTTGCAGAGGAGTCCCAAGACCTTAGAGAAAACACAGTTGCTGCCTGTTCACAGGAGCAAAATTCTAATTCTGAGATCTTGAACTGGGGAAAAACAATAGAATCATGGGGCATGAAGGAGGAGAAGCAAGGTTTTTTTCAAAAGCTTAAAGAAGCTGAGGCTGCTCCTGCTCATGATAATGCTGGTGACCTCCAAAAAAGGTGTTTCCAAGAAGATCTAGCCAGGAGAATTGCAGAGTTAGAGTCCAGAGAGAGATTCCTTAGCCAATGTGTGATGGATGGCTCAGACCAAATAGCACATTCTATGTCTGAACACACCCCACCTACACATTTTCAAGAGAGATATCAGGGTGTACCTGATATTGATGAAGTGTTGACCAAGTGGAAAGAGGAGAATCATTTGATTCTAGCCCAAGGACTGCCTCCTCTTCCACATGTTTTCTCCAATTCACCCCTTCTCAAGGAAGAACCTGTTCTGCAAGAGGTGAGTGAGGAGCAGAAGATCCAATCTATAGTTCTTCAAGAGGTTGTCATGAGCGACAATGAAGAAGAAATCATCATCAATGCTCCTTGTGAAGACCTTATCAGCAATGGAGAAGATGCAGGTCTTGCATATATGTAGATGTTTCAGCAATATGAAGAGGAACAAAAACATGGTGAGCTCTCTTCCCCTCTGTTTGATGAACTTCCTTGCTATTTTGATGATGAGGACGACTACACTGAAGAGCCTGAGTTAGAGGAGGATCAGGAGGATACCTTTGAACATCTAGAGGTCCTGATCTTCGAAGAGGAAAAGGAGAGGTCTGTCTTCTTGGAGGAATGCCTTGAAGAAGAGAGCTTTAAACAGAGAGGTGATGTTCTGTGGGATGAGCATGCATTTTGTGAGTCAATTTTAGACATCACCATAGTCACCCTTCTTCCAAAAGGCCAAAAGGAAGCAGAGGACGAGTCTAATAGGTTTTTCAATGAGGCAAAAGGAACCAAGTCGGACCATGATACATTGTAGAGCAGCTGTACAGATCAAAGGGCTTATGGTGATGAGCCAGCAGCCATTGATTTCTTGGTGAGGAGCACCAATATGAAGGATTAGCATTCAATAAGCCTCCAGAGACAAGAAGAATCCATATATATTAGAGGCATGTTTGAATCTGATCCACTTAGATACAAGCTGACTCAGGTGGCAGGCAAGAGGAGCAGGTCACCAACTCTCTATTTTATTCAGCTACTTTCTTGGTGCCATAAGTCTTCTTGCCAGGAAGGGGACTTAAGAAGTTTTCCCTTTGATCCAGGAGGGAGGCAAACATTCCTGGTTAGTTGTATATAGTAGTTTATTTTCAGTTGTTTTTCTTATTTTTCCTAAGTGCAGTTTACACAGAGAATGTTTTCAGCCTTGTGTGTTCCCCTTTGCATGTGGGGTAAAAGCTTCATGATTGATTCTCAAATCTTTTGGGGCTGTTGTTAATTCTTTCATAGCTGCATCTAACTCCGTGCCCAATGGACTGCAAGGAAACTGGCTTCTAAGCATAGCAGGCATGCTTCCCTTATGAGTCGCCAATTTGTTGTCTAATTTTGCCCAACAGGCAAAATTTGGGTCACCTTCTTCCCTTGCTATTCGAAACCAGTCAATTTCAGGTTGCACATTGGTTCATCGGCCTTAGTTCAATCGGCAGTCTAATGTTCAAATGCCCTAGCGGAGGGCAGGCACTTCAAACTAAAGGAAAAATCAGGTAAGTTCAAAATTTTTCTAAGTTCAAATTCGTATAAGTCCCAAATTACTTCAGACTTTTTGCTCGAAGGAATTCCTTCGGACAAAAAGTCTGAAGGAATTTGGGCGCAGCTCAAATCAAAAGATAGACTCGAAGAGAATTTTTGTGGACTTTTTGTCTGTGATAAATTGTCCACAGACAAAAGCCCACGAAAAATACAAGGCAAAGACAGGCCCGGTTGAAATCATCTATAGACAAAATGTCTACGAGAAAACATCTGTGGACAAATGTCTACGGGGAAATTGTCCCCAGACACAAAGCCCGCAGGAGCCTAGGTAGCAATCCAAAGGAGCAAAGGGCCTGATGAAGGACCCCGAAGGGCAGGTGCCCTTGCAGGGGACTCTCGGCCAAAGACAAAGGGGAATTTTCAAAGTCTGGAGGGTCACTTTCCCTTCAGGAAGGTCGGGAAGGTGCAAGAAAATATACAAGGCAAAAGAGTGCCCACAGAGAAGGCTGAAGAAAAGTCAGTAAGGGAGCCAATGACATTTTGACAGGGACGAGGACATCCTGGAGGCCATCAAAATTAACAAAGCAGATTAGCCGTTGGTTTTCAAACCAATGACGGTCGTGTGAACGTCAAAATTGGTGAAATGAAATAGCTTTTTGCTTTCAAAATGACTAACCATGAGAGCCCAGAATGTAGCGACCCACCAGAAGTTTGCCCCCGACGGCCAAGGAGCCAGAAGAGACAAGATAGGAAAAGGACAAATCCCAGGTGACAAAGCAGTCTAAGTGGCAAGGGGAAGGCGATTTATTGCTTGATAATCCCCAAATGGTGCACATAGTGAAGGACATGGCCCATGCATTTAAAAGGGGACAAATCTCAATCTGTTTACAAAAAAGAGGTGCAACCTGTGTTTCCACATTAATGCTTGAATGCCAAAGTCAAATTCGGTGATTATACAGCATGGTTCCAGCAGGCCTCTTCTAGAAGGATGACATTGGCAATAGTGTTTTCCTCTTCCTAATGAAGGGACGCAAATTGGCCACTTGTAAAAAGGAGTGCCAAATGGGCCTCTTTTCTTCTCCTATATATTGAGGACTTGTCATTTTAAGAAAGGATCTGATCATCTTTTTCACTTTTGTAAGGCATAGCCCTGGCAAAATTTCCACTTGAATCAATAAACACAATTTTTTACCTCCATCTTGGATAGATATATCTGAGTATGTCTTGAGTGTCTGTTTGTGTTTAGTCATTGTTTCTTGATGCTTTCACAGGTTCAACACTAGCATACCTATTGTCTACAAGGCACCATTTTTGTAGCTGACAAGAGAAGAGCAGTATTTGGAAGTGCAAAACAGAGAGAGTTACTTACAGTGTGCATTTCATAGCACCTTGGTGAATCTTTGTTTTTTGTGTTTTCATAAAAGCCTCTCTGCCAGTGTCTTGCAGCCTGGGCCTTCTGTCAAGTGTGAAGTGTATGTATGTATTTGTCTGGTTTTAAGTGTGGATGTGAGAAGGTCAACTTATTTTGGTACATCACCTCTTTAGAGTAGTTTGTTTTCCTATGATCTTTCTCCGTTTTCATCCCCCCCATTATATCTGTATATGTATGTGTTTGCACTTACTGGAATGAACATGATGCATCAAAGGGAGCTAGTCCTTATCTAGAGACTCTCCCCTCTAGCTTCGCCAGTCCCACAGGCGAGAAGGGAGTTTCCATAGTTGCAAGGAGAAGGCAGGAGCTCGGCCTCTTGCCAAGGGTGCAATTTTCGACGTCAATAGTAACATAAGTATGTTATGATTAATCTTGATGTCATTAATTAAGCTAAGTGAGCTAAAAGAAGCAAGCAATAAATGGATGCAATATGTTTTAGACGCAAATGAAATTTCAATTTCAATTATGAGCACAGATAGAGAAAGAAGCATATAGATGCAGATAAAAATAAAACCCAAGTAGAGATTAGGGTCCCACCAGGCGTGCCAGAATGTTTCACTCAAATTTTTCTATTATTCGGAAGAAGGTAGTAAAACTAGAAATATGGTTTGTGGTAGGAATACCTGATAAAAAGTGTGCACATGCTGAATCAGAAGATTATGAAGAGCTCCTCTTTAGCTTGGGAGGATGACCTACATGTAAGAAAGCACTAAATAAAATTTATGGGTTAGACAAGTAGTTGGATAGATTGCCTAGCATTAGCTAGATCCCAGAAGCTAGAGCTTCCTTAGGAGTTGCCAATCCACTATTTTAGAATAATTAAGTTAATAAAATAGAAAGAAAGTACTTACATCAATGATAAAAAAGGTACTAAAATTGATAACAATAATTACTTGATAAAGAGATATGCTAGAATGATCAAATTAGTTATAAACTAGTTAGTGCTAGTGCTAGTGGGTCGAGATGTGATTTAGAAAATTTGAAAGGGGCCTGTGAGTGGTCAAAAAACATAAAAAAGTGAATTGGGTCAGGCAAAGGAGGTGAAAGCAGGAATGAAATGCAATATATTTTTAACCCAAATTGAAATGTTTTGTTCAGATGCAAACAAGTGAGAAAAAGGTTAAGAGTATGAATTTCACTATTCTAAAATGCAAGAAAGAGTGACAAGAAGAAAAAGAAAGAAGTTTTTTTTAACTTGTGCTTATGATTTCTTTTCGAAATAAAACGATAGAAGAAGAGAAATTTTCCTAATGCACCTATATGAAAGTTTACCTTTTAGAAGAAATGAACCCAAGAAAAACTCCAGGGTCCCACTGGGTGTGCCAGAATGTTTCTACTCATTTTTGCTTTTTTACATTCAGAAGAAATAAGAAACTAAAGATAATGGTTAGGGGTTAGATAATACCCAGATAAAGTTGTGCACCGTATTCAGACGATTGAAGGAGCTCCTCTTTGGCTGTGGAGGATGACACCTGTAGATAAGAAAGACTTAAACAAAAAAAATGTTAGATAGATATATGGTGGACTGCCAAGCAAAGTTTGGTTCCAGAAGTGCAAAGACTTCTTTGAGGGATGATAGTCCACTTATTAATGAAAAGAGTGTTGTATAAAGAGAAATAGTGAAAGTCTTAAATAAAGAGAAATAGATAACGCATACCTAATTCCTGTTGTTAGTCTTCCACAATCACCGACGTCGGTATTCCTACCGACGTCGGTTGGTCAAGTTGCCGACATCAGTTAGGCTACCGACGTCGGTAGGGGCAATGGGCCTTGATGTCGATGTCAGTAGGGGCAATGGGCCTTGAACGGATTTCAAGGTATGTCTTGGTCAACAGAATGGTCTGAGAGATTCAAAAGGGTTATGCAAGGATGCAAGACAATGGACAGAGTCTTAGAAAGGACAAAGGTAAGAGACAAGTTGTCAAAATGGGTCAGGGTAAAGGGAAGGCTTTTCAGGTTCTCTAGGAAGAAAGCTGGTTTTGATCTCAACAGTACTCAAAAATAGCAAATTGACTGATTACCAATCCATTCTAAAGATACTGAAATGAAAGGCAAAAGAAGAACACTTAGCTCTGATTGATGAAGAACCAAGGATGTTTAGAACGCTTTTTCTTGATGCAGCTGATGTAAAAGACTTCATGCAATGTTTCAATCTAGTGTGGAGTGAATTCTGTAGAGTTTCTTAGTCTGGAGAGTGATGATAGAATGTTGATGCCTCTTCCCAAAACCTGCCTTTGATATGCAGAGAGTCGAGGAGCAAGAGAATTTGGATTCGAGCGCTTGAGAGAAGTCAATTCAAGTTTGTAGACGAGGTCAAAATTTAGTTTTAAGCAATCGACATCGGCAATATCGCCGGTGTCAGTCGACTATTAACTGACGTCAGCAGTTAGAGAATGGGAAAAAATGTTATTTTTAGCCTTTTGCCCATTCTTCCATCTGCCAAGTTCGATTGTCATTGTTAAACGGTCCAAAGGCGGGTTTAATAGGTGTAAAAATTAGTGGGAGAGTTAAAATTAGGTCTTAAGTAATTATGATTAGTCATAACGTGATAAATGGCCTAAGAGTTAGGAATCCAAGGTGAGGTGTCTAGGGGAGATTATTAATTTAAAATAAGTATTTTAAATTAATAAAGTATTGGTTAGGCATGTTGAAGTTAGAAAGGGACCAAAATGGGGTTTTGATACTATTTTGGTGTCTATATTTGTCTTTTTTTGTCTTGTTAGTTGTTCTGACGAACTACAAGACAAAAATAGGAGTAAGTTGCCCCAAGTATAGGATGAGGTGTAGGTTGCCTCAAGTATGCGATGAGGTATTCCCCCTCAAAGCGAGAGTCAAGGGAAGGTAATCTGATATCGAGTGTTGATTTGATAGGTGGTGGATGGGTATGGTGAAGTTTGAGTGTGAACGCTGCAAAAGTTGAGATTGTGTATATACCACTTCACGTGATAGTCTAGCCAAATTATCGCAGGTAAGGTTGAGGAGTGATAAAATTGAAGTAACTGTGCCCCAGCTTTTAGTTGTAGCTGATTGGGTTATTCGATCTAAATTATAACTCCAATGGTCATCGTGTTCCAAGTATCCTAGGCTCAAGAAGTGCTCCTGGAAAACATAAAAATGTCACAAGTAGTGGGGATCAACTTGGGTGCGATCTAATACTTGTGACGGTCATAATGTGAGTTGTGCACAATTTGCTAACTATTCATGAGATAGCATAAATGCAATCAAAACAACCAAGGCATAGTTGTCTCAGGAGTGGTTGTGGTTTGAGGAGATAGTCGTGATCTCCAAGGTCATTGGTCGAGTCAGGCTAAGATGTGGTATGATTTCAAGTGACATGTGTTGTGGTTAGGGAGATGTATGTGATCTCCAATGTGCCCCATGAGAATTTTAGGTAACTCATTCAGTGTTAGGGCTGGTTGTTTGGTCATGATTTTGGGCTGGTATAGAGAGTTGGTCCATTAAATAGACGGATGAAGGAATGGCCGAGCTAACCTTAGAAGACCCCATGTCAACTGAGTGCTACCTATATAGCTCCTGTTTGAAGGGCCTCAGGCCAATGTAGTTCTCCCTAAAAGGGAGGAAGAGGGTCGGTTATGGATGTGGGTTGGACTAGGTTAAGTCATGGTTAAAGGTTAAATAGTTTGTCCATCAGGTAGATGAACAAACGAATGTGGCCGACGTCTTTAGGGAGACGAACGAGTAAATGGATGGCTGAGCTAACCTTAGAAGACCCCATGTCAACTGAGTGCTATCTACATAGCCCCACTTTTAAGAGTCTCTAGCCAATGTAGTTCTCTCTAAAAGGGAGGAAGGGTCAAAGATGTCGATAGGTTGTTTTGGTCAGGTTAGTGTCTGTTAGCATGTCTCATATGTGTGATAGGACATGCTTGAAATGATGAGGATGATGATGATGTTACAACTTTTTTCATAATATGTGATGGTGTATTATGTAGCATAGGTTATGTGGTTTTTCATCTCTAGCAATTTTCCATATTGGTGATGGATGTATGCTAAAAATGAAATGAGTTTCTTTATGCTTCAGCAAGTAATGGTTTATGCTTGACATAATTGTGTTTGGTTGTTAGTTTTCATGTGTATTATTTTCCATAAAAACTAGTGTGAATGGACTATGATAATTTACATAACACAAATTGGTATTTGTATTAGATAAATCATGAGGTTATGTTAATGGTTATAAAATATCTTGGTTTGGTTTGGTTTGGTTTGAAAAATGGTTTGGTTGTATGTGACAAAGGTATGTAAAAAGTAAAAGGTGTTTTGCTCTTTCATTGAGAAGGACCATAATGGTAGCATAGATAGGGTTGGTGTAAACAAAAGCCATGTTCATGCATTACATTATTGACCATTGTTTGTGTTAGAGAAGTAGTTGAATCACTTGACATTAAGTGAGCTCGAAATCTCTTGAGTATGTTTGGGTAATAGGTATTATTATGTGAGATGTGAGGATAGCGTAACCCTTTTTAGCAAGGATAACTTTGCCCTTTTTATAGGTGACCCTGAGAACGACTATAGACAAGTCCATGACTTAATAAAAATTTTTTTATAGACTGATCAATGCGAAAAGTCTACATGGGGATGTTGTTTTGTTTTGTGGTCATATGTGAAGTTGATCGATGCGGAAAGCTTCTGAGAGAGCGATGTTTGGAGCAAGATTTGGGCATAGCCATTCTTCGAGGGAGTGGTCTATATTCTACTTTGTGTAGTTGAATATCTTTGAATAGCTGTCTTTCAAGGGAGCAGTCTATTAATTACAGCAATTATGCAGCTGTCCTTCGAGGGAGTAGTCTACATTTATAGTTTTATGACCTTTGAATAAGAATCTCAGTTTTATATGTTTTGTGGACTAAAGTTTTAGTCATGGACTAGCCTATAGAGGTTTAAGGGTTTTCCTTTTTAGTAGGACAAAGCATTAATGCAAAAAGGATTAACTAATGTTTGTAGGAAAAAAGGGTTGAAAGGAATAAGAATGAAGATGACGGGGGTTACTCAAGGGATGAGCTCAAATTAAACATCAAGTGAGTGATTACTTGATTAACAATAAAATGATCAAAGATGTAAGGCATGAAGGGGCTCAAGTGCTAGCCGGCATTCGAAAGAAGATAGACGATAAGTCCCTAATCTATGCTTATGCATCATGATATAAGGTTTGAGCCAATTAGGAGTAAACTTGCCTCGTTTACTTCTTTTCATATTGGTCACGTGTTGGTCGATGCTTGGTTGGTTGATGTTTGGTCGATGCTTGGTTGGTTGATGTTTGGTCAATGCTTGGTTGAGGTCGTGATAGTCTGTACAAAGTTGAATTCCCTCAGTTGCTTTTGTAACAGGGACAATGTTTGATACCCATTATGGATAATCAATGGGTTGGATAAATGAGATGGAGAGAAGACGATGAAGCTCCTCTTTGTCAAAGAGTGCGATGCGAAGATGAATCCTGCAAAGCTTTTGCCTGATGGGATTAGTTTAAGAGGGTGAGATCTTGATCTTCCAGATTGGAGTTTGGAATCTCAAAATTAGGGACAGTGACAGAGGCAATGGTTGGTAATGATTTGACTAAAGCAATCAGTGGTTGGGGGTCTTCAAGTTGGACCTCCACTGTCTGTAAAGCTTTGATTAAAGCTTGGTGATGTTCTGGAGAGCTTCAAATGAGGTCATACAAAGATGTCTTCACAGGGGTTTGGTGAAGTTGTTTCACCATGGGGTCATGAAATGGCTTCAAAGATGTTGGTCGAAATGTGCCCAAGATTGAAATCTTGGGTTTTGGTGGTTGAGAAGGCTTGACGAATGGATATGTTTGAGAGAAAGAAACCTTCTATTTCCCTTTATCCTTCATGGTTTGTGACCTTGTCGCAATATTGATAGTGTTGATTTCAAACAAAGGGGGATAAGCTGGTAGAGAAACCACAGTCTTGCGTTGAGATCCCGATTTAGGTGAGGATGTTTGAGAGGCATGGGATGGTGTCGATGGTTTGTTGAAAGGGTGGTGAAGAGGATCCTTAATGAGGAGGATATCTTTTTTTAAGTGTTGGCGGATGACAACTTTAAGAGCACGACAACGCTCAGTGTCATGTCTAGGTGTGAGATGATACGCACAAAATTTAGTGTCATCGAACCAAGATGATTTTGATCCAAGAGTTGATGAGTGTGAAGGTGAGGAGGTTTGAGAGACATGATACGGTGTTGGAGATTTGTTGACAGTATCCTCAATAAGAAGGGTGTCTTTTTCCAAGTAATGGCGAATGACAACTTTGAGGACACAATAATTTTCAGTGTCATGCCCAGGTGAGCGATGATATAGGCATATTTTAATGTCATCAAACCAAGATGGTTTTGGTCCGAGAAGTTGAAATGATTTAATAGGTGGAAAAGTGATGTTGGAAGTTTGCAAAAGTCGACGTAGTATCAAAGCATATGAACCCACTGAGGGGTCTGTGCTTGTTGATGCACTAGGTGTTGATGACTTTTGCTTGGGAGTTGTTGAGGGAGATTTTCATACCACCTTTTGAGTTGGTGGTGTGGTCACTCGTGTAGACGACACTTTCTTCATGAGGGGTGCCAAATTTTTCAAAGGAGGTATGTTTTTGGTGGGTAAAGGGAGTAATGGAGGCAACTTGTTTTTGTTAAGTGTTGGAGTAGGGAGCACTCCTATTAAGATAGATGGATGTGGGCCCAAAATAAAAGGGAATGATGAGGGTGGAGGAGTTCTCCGACATGGTTTAGCAGCCTTCTTTAGTTTAGTGTGAGGACTACTATTGTGCGGCATGGTGAGGTTCAAATCTACCTTCACTTGTGGGTGAGTGAGGTTTGATATAGGGCAAACGTTGAGAGATTTAATCTGTTTTAGAATAGTAGACACATGTGAGGGTTTGGGTGAGGTGATAAGTTCTTCTCTTGGTGGAAAAGGGATTGGAGAATTTGGCTCTTCAGTTGGATAGAGTGCAGGAATGGTCATGGCTTCTGCGTGTGGTCGATGAGCGGAAAAAGGATGATCCCCTATTGTTGATAAGAAGGATGAGGGCGAGGCAGTCGGCGTTGGTGTCATCAAAGCATCCTCCAATATGGGAGAAATAAAAGTAGACTCTCCTACATGTGAAAGGGGGTTGGATGGAGGACTATCCTCCATTTATGGAGGACAAATAGGAGAAGAAGGCTCTTCTACCTGTGGTGGACAGATAGGTGAAGAAGACTCTTCTACATGTGGTGGACAAATAGGTTGACTAACCTCTTCAGACTGTGGGAGAAGTTGGTTAGGAATGACAAGAAAGACCGTGTTGATCGTGCGTATATTACGCTCTTGAAGGTCATCAACTATGGTCTAAACATTGTTTTGACTTGGGGGATGATTAGGAAATGGTTGCCTAGAGATATCTATGTTTTGGTTAGCCGGGGCATTTGGGTTATCCAAAACAAGATCCCCCTTGTCTAGCAAGTCTTGGATAATGTTTTTGAAGGTTTTACAATTGTCTATGTCATGACCTTTGACATGATGATAGTTGCAAAAGTCATTTTCCCTATACCAAGCAGGGATGGCTTTTGAGGGGTCAAATTGAGGTGGTCAAATTTGAGGGAGCTCGAGGACCCCCTGCTTGATTAATTTATCAACCACGAAAGCATATGATTCTCCTATTGGAGTGTATTGACGATGTATATTTTGTTGTTGGAATTATCTTGTGAAGTATTGTGATGTAGAGGGCTCCGATTGGTTAGTTGTGGTGGAAGATGATGGTCTAAGGACCACAGTGTTTGCCACTCCTTTGGACTTGGAGTGAGAATAAGAAGGTTTAGAAGATGAAGGGTCAATATATTTTGCGTTACTATGCAATTTGACCTTATCTTCTGACAGCACGGAGTTTAAGCTTTCTAGCCATGGTGAAAGCTTCGTCAAATGTGCAAAATGTTTGGACCCGTAAAGAGGATGAGATGTGCTTGGCACATGCTCTTGAAAAGAGCTCAATGAGATTATTTTGAGGTAATGAAAAGGAGAGTTGATTGATCAAACCTCTTCAACGGGCAACGAAGTCAGCGATTGACTCATCGTCAAATTGTTTAATAGAATAGAGGTCCGTAATAGAGACCTTCTTAGTGATGTTAATCGAGAAGTGGTCAAGTAATAGTTGGGCAAGTTGAGTGAAAGAAAAGAGAGAGTGACTGGTAATAGAGCTATACCAGTCAAGGGCGGCCCTCGAAAGTGACATGGAAAACGTGTGAAGTAATAACGCATCATCATGTGCTATGAGGTAACAAGCATGTCTAAATGCTCGTAGATGTTGTTGTGGGTCCTCTTTACTCTAAAATTGAGTAACTTTTGGGGAGTTTCCACTAGTTAGAATATAGTCTAATTGGGACCGACGGGTGAATGGGTTCGTTGCAAATTTGTTCGTATGAAAGAACATTGCTTGAACTAGAAATAGATGTCTCAAGGTTAGACATCTTATCCATCAGCATCTTAATTAGATTGACTGGTGGATTGATAGGTGGGGCACCCCCTAGGTTGTAAGGTACCTAAAAGGCGTTGGGTGGGGCGTATAACATACTAGGTTGTGTTTGTATAGGTGCAACATATTGATAGTTTATTATGGGGACTGATGTTGAGGTCAAGGGGGCTTGTGCCATGAAGTTGGAGGGCACAAGTTGACTAGATACCACCAAATGTGGTTGAATGGCGGCATTGGTAAAAGGATAGGTAGTCACTCCCACGTTTATAGGCGCAAGAGTGTGTGGAGTCGAGACAATCAAGTTTTGATAAGGTGTAGAACTTGGTTGAATTGATTGTGGTTGAGGGGGTACAGAAACCCTGATGGAGGTAGATCTAAAAATAGAATGGGAGGCCAAATCTTGACGATTGGCCATGGTTGGATTAATAGTTGAGGTAGTGGCTTGAGTGGTAATGGATTGGGTAGCAGACACTGTTGATATCGTTGCCGCTTTAGTGGCAGAAGTTGGCATCCTATAAATAGGATTCCCTAAAGGGTCTCGCGTTTGACTTCTTGCGAGATAGTGTTGGAGAGCCTTGACATTGTGGTCAAGGAATCTCTCAAAGTTTTGGTCCCCTTCGGGAACAATTGGATGTTGGTCGGGGTACGCTGAATAGTAGTATGTTCAGTATTTAAATTATGCTCCATTTGGTGACTTGATATAAAAGGTGAAGGCAAAAGTAGTTGTTGCCTTGCGTGGTCAACAAGAGTTTTGATTTGCCTGTGTGTCAAAACCATTCGAGTTAAAAAGGAGTCAGGTTCTAGAAATTGTGTATTTTAGTTTCAAAAAACTAGAATGTGTTTTTAACAGCAAAAAAGTCAGGTTTTTAGCTTGCTGTTTGAGAAGAAAAAAATTTTGGCAATGACCGACGTCGGTAGAAAATTTGATGTCGGTGAATAAGTTACCGATGTCGGTCAGATAACTGATGTCAGTGAAGATTAATTGCCGACGTCGGTGGAAAAACTGATGTCGGTTACTATGTATTTTCAGAAACTCAAAAAATTGAAAGTTTTTGGAAGAAAGAAGAAAGTTTTGAGTTGTTTTTGGAGCTCAAAATAATGCGTCCTTACCAGCTCAAAAAACTAGATAAAAATAGAAAAGTAGATGAAGGCAAGCAACCTCTAAACATTAAATTCCTAAGAATAAATTTTAAAGTCGTGGTGGCTTATGCCTTAGAAGAGTGTGTTTGGAAAGTTGGGCTTTTAAAATGGGTCCTAAAAGAGGCAGTCTAAGGTTGGTTTTGGGTTATATTTTGGTGCTCAAAATCTATATTAGGTTCCGTATGTGGCCTGGTGCTAGGAGCTTGCTCCCCTCACTTCACGAGCCTAGAGACAAGCTGGGTTGCTTAACCAATATATACTTCCCCTAGAGTTTATACTCTGCCAGAGAACAGAGTGAGTTCTCCCCTTGGTAGTGAAGTCCAAGTGGGATTGCCAAAAAGGGTAAGATATCCGTTAGGTGATGAAATCCTAGTCGGGCCTTGTCTCAGGTATGTTTAGATGTTTGATTTTGTGAATGTGGTCAGGTTGTGTAACATATGTGCACTACGATTTATTCATAATGCATTTTTAATTACTAGATGAGCTAAAAATGCATTCAAGCAGGAATGAAATGCAATATATTTTTAACCCAAATTGAAATGTTTTGTTCGAATGCAAACAAGTGATAAAAAGGTTAAGAGTATGAATTTCACTATTCTAAAATGCAAAAAAGAGTGACAAAAAGAAAAAAAAAGTTTTTTTTAACTTGTGCTTATGATTTCTTTTCGAAATAAAAAGATAGAAGAGAAATTTTCCTAATGCACCTATATGAAAGTTTGCCTTTTAGAAGAAATGAACCCAATAAAAAATCCAGGGTCCCACCGGGTGTGCCAGAATGTTTCTACTCATTTTTGCTTTTTTACATTCAGAAAAAATAAGAAACTAAAGATAATGGTCAGAGGTTAGATGATACCTGGATGAAGTTGCGCACTGTATCCAGACGATTGAAGGAGCTCCTCTTTAGCTGTGGAGGACGACACCTGTAGATAAGAAAGACTTAAACAAAGAAAATGTTAGATAGATATATGGTGGACTGCCAAGCAAAGCTCGATCTCAGAAGTGCAAAGACTTCCTTGAGGGATGACAGTCCACTTATTAATGAAAAGAGTGTCGTATAAAGAGAAATAGTGAAAGACTTAAAGAAAGAGAAATAGATAATGCGTACCTGATTCTTGTTATTAGTCTTCCACAGTTATCGACGTCGGTAGTCCTGCCAGCGTTGGTTGGTCAAGTTGCCGATGTCAGTTATGATGTTGACATTAGTAGGGGCAATGGGCCTTGATGTCGATATCGGTAGGGGCAATGGGCCTTGGACAGATTTCAAGGTATGTATGTGGTCAATAGAATGGTCTGGGAGATTCAAAAGGGTTGTGCAAGGATGCAGGACAATGGACAGAGTCTTAAGAAGGACAAAGGTAGGAGACAAGTTGTCAAAATAGGTCAGGGTAAAAAGAAGGCTTTTCAGCCTCTCCAGGAAGAAATCCAAGTTTGATCTCAATAGTACTCAAAAGTAGCAAATTGACTGATTACCAATCCATTCTAAAGATACTGAAATGAAAGGCAGAAGAAGAACACTTAGCTCTAATTGACGAAGAACCAAGGATGTTTAGAACGCTTGTTCCTGATGCGGCTGATGTAGAAGACTTCATGAAACATTTCAATCTGGTGTGGAGCGAATTCTATAGAGTTTCTTAGCCTGGAGAGTGATGATAGAATGTTGATGCCTCTTCCCAAAGCCTACCTTTGATATGCAGAGAGTCGAGGAGAGAGATAATTTGGATTCGGGCGCTTGAGAGAAGTCGATTCGGGTCTGCAGTCGAGGTCAAAATTTAGTTTTAAGCAACCGACGTCGGCGATACCGTCGGTGTCAGTCGACTGTTAATCGACGTCGGCGGCTAGAGAATGAGAAAAAAAGCTATTTTTAGCCTTTTGCCCGTTCTTCCATCTACCAAGTTTGGTTTTCATTGTTAAACGGTCTAAAGACAGGTTTAATAGGTGCAAGAATTAGTGAGAGAGTTAAAATTAGGTCTTAGGTAATTATGATTAGTCATAGGGTGATAAATAGCCTAAGAGCTAGGAATCCAAGGTGAGGTGTCTAGGGAAGATTATTAATTTAAAATAAGTATTTTCAATTAATAAAGTATAGGTTAGGCATGTTGAAGTTAAAAAGGGACCAAAGGGGGGGTTGACACTATTTTGGTGTCTACATAACCATCGGTGGTTGGGATGATAGTTGATGGTTGAATATGTCTAAATCAAGACTTTATTAATTATTGATTGTCGAGATTCAGGAATGAATTTTGAGAGTTGGGCAAGGGCTAAATTGATTGCAAAATGTAAATAAGGCACATGAATAGTAAAAAATAAGGACTTGTCTTACCAGAAGTGGGTTGGATGAGTATTTGCCATGGTTGACTCATAGGAGAGATCTAACTTGATTTTGATAGAGTAATGGTGCTTGAAAGCTTAGCTAAAAGGCGATGGCAAGTCAACTCTTAACAAAATGGCTTGATAACATGGATGAAATTGATTGACATATAAAAGAAAAGTTTGATTACCTGAGCTCCTGATAATAATTATAGATCATTTTGCTCTTATATCTCTCTCCTTATTATAGGCAAGGGCCAAAGGCTAAAGAGGGAGTGTAACTAGGGATTCTAAATATAATTCATTCATGCAATGCCTTACAAGGAGATTTGGATGACTTATATTTAGAAACGGTAGCTGGCAATTTGCATGGTATTTGCATGTAGAAGGTTAAGCAGTTGAGCTTGACCATCAATGGTTTGGTTGATCATCAACGGTTATCTTGACCGTCGATGGTCGAGGCTAAATGTCAAAATAGCCTAAACAGCCATGTTTAAGCCTAGTAAAGCTAAACTGATGAAAAAAGGCCTAGATAAAGAAAAAAGGTTCGAGGGGTCTGCTAGGGGTCATGACACTTGGAAATGCATGTGCATAATTCTAGTGTTTACAAGTAGTTTATGTCATGTCTCCTCAAGGCCCCTTTCTTAGTGCCTTTCCTTCTTCTATGGAGACATTTTTTTGCTCCCTTATTTTTGGAGCACCTCTCATGATGGCTTATTCAATAGGTTGACAGTCTTCTTGTTTGAATCTATTCTGGTGAATCTCAATGTATTCTTTATTTTCATATAATTTTTTTGTGTATGGGTTATATTGTAATCACAATAATATATAAAGTACCATGGGGGTTTGTTGATTCAACCTTGTCTACCTTCATGCATTTGTGTGTTTTATTTTAGGCACTTTTTCACTTCTTCATTTGCTTGTCTCTTCTATCACCACCATGGGCCATCATCTTTGAGGGACCTTTTTCTATATTTTTTATGCCATTTTTGATAGTTGATAGTCTCCCCCATCTTGAATTGTAGTTATTGTGGTGAATCCCAGTGTCATCTTCTCTTTTTCGATAGTTTGACAATCTCTTTCAATGTGACATAGAATTATTCTAGTGTATATGATGTCATCTTATTCAGTGTTCAAGTAGTAAATTCAAACCACTTTAAAAGACCTTTTTTCCTCCACTCCACCTGGTTAGAAGTATGGGGGGGTATGGTGTACATTTTACTTAAGTGTTGATTATTCCTTGCACATGCAATACTCTTTTGTGCTTTCATCACCCCTAACAGTCTTCTTAATTGAAGTTATTCTAGTGAAGCCCAGTGTCAATTGTTTTTGTGATCGAGTAGTGGATTTATACCACTCATGTAGATTGAGTTCCTTTGTGACTTATGATTACTTGGAGCTTGAACTATTTCAACATCATCTTTGGGGAGATTTCTAGCTCTCTCTTCTTTTTTTCTCTATCTTGGGGGGAGTTTTTCCTATAGTTTTTCTGTCTTTTCTCCACTTTATGAGAGTTATATGTATATGTTATACTTTGTTGAGTGTTTTCTAGATTCCTCCTTTTTACATGGATATATTTTTTTGGCACTTTGTTTTATAGAACCCATATGAGGATTTATTACCTAAATTTATGTCCTTCTTGGTGATTTTTATAGTGACATCAATGTGGTATCCCCATCAGTGACACCAGTGTGGAAGCCCCACTAGTCTTTGTGCACACTTTTCACCATCTTGTTGGAGGGTGTTCAATAAATGCTTCTTCATATTTATCATTCTACCCAGTATTCTAAAGCTTAGTGTTTGTGTTCAGTGATACTCATATTCAACACCATTCTTACTTCGAATTGGCAGTTACAATGACTCGATATCTATGTACTCTGGTAAGATGGATTGACATCTATAGGGACACGTGACTTCTAATTGCATCTTCTATTTTTAGCCCCTAGCTTCACTTGAGGGAGGGTGTTATATTACATTATTGTTCATGTTTGTTAGGTTCTAACTAGGTTTTTAGTCTTTATCTAGTTTTATCCTATCTATGGATTTATCCCACATTGCTTAGGCTGGCTTGCATCTTATTTCTCCTTGTCTATTTAAGCAAGGGATCTACATTGCAATATACATATTTTGCATATCCTTTGCAATGCTTTTCAGATCTCATTTGTGAATAATAGTTGATTTATTCAATGTGTGTATGCTAAAGCACTAATGGTTGTGGTAATGGTGTATTAAAGAGATCTTGGCTGAAGAGTGTCGTGAACTTTTTCACCACTTATGCTCATGGCTCATTGATCTCAACACTCTTAATTTTTCTTGGTGGTATATCTCTATTTTTATGTCAAACTAGGTCCCTAAACCATCACCATTAGAAATACCACATTCATGTTATAAAAAATCATATATAACACTTAGCATAAATGTGGAGACTTGACCTCCCAATTTGCATTTGAAGCTTGACTCTCTTAGCACTCATCTCTTTTAGCCTTACTCTAAGAGGTCACCTCAATTTTCATGCCATTATAACTCCTAAAACCTATCCCATTGTTATGACCAACTTTGAATGGTAAAGTTTCATATAAATCACTTGACTCTAAAATAGAGTCTTGTGCACCTGCACTCACTTAACCATCTTATTTTAATACTCTCTAAGCGCTCTATAGTTGCTGTAAAGGGTCATTTTGGTTTTCATGCCATTTTTCCTCCAAGACCTATCTCATCCTATCAAACATGCTCATATAGATAAGTTTCATGTTTTACTCTTTGAGTGAAAACACATTATCAAGGCACTTATCTCACTTGCAGGGTCTCTAGTACAGGAATTCTCTAGCCTACTCAGGTATCTTAATCTAATTTAGGAAGTCAATTTTATTTTCATGCCCTTTCAATCCTTGAAACCTCTCCCATCTTATTTACCAAGTGTATATGAGTTGTTTTTTATTTTACTCTTGGTTGTTTGATGACTTCTTGACCTCAGTATCCCACTTGCAAACCTTGCTTGGACAGGCACAAAACTTATCAAAATATATGATTTAGCCTAAAAAGTTCAAAATTCCATACCCATTTCTATTCTAACTTTTTAAGAGTGATTTTGGCTAAGTTTTAAAACTTCTAGGTCCTTAGACCTAATCAAACTTCTAAAGCCTAAATAGATCTTGGGGATTCATTTTAGAAAAATGCATGACCTAATCAAAGTTTTTATCAAGCTTTGGCATGTGTTTTATCTAATTTATGTCCCATAGTGTTAATCATGGTTTATGATATCGATTAGGTTATTTAAGTTCACCTTGTCAGTCTCTAGTGTTAATCAAGTTTTAAACCTTGATCACAAGCATAGGTTAGGGTCACTCCTTTGTTAATAAGGATTTAGTCCTAAGTAGGTCTTAGGGAGTTGAGGATGTGTCTTAGTAGCTATAATCATGGATATGATCCTTGATTGAGTCTAGGTTTGAGGGATGTTGAGTAGTTTAGTTATAATCAAGGATTAAACCCCCAACTAGGTCAATGAGCTCTTGGGCTAATTTGTTCAGTGTTAATTAAGGCCCACGCCCTGACTAGGTCATTGGGACTTAAGGCCCTGAGATCCTACGTTAATCAAGCCTATAGACTTGAATAGGTCCCTGAAGCCCATCCCATCATCTTATAATGTAAATTAGGGTGTGAATCTCAATTACAACAAGAACCCCTTTCATAGTTATATTCAATATTTTATCCCTCAAAAACTCAATGCACCCTTATATGGGGTTTTGACACCTCAAAACTCTGATTAGAATGTGGCCACTTAGCTCAAAATCCTACAGTGTATAATAGGGGTCCAAACCCCTATTTTGTCTAGGTCAACCTTGAATTCAAACTTTTGACTTTCCCACCAAATCCTGAGTTTTAAATTTTGAATTTTTCCTACCTAAACAACCTAATTGTAACTAGAGAAATTATCTGAATTGGTCTCGAGATTGGGATTTTTAAAAATTTCTCATCAAGTTAAAATGTAAAAATTAATGCAAAATTAGAATCATGTGGTCCATTTTTTCTCATCAAGTCATTTGGACTACTTGTCACTTCAGGGGGCATAACTTTCCCACATTGGCCCATTTTTGAAACCATTTACACTGTTGAAAAGCTCTTTCTATTATGAGAGTTTTGGTCCCACCAATTTTTCCCAATATGAATTGAGTCAAAATCTACATGCAAATAATTTGTGCATGTTTCTAACCTAAATAGGTCCACTAAGTGCCTTTTTAGATGACCATGATGATTTTTTGGCCATAACTTGGTCCCCATTTTTTAGAATGGTCAAATTCGTTAGAAAGCTGACTCTGACAAAAATGTCTTGGTGCCTTTAGTTTCCAAAAACTCCTTCCATGCATTGAGATTTTAAATTTTTAAGCTTATAAATTTCCTTTGGAGATTTTAATTGCAAAAATTAACTTGTTTTTTATCTTTTTACAAGTTAAAATAGATCAAAAAGGCAAATTGGTGGAATTGGAAAAGTGAATGAGCATTTGGGTAGGAAATGAATCGATGGGAAGTCTTTAAATAAGACCAACCCTACCCATTGTAAGGGTTGGCCCTTTGTTTCTCCACAACACTTAGAGTTAGCCTCTTTTGGTTTTATCCTATCCCTCTTTTGTAACCCTATCGTTATGTTGGCAAATTTTTTGTGGATTTATTATGTTGAATGTATAATGTGATTATTAACAAGAACATCTTGATAAATAGAAGGTTTTGGAATTATTATTTTCAACTTATGTATTCAAATGGTGGTAATGGGATCTTTTTTCATTGTCTGATTTCTTTTGGTGTATCCATCAAATCCATTTATGATTATGCACATGTTGGTTAGGCGAGAGACTAGTTTTTTTATATTCACATGGTTAAGAAATACATATTTGTCTTCATTACAATAGGATTTTTTTCTTTCCCCTTATCTTTAGCATTTTTTTACTGAATCTATTAAATTAGGGTTTATTTGATAGCAATTTATTTTTACTTGATTATCTTGATTGCTTGATTTGTGTCATGACCACTTTATTACCAAAGTGTTGAATGATTAAATGCATGGGAATGAACAACTAGAGTTAGTATTTTTAATTCTTTTCACCAAAAGCCCTAACTTTGATTTGGGAAAATATACATACATGTTTTTCATTTTCAATTTTTGATTGAAACCCATTGGAACTATACCCAAAGTCATAGTTACCATCAATTTTGTCCAAGAATCAAGAATGTTAGAATATTTCACACTAGTAGGCCCCTTGATTGGAACCGTCATAATACAAAATTGAGTGAAAATTAGTGTATTATGACCTGATAGATATAGATCTTGGGGAGACCCTCCTACATAGGACACCTTTGAAGAGAGGCTTAATGATTTTCATTTACCTTAAATCCCAATGTTGGCTTTTCCATGCCAAACAATAGAAAGCAACAAAGCAAAGAAAGCAAATAAATACATACGTGCTTATATATAAAAGAAGGGATAGGAAGGAAAGAACTAAAAGAAACTATCCTACCTACACTAAGTCTAACCATCTTACAATTTACTCCATAAAGACCTCAGGAGGAGCAGTAGAGAAGTAATGCTTGCGGTACTTCCCATTGATGGGCAATGTGAACTCTGCTCCTTGTAGATCTTTGAGCTTGAAGGTGTTGGCATAGGTTATCCCATCATTCATAAACAATTAAATTCCTATAAACAATGCCCATAACCAAATAAATCCTATTACCCTTACATTTGTTAACATTTTTGCACCTGTGGCAACCCACAACTATAAATAGGAAATCAACATAATGCTAGCATGAACCTTAAAGTAGCAAACTTACAATAAGTGATTCAATAACTAATAAATGACATGGTCAATATGCATAGGCAAGTGCCAAAAAACACTCACTAAAATGTGAATAACCCCACATAAAATAATGAATTCAAATTTCATAGAACCAATAAATAATGGAATGTGAGGCCCAATACTGAAGGAGTGCCCAATCCATTTGATAATGTAAACCAAAAATAATAATAAAACCTCAAAATCAATACATCCAAGTGATTTAACATTTCCCAACTAGTTTAGGTTACATAACATGGTCGATCATGCTAAAATTGATTATGCATAATTCATCCTAGCCTCAAACATCTTCCAAAAGGAGATGAACAACCTAGAGATAATGCATGCACCTAACAATGACAACTCCAACCAAGTTAGATAAAACCCTAGTATAGCTCTAGTCTTGGATAATTATAATTTTTTGTTTGAGAGTGATAATGAGCCTAAATACAATTTGGATAAGTTCCATGCATTCAAATAGTTCCAAAGGGGAAACAACTACCAGTTGAGAAGTAAGTTCCAAGGTCCATTAACTATGTCTACTCCTCTGAACAACACTAAAGTTTTGCTTGATGAGAACTTGAGAAATAACCTATTTCCACCTAAAATACCTACCACATCTTATCAACCCAAGAAAAACTATATACCCCTACAAAATGATAAACCAATGGAAGCAAGCAAACAATGATATATCGTTATAGATAACTTGAAACAAACTAAGGCCAATATAACCATGTTTGACTTACTCCAAATTTATAATCATAAATACATGTTATTGAAAGAATTATTTGATCCTAAAGGGAAATAACCCAATAGGATAGTCGATGCCCATGTTTCAATATATAAATAAAATATTAAAACCCCTCCTTTCCTCCTAACAATCTATATTTTTTATAAGAACTTACATAATTATTTAGTGGATTCAGATGCATTTGGCAATGTGTTACCTTTTACATTTTTTAGTAGTTGGTTTTGACTCCTACAAAATCAAATATAAAAGTTATTCAATTAGACAAATTATAGGTTAAGTTGGTTGGCAAGTTGAACCACATCCACATGCAATTAGCATCTAATCCTAGGGTTGAATAATTTATTGATATTTGTGTAGTGGATATACCTGATGCTTACGATATTCTATTGAGCTGAGATTGGTCGAGAACATTGAATTATTACATGTAAATTGACTTATCTCACATGTGGCTCCCATGGCAAGGCATACCCAATCAAATCTGAATTGAGTGTGAGTCAAAAATGACTCACATGATCACAAATATGATAGAATGAATGAAATCCTATTCGAAGAATATGAACTCAGGGTTTATGCACTTGAGAAATAGGTAGTAACTTATAAGAAACTCCCCATTAACATGTTGTTCATGTAATAAAATTTAGAATATGAGGAGTTAAATTAGATGGATGAGGATAATATCCTATATGCATGTGAGATACATTCAATCTATGGTGCTACCACAGCATAAGAGGGTGTGAAATAGGATGATCCAAGTGAAAACAAGGGACTTCCAAGCTCTTCAAATGATAAAATAACCTTTCTTAATAGCCTTATACCTACTTTTGCCACTAAGGATCTAACCAGAAGGTCCTTATTAGCTAAGAAACCAAGCATGTGCCCACTATATATTGAGAAAACAAGTAGAGATATCAATATGGCAAAAACACCTACTCATTTAAATCCTACATACACAACTAAAAATCACCTATGAATTCTAAAATTTGATGGCTCTAAGTCTAAGAGCAGGTGTGGTGCATATATATAACTCATTAACGCAAACAAGAAGTCATACTTATTTTTATTTCACCTATAATTTACTTACATGAACAATGTCTTTGAATATGTGGCACTAATTCATGGTCTTTAATTTTCTCTAAGGAAGAAAGTCACTAATCTCAAGGTACTTGGTGACTCAAAACTGGGGGTCAAACAACTAAGAAGCCAGTACACTTTCAATGATAAGTATTTATCTAAATACCACAGTTGGGTATGGAACTCATAGAATATTTTGATGCATTCAACATTCAAGTGTTGCCTCATAGAAAAAACTATAAAATAGATGCATTGGCAACAACTAAGATTACTCTATAACCAATAACAAACTCCAAGTTGAGATGGTTCTTAGTGGAGCTAGTGTCTACTCCTTCCATTCCTAATAATATCAAGAACTTTCAAGTATTAAATGATGATCAACATATCATCGACTTCATCATAAACACATGTATTTGAATCATGGATTATTGATGAGGATGATAGAGAAAAGTTTGAACTTGATGAGGATGTTGTGATAAATATGAAAACCAACAATATACCTAAGGGCATGGTATCATTAGAATAACTGTTCATCATGGATTACCAAGGTGAAAATGACAAAGCAGTCCCCACTAAAAGTATGAAACACCAGCATTGTAATCGAGGAAATGTAAATTAATCAAATCATGTGCTTTTAGGCATAATGTGTATGGAAAAGGAAAAATAGGGGTTGATTTAAACCCTAAAGAACTTCAAATAGGTTATAGCATGGATATACAAATAATTAAAAATGTTTAACACTTTTATTCTCATGCATATTATCCCTCTCAAGCTAGGTGTCAACCATTCCATCAAAGGCAAAGACCAGTGAACCCATTATTAGAGCCATGTATATTCAAAAAAGTACATAAATTACTCTCAATAAGAATCATCTTTCCTATTAGGCACTCTGTGTGGGTGGCCAATTTGGTGTCAGGTTCATAAGAAATGGAGAGATACAAATTTGTGTGGAATTATATAACTTGATTAAAGAATAAGAAAAGAATAACTACTTGTTTCCTTCATTAGATGAAGTGTTACAGATAGTGAACGACTCTTAAATGATTTCATTTCTTTATGGGTATTCAGGCTACAATTAGGTAATGGTCAATTATGAGGATCGGATCAAGACAATATTCACAATAAAGTGGGGTAAATTCGCATATAAAAGGATGGAATTTGGTCTAATAAATATGGGTGTTACCTTCCAACGTGCCATAGATATCATGTTTAAATATCTCATTAGAAATTGCATTATCATATACAACTTAACTATCTTTTTCAAGAATCAATAAAACCATGTAAAAGACTTGAGAGCAGTATCATAGAGTTGTTAATATCATATAATCTCCCTAAATCCAAAGAAGTGTATATTTGAGGTCATAGAGGGTAAGTTACTAGGTCAAATTATTTTAAAATCATGGATATCCATAGACCCAAAGAGAGTGGAAGCAAATTTCAAAAAAAAATTGCCTAGTAGTAAAAAGGAGTTGAAGTCATTCTTTAGTAAAATTAAATTTGTCAAGGAGTTCATTTTGGGATTTTTAGATATAGTCCAACTACTAAATAACATGTTAAAGAATTTGAAAATATTTAATGGACAATTGAAGCATAAGTGTATTTTTATTAGATCAAAACAGCAATTGCAAACACACCAGTGCTTATCAATCTCGACTATACGCAGCCCTTCTACATCTATTTGTTCACTTGAAAACACTTGAGTGTTGTTGCCCTAACATAGAAGAAAGAAGATGAAGATGAGAGACCTATCTCATTCATGAGTTCCATACTCTATAATTATAAATGAAGGCATTCAACTATTGACAAATAATCTTTTTCCTTAATCAAAGTAGTCAATAAGTTCAAGCACTACATCTTACACATCAAGGTATTTACAGTTGTACTTGAAGTAATAGTGAAATCTATGTTAATGCAAAATGAATTGGGTGAATGGAGAGGAAAGTGGATAACTATTCTCCAATATTTTTACATAAAACTCCAACCAATGAATATTGCTTAAGTTTAAGGACTTATTAGTGCCATGGTTGAAGTAGACCCATAGATCATATACCAATAGTACATGTTTCAAGATATCACAAACGATGATTGGTACCAAGATGTGGTATACTATTTACTTAATAATAAGTGTCCAAGTCACTTGAATTCCATTCATACAAGATCCTTATGCTTGAAAAGTATAAATTTCATGGTCAAATTAAGCATGTTATACATAAATAATCATGAAGTTGTATATTTGAGATGCCTAAACAAACAAGAAGCAACTAAAGTACTCAATAATTTCTATGAGAAATATGGAATTGGTCACAGATCAAGGATTGTTATAGCTCTTCAGATACTAAGGTTAGGGTATTATTGGCCATATGTTTTTAAATATGCTCATGATCACATCTAGAGTTTTCATACCTGCCAAATTATCGTGTATAGAGAATGTACCTCTATCATACCATTGCATCTAGTTATTGAGGTCCAACCATTCACAAAATGGGAATTGGACTTCATGGGAGTGAACAATGCTAATTATTTCATGGGACATAAGTTCGTTCTTAGGATAATTGATTATTATACTTGTTAGACTAAATCTCAAATGTTCAAGAATAGCAGAATTGATGTGGTAATCAACTTCCTAAAGAGCATATCATTACCAGGTTTGGGATGCCTACCACTCTGGTATGTGATAATGGTCTCACTTTCTCTTCCCTTAAATTTACTGAATGGGTTTATGAAAATCAATCAATCCTCAAGTTCTCTTCTAATTATTACCCACAAGGTAACAGAGTAGCTGAATCTACTAATAAGAACATACTTGATGTAATTAAAAAAGTCTTGGCATAAAACCCTATGGACTGGGATAATGTTCTAAAATTTGCATTGTAGTTTGATAGGACTAGAATTAATTCAACCCTAGGAATGTCAATGTACCATCTTGTGTATGGCCAAGACCTAATACTTATAGTTAATTTGAGAATCTTCACGTTATAGTTCATGAAAGACTACCTAGAAATGGATAATAAGATATAAGTTTGCCTCCTTAACTTGATCCAATTAGAAAAAAAATGTGATGCATTCTTGTTGCATTTTAGCAAACACCATGGAGTCATCAAGCATTGGTTTGACAAACAAGCAAAAGTGAAATCCTTTTAGATCTCTAATCTAGTCCTTATCTAGGGCAAGGCTCCTGATAAAAAGAGACCACACAAAAAATTTAAGGCCCTGTGGTTGAGTCCCTACCAAATATTTGAAACCGTGGGTGAGAATGCAATCCACCTAAGGTGTTTAACTAGTGAGGATGTTTCGTTACCTATTAATGGATAATTCTTCAAATACTACTTCTAGGCTTGAATAAGTTTGGTTTGTTCTTGTAAATACTTTCTCTCTCCCTTTCTTGCATTGTTTCTTTCTTTCTTTCCTACTTTGTTTTTAGCTTAGTTTACTTTTCTTGCTTTTCTAATTTTTTGTTGTTAGTTCAACCTCAATGCTTGTCTCCTTTTGGTCCGGTCCATCTATTTAACCTTGTACATTACCCTATTGGTAAAAGAATGAATAACATAAGGCATGTACGTAAGTAGCTCTAATAACATTTTAATAAGTACTCTGAGTATTTTGTAGCGTTAGATTATGTTTTTGAATTGGTTTCAAAAGCTTGAGCTATTATGTGTTTTGAATTTTTTTGTGTTGGGATAATTTAGGGTAAACTATTCAGTTGATGAAAACATTCTCTTGAAACTAAGCACAAAAATCACATCTTAATGGTTTCTAGATTACCTAGACAAACCTGCTATGATGAATATCTAAGGTGAAAAATATATAATTATACTTTTCTCTTACCATGCTAGTCCCCAACCAAGAATTGAGATGCTAATAAAAGAGAGTGAAAAGAAAAAAATAAATAAAAGAAAAATTAATTTCAAGAAAACTCAATTTTGGGTGATTTAGGTAACCTCTATAGAGGATATAGACACTCAGTTGGTAGAAGATCAAGGCATAGAGTGGGATTAAATACAACTTCATAGGGGCTATAGATGCTTGGATGGTAGTAGAGCAATGTCCAGGCAAGCATTCTCAAGATAGGATTCACTAGCCTGATGATTGGATCCATAGTAGTTAGTCCTTATAGGTTATAATAACTGATAATTTAATTCATTTTCACACAAGAGGTCAATGAGAATGCTTGATCTGGTCCTTTATCTACTTCCATCTTCTCCTATCTCAAATCCTTTCATGTTTCATGTTTAGTCTCAACTAGAGATTTTATGTTCATAAACATGTTTTTATTATTGAAAAATACTTAGGATTTTTTTTAGTATAATAAACATTTGTTGTTGATTGAAAAATATGCCTTAATTATTCCAAGAATTAGGGAACCTCTTTTTACTTTTATGGCACTCCCGCTTGCACTCATATCTCATTGGTTTCAACACTCCTATGTCACCTTAGGGGTCCATCATGAATTGTAAGCCAAACTATGTCCTAAAACCATCATCATTAGAAAGACCACATCCATGCAAAAAAACTTCATATATAACACTTAGCATGAAATTGGAGTCTTGACATGCTAATTTACATTTGAAGCATGGATCTCTCAACTATCTTAGCTCTTTTAGCCTGCTCTAGGAGGTTGCCTTGATTTTTGTCCCATTATGGCTCCTAAATCCTATCCCGTTGAACAGTAAATTTTTATATAAATCACTTGACCCTAAAACAAAGTCTTGTTGCACTTACACTCACTTGACCATCTTGTCTACGTAAGCTCTCAAATCCTTATAGCTACTTCAGAGGGTCACTTTGGTTTTTTTTCCTTTTGGGCCACCAAGACCTATCCCATCCTATCAACCATGTTCATTTAGATAAGTTTCATGTTTTACTCTTTGAGAAAAAACATATTTTTGAGGCACTTATCTCACTTGTGGGGTCTATAATACAAGTATTATCTAGCTTTCTCGGGTCTCTCAATCTACTTTGGGGAGTCATTTTGGTTTTCATGACCTTTCATCCCCTGAAACCTCTCCCATCTTGTCAACCAAGATTATGTGAATCATTTTTGTATTTTACACTTGATTATTTGACAACGTCTTGACCTTTGTATCCCACTTGTAACATCTTGCTTGGATAGGAAAAAACTTGTCAAAATCTTCAGTTTGGTCTACAAAGTTCACAATTCCATACTTAATTCTATTCAGGTTTTTCTAGAGTGATTTTGGTCAAGTTTTAAAATTTCTAGGTCCCTAGACCTAATAAGGGTTCTAAAGCTCGAATAGGTCTTGGGAGTCATTTTTTAAAAATGCATGACCTAATCAAAGTTTTTGTTGGTATTTGGCCTATGTTTTACCTACCTTATGTCCCACAATACTAATCATGGTTTAAGTCATCAAAATTTAAATTACCAATCTGTAATGGTAATCAAGTTTTAAACCTTGATTGTGTCAAGAGTGTGGGGTAGGTTCACTCCTTTATTAATCAGGACTTAAGTTCCAACTAGGTCTTAGGGAGTCACGGGTTTGTCTTAGTAATTGTAATCAAAGATACAATCCTTGATTAGGTCTAGGTTTGAGAGAGTTGAGTAGTTAATTTATAATCAGGGGTTGAACCCCCAACTAGGTCAATGGGCCCCGAGGATAATTTATGCATTTTTAATTAGGGCCCAAGCCCTGACTAGGTTGTCAAGACTTGGGGTCCTAATCTCCTATGTAAATCAGGCCCAGAAACTTGAATAGGTTTATGGAGATCTTACCCTTGCCTTACAATGTATATCAAGTTTGAATCTTAATTACAATAGGAACCCCTCTCACAATTTTATTTGATCTTTGAGCCCCAAAATTCTTGACACTCCCTCATGTGGGGTTTTAACCACACAAAACACCAATTAGAACATGGCCACTTAGTTTAAAATCCAACAATGTGTTTTGGGGTTCCAGACCCCAATTTGGTCTAATGCCCCCTCGAATTCAAACTTTTGACTTTCCTATCAATTCCTAAGTTTTAAAATTTTAACTTATCTCACCTAAACAACCTAGTTGTAAATGGAGAAATTATTTGAATTGGTCTCGAGATTAGGATTTTTCAAAATTATCAGTCAAGTCAAAAATTACTAGTCAATGCAAAATTAAATTCTCAAGGTCTATTTTTTCTCGTCAAGTCGGTAGAACTACTTGTTACTTTAGGGGGCATATCTTTCTCCCCGTTTCCCCATTTTGGAAATCGATTGCACCACCAAAAATCTATTTCCACTATGGATGTTTTGATCCAGCCAATTTTACCTAACTTAACTTGAGTAAAATGCTACTCACAATTGAGTTTTTCACTTTTCTAACCTAAATAGGTCCACTAAGTGCCTTTTTAGATGACCCTGACAGTTTTTTGGTCGTAACTTGGTCCCCAATAACCTATTTTTAGAATCATCATAATCATTAGAAATTTGAATCTAACACAAATGTCTTGATGCCTCTAGTTTTCCAAAATTTATCCCTTGCAAAAATATTTTAAAGTTTTAAGTTTATAAGTTGTATGTGGAGCTTTTAATAATAATAAAAACTTGTTTTTGTCTTTTTGCAAGCTAAAATGGAGTAAAAAAGCAAAGTGGTGGGATTAGAAAGTGAATGACCATTCGGGTAGGAAATGAATTGATAAAAAGTATATAAATAAGACCAACCCTACCCATTGTAAGGGTTGGCTCGTTGTTACTCCAAAACACTTCGAGTTATTTGTTTTGGTTTGTATCTTATCCTTCTGTTGTAATCATATCATTATGTTGGAAGATTTTTTGTGGATTGATCATGGTGAATGTATAAATTGATTATCAACAAGAATATCTTGATAAATAGAAAGGTTAAGAATTATTATTTACAACTTGCACATTCAAATGGTGGTTGCGGGCTCTTTTTCATTGTCTGATTTCCTTTGGCGTATGCATCAGCTCCATTTATGATTGTGCACATATTAATCAGGTGAGAAACTAATTGTTTATATTAACATGGTCAAGAAATATGAATTTGTCTTCATTACAATAGGTTTTATTTCTTTCCCCCTTCTATTTTACATTTCTTTATTGAATCTATTAAACTAGGATTTGTTCAATAGCAATTTGTTTTTACTTGTTTATCTTGATTGCTTGATTTGTTTCATTACCACTTTATTGTCACACTGTTAAATTATTAAATGCAAGGGAATGAAAAACCAAAGTTAGCATTTTTAACAATTTTTCATCTAAGACTCTAACTTTTATTTTGAAAAATATACACACCTGCTTTATCAAACCCATTGGAACTATACCCAAATCCGTAGTTACCATCTAGTTTGTTCAAGAATATAGGATGTTAGAATATTTCACATCAATAGACCCTTAATTGGAAAAGTCTCAATGCACCATTGAGTGAAAATTAGTGAACCATGACCCGATAGATATAGACCTTGGGGAGACTTACATATGTAATACTCCTTTCAGGAGAGGCTTAATAGGCTTCACCGCCCTTAAATCCCAATGTTGGCATTGTCATGCTAAATGACATGTCAAAAATCATTAATTGAACAAAAAAAATATGATTGTTAAATCAGAATATTTATATAAATAATTGTACATGTATACAAAGTATGATATTAATTAAAAAATTGCCTTCTTATATGTATAGGTTGGCTGAGTAACAACATCATAGTCACTAATAAATGGCCCAAAATCTAGTTGTGTATATGTTAGGACCATCTCCTTCTGCAAATAAAAAATTAAAACTATATTATTGACTTTTCTATGTAAATTAATTATTAAATTTTAAATATAAATATATATGAAATTTGACATATCAAATATATAAGATACCTACACAGGTATAGTTGAGGTCTCCACACCAAATGTATGTGCCAAAATTTCATCTATCATAACCATAGTATCTTACCCCTTGAAGCATTGACATCCTCGTCTGAAGGTCCAATGCATATAGCACCACAACATGTGCAAAAATGTGGTCAAGCATCAGTAGCACTACCATGAATATCAAAAAGTTGAATGAGGGTGTTAGTAAGCACATTAAGTGCATGTAAAGTGTCAATATCAAAAACCTCCTTCACTACAGAGGGGATTATCTCAGGCTAACATGACTTTTGGATAAGAACACTTGTAGGTTGATTAGGTAGATGACCTACCCCTAGTCTATCCTATGCAGATCCTTTTCATCGACCCTAAAATTTTGAGTGGTCAAAATAATTGATAATTTCATTGAGGATAAACTCATAATGTAATTTATTCAAAATATACAAAGGAACCTTATGGTTGTTATAAGGTGCATAATCAAAGACCATCCAATATTGGTCCTAAAAAATTTCCCTTATCAAAGGATGTTGGCACCAATGGATTGGGAACTGTTTGCATGATAATGGAGGTGATGCATTAGTTGATGGATCAATGAATAATGCATAAATTTGATATTTTGATATTTTTTTATCTTTCACAATATATGTTGATTATTTATTAGCATAGTAAGCCCTACATTTATCTCTATAAGATTTTCATCTATCAATTTGACCCATTATCGAGTGAACTTGTCCTAGTAGTGCCTCTAAACTATCTATAAATGAAGTATGGTGGGTGTTGGTTCAATGGGGGTCCCTCATTCTCTTAATTATCTCTTCAATTTGTAATTTATTTTTGACTATATGTATAGCCAAATCCTCTTAACTACTTGGGGGATCTTGTGAAATTATAGGAGGGATAAGAAGGTTAGGAGGGTTAGGATGGCTAGGAAAGTTAAGAGGGTTGGTAGGGTTAGGAAGGTTTTGTCTTGCACTTGAACACATAAAATTATAAAATAAATTGTTTTAACAAAAAAAGCTAAAAATCTAAAATAATTAGTAATTTTTGTGTTAAATTGCAAGAATTTAATTTACTAACCTCTCCTTTGTTTCATCATTGTTAATTTCTTGACATGAAATCAAGTGAGTGTGGTTGTAGTGGTTAATTTGTCTCCTCCTGGTAATGCTAGTGTTGATGTAAATTTTGGTTGATTTGGTTTTTTGACTGACCTAATAAGAAGCAATACAAACTCATGAATAGTTGGATTAATCACCATGTATATGGTGATTCTCCTCTAATTTTAAGAGGAGCAATTCCTTCACAAGATATGGATATTTTGAGAGTTTTCTATACATTTTACCTAAAATCACAAAATGAAATAAATTAGAAAATATAAGGAGAAAAGAGGAGAAACCCACAACAAGATAAAAGCATAGAACCACTGAGATGACTTGAGAGTAAATAACAGAAATATAAATCCTTCCTCTCACACAGAAATGAACATAGGAGCAACATGGGTTTTGAAAACAAAAGAGAATGCCTAGAAGCACAAAGTCTCCTCACAAACTAGATTAGACACGCTTGATACAAAGTTTCCTTGAGATCAAACATGCCTAAAACTCGTGCACATTAATAAAGCTCATACATGGGGTTTGCAACACAGAGTTTTGGAAATACCTTAAGTTACACATAATAAATAAAGTACAAAATTTTTATGGAGTTTTCATCTACGAATAGAAACATAGAATTAATAAATAAAAGACATTAAAATCTATGAGATCCAAGAACAATCTCACCCAATTACTTGTATTTCATTGCTCTAATCTGTAAATTACATAGCTCCACCCAAAGTTGTAGCCAAATCTCTCCAAGAGCTTGGAATAAAAAATAACCTCAATAAATTCGAATGTTTTTCTTTTTTTTACAATCTTTTTTTCCACCAAGGAAAATGAAGAGTCTTTCATTTTCCCATCTTTTGATTTTATTATTTGTGAAAATCTACAATATTAAATACATTTTTCAATCTATATTTACATAATAATATTAATTCTAAAAATAATTGATTCACTAAATAACTTTAAATACATAATCATTTAACAACATTAATTAATTATAAAATAATTAATAATGTAATAAAGTCAATAAATTTCCTATCGAGCTCACAACATCAAATCTGTAATTTATAACCTATGTGTTCTTCGAAAACATTACCTTGTCCATTAGGCTATGGAGTCCCATAAAATATCATGAAAAATAAAACAATAGATAAAATAATGAGAAAATGATAAAAATAAAGTAACAAAATTTAGATGGCCAAATTTCACTACAATAGTTGGCTTCAGTTACAGGACCTCATTCCCTGACAAAATGCAAGAAAATTCTAGAAACCAATGGTGACCTATGCCTCATCCAACCTACTCAAACTACATGTGAACCTCCACTACTTGTAGAGAGGATTACAAAGCAAGTTCGTCAAGCATTAGTCCATAAATAACAAAAAATGCATAAATAAATAACTAAGCCTATCTATTTCTATGAGAATTACAAAGGATGACAAGAAATAAATGAAAGAAAGAAACATCATATTACCTTTCCAAAAGGATTCATCATATCCATGTGACTCAAAAACATTTTCTCCTTTGATCAAGCATCCTTGTCTTTGTCAAAAATGGTGGTAAACTCCTCCACTGTCAAGAACACTCCATAAAACTTAGGCTCATGATTCCAAATCACTAAACTAGCCTATCAATGAATTTTTTAAACAAAATAAATGATCAAATGCAAAGGATTGTGGAAATAATTTAACATTATAAATTTGCAATACTCAAGCTTGAAAATGATGTTCATGGCCTCTCTATTTATAGATTTTTGATATTGGTCATGATCAACCATGACCGTCCATCTCAAGATTGAGATGTGTGGCCATAGATAACCCTAATATTTGGAATTAAACTCATAAATATCCTCATCATGACCTTGGAAGAAGAGGCATGGGAGACACTAACTAGGCATGGGTGACCCATAATCCTGATATTTGTGGCATTTATGGCCTAGGGATGTCTTCCCAAGAAATGATGTCACCGGGTGATGCAGATATTTAAAATCAATTTCCAATAATGAGATATTTAAAAAGATCTATGGAATTCTTACTTAAGCTATTAAATTGGACTAATTAGTTTAAGTAAGTTTAATCAAATTTAGTGAAATTATTTAGAAATTGGTGCACAATTAATTAAAATGGTCAGAAAGTCATATTACTGGATCATAATTTGATTGGAGAGGAACTAGAAGGTGATGTTAGATGTCTTGGAGTTGTATTCTCATTTAGGATGTTTCCAACACCAAATAACAAAGGTACATGATGTGCACCAATGAATTAGGAGAAAAGAGTGATCTAGAGCACTAAATGGCAAAATTATCATTTTGACTCGAAATGATCTAATCAAAGTTAGTTGGCCCATAAAATATATTGCCATATTTAGGGATATTTTGACCTAAACTGGCACTTGTAAGTGAAAATTTTGAACCATTTAAGGTGTTTTATAGATTTTGACTTAAAATGTGCATTTGAATGCAATTCGAGTAAGATTGATAATTTCAACACAAATGATGTTAGGAATTGGATGTCTACATTTTGCCCCTACTTGAGAAGGCATAGCGAGACATTCAAGTGAAGAAACATCTTTTCAAAGAAAAGAGTTATCAAGAATAAATTGTAACAGACCCATGATGCCCCTTCGAGAGGACATACTAGGATGGAAGAAAAGGATGGACTCTCGAAAAGAGAGAGAAAGTGAGAGATTAACGCATAAAATATATCACATCCAGATGAGCTAATGCTTGCACATGTGATTACCATCAATCATCAAAATATAATTAGAGGTATAATAGGCCCCAGAGATAGAGGAATGGGAAATATATAATCTATAAATGTAAAGGACACCCTTTAAACTTACCCAATTTGAGAGTAAAAGATACACACTTACGATATTTATCAATCTCAAGACAAGTTGCACACTAAAATATTATCATCATGGGGTTTAATGTGGAGAGCTTGGAGTTAGAGGAAAAGAGAGAATATTTTGCTTCAGGAAGGGAAGCACCATTAGAATGGGGTCTCTAAAGAGAATATAATAAGAACTACTCCAGTAGAGCAGAATTGATCATGATAAAATAGTTGTGCCCCAGTAGGGCAAATATTGATGATTGATAAAGAATAAATAATGGTTTTTCCCCTATAAAGCTGATTTGATTCAGACATGGTTCAAATGTTGGGCCCTAACATGGGCAATTGGTAAGCAAAAAATAGCTCAAGGATATAATCAAAAAGATAGGTTGAAGCAAGTAGATGCAAACATACATACGATGGTGTAATGGCTTAAAAAGTCATATAAAAACCAAGCATATGAGAATGCACAAATTGATGAGAGAGATGAAAAGAAGAATGGAGATAGCCAAGCTGACCTCAATAGAAATTAAGCATTGCCTACATAGTTCCACGGACTCATGTTCCAACATGAACTTCACGCCAATGTAGTTCACCCAAGTTTGGGAGAGAATGGAATGAGGAATGATGAAAAATGACAAAGAATTGATTAGACTTATAATGTATGAAAAGAGATGCACATCTAAGCATAAACAAAGAAGCCTAAAATGCATGTTACCTAGAAGCCTAATTCCATATCATGAGCCTAGGTTTTGCAAAGTGTCCTTGAGAATCGTTCATCAAAGCTGATGTTGACATTTAAGACTTGGAGACCTGAGCACAAAGTGTTTGCTATAGCAAAATAAATTAGGCATCAAATGTATAAATAACTTAGAATGACATAAGATTCTAATTGGGTTGAGTCAGTTCAAATGTGAGTACCTGTAACTAAGGATAATGGTAAAATAATGACTAAAACCAGAGTTCCAACGATTTATATTTAAACAAAAAAGCAAAGACAAAGAAAAAGATAAACATAAAGGCAAGAACGTCTTAATGACATGGGACCAATGTATGAATAATCAAGATCCATGTGGACCATCAAGGCATTTGTGAACACAAAAGGGAAAAGTAAAATCAAATAGAAAAATAAGACACCAACAACAATAAAATAAACAAAATGATCCAAGAACAACGTAATAACATAAGATAAAGATATAGACAATCAAGATCCATGTGAATCATCAAGATGTTCTAAAACACAAAAGAGATAAGCAAAAAAATAATCAAGGAAACACAAGACCAAGATGAGACAAGAAATAATAAAAAGAGAAAAAGAGAAGAAATCAAAAGAAAGGTACGAAAGCACAACAAAACACCAAGAGAACTCAAATAAACACACAAACAAAAACCAAGTTAGTGCAGTTTAAAGAAAAATGTTCATGCATGTGTGGTAGAGGTGTTACTTTCCACCATATCATAATAAAGAACAATGACATGATAATTGTTTCCTAATTAAAGAGGACTAATGACAGAAGAACCCCTTGCCGACTCCAGGTGTATAAGATAAGTGGACACTGCCTACATAGTTCCATAGATGCATGTTCTAATATGAACTTCAGGCCAAATGTAGTTCTCCTAAGAAATGGGATAAAATAAAAATGATGAGCAGACCAGCATGATTAATGTTATAGAAGAAATGGAAGATACAATAAACAAATGAGAATGGTCCGGCAAACAAGAAGCTGATGAGATGAGAAAGAATGATCTTGCAAAATAGCAAGTGCATGGGATAAGATAAAATGAACTAGTGTTTTTGTGCTTACAAAATGATAAGAGCATAGCATGGTGGAATGGGAATGTATAAATATATATATAAGCATGAGACAATGTTCTTGTTCTTTTATGGATCATGTTCTGATGTTTTTGGTATTTTCAAAGTATTTTAAATGTTTTTGGTGTTTTTTGGATAAAATATGCACAAGGTGGGACCACCTTGAATTAGGCTGAAACTTACCTTTCTTTCTGGGTTCAACATTCGTATTCTTCTAGTTCTCTTACAAAACTAAGTCACCAATCTCAAATTCTTGAGGGAGAATGCATTTGTTATAGATTCTTTGCAATCTATTCTGATAGGCTTGAAAAAAATTTAGGGTGGCCAAATGCTTACCATCAAGAAGCTCTAGTTTGTGCAGTCGTAAGGCTCTATGGTCTTCATTATCTTCAATGTGCTCTAGAGATATTCTTAATGATGGGATCTCAATCTCGATTGAGATGATAGCTTCAGTGCCAAAAACAAGGGAGTATGGAGTATCTCCAATTGGGGTGCGATGATTGGTTCTATAAGCCCAAAGGGAAGGAAAGAGTTACAAGTGCCAATTATGGCCAGCATCATTGACAATCTTCTTTAAGATGGCTAGAATGGTTTTATTTGATGCCTCAGCTAGTCCGTTGTCTTGTGGGTTATATGGAGTGGATTTTTTATGCTTTATTTTGAATTTTGCACAAAGAGATTTCACATCTTGGTTCACAAAGGATCCACCATTATCGGATATAATATGAGTTGGGATGCCATATCAACAGATGATATGGTAATGAATGAATTTGGCTATTTGTTTGTCGGTAACATAAGTGAGAGGAATGGCCTCAATCCACTTGGTAAAGTATTCAGTTGTAATCAAAATATGCTTATGGCCATCTGAAGATTTTGGATTAATTTTTCTAATGAGATCGAGACCCCATGTTGAGAATGGCCATGGTGTTGTAATCGATTGCAATGGTAAGGAAGGTGCATATATCAAGTTACCATGTTGCTAACAAGGAATACACTTCTTTACATAATTACAAGCATCTATCTCCATTATGGGTCAATAATAGCCTATTCTGAGGAGTTTCTTTGTTGGGACTACACCATTGGTATGGGTCCCACACATTCCTTCATGAACCTCTTTTAGTGCCATCTTGGATTCTCCCAAAGATAAATAATGAAGAAGCATTTCATCATAGCATTTATAATAAAATGTGTTTCCAAGGAGGATATAATGTGTTAAGTGATGAAGGAATAGTTTTTGTTGGTTGTTGGAACGATTGACAGGAAATACATAACTATGAAAATAGCTATAAAAATCTTGGTACCATAGTAGCTCAAGTGAGGGATTAGGATCGGCAACAGTGCATATCCTCTCTGAATGTGATAGAATCTATGTTGTCTGAAAAAAAAATTCAACTAAGAACTGATACTCTTTAGCACTATCATGCATTTGAATCATGGAACCAATCATTGCCATGGCATCAACAAATTTGTTGTTGACTTTCAAAACTTGCTCAAACTATAGATTTAAAATGTGTTTTGAGGTTATTGATAATTTGTTTGTAAGGAACAAGCTTATCATCCCTTGTTTGATACTGGTCAGTTGTCTAATTTATGATTAACTATAAATCTCCATAGACTTTTAAGCTTTGAATATCCCACTGTATGGCAAGATGGAACCCTGTAACCAACACCTCATATTCATCCATATTGTTTGTACACTGAAATTGTATACAAAAAGCTTTGGGGATCAAATCCCCCTATGACATGATCAACAATATGCCAGTTCTAGACCCTCAGAATGTGAAGGATCCATCAAAATAGAGCATTTACTATTGAGGTTCTTGTGATGTTTGTTCTATCATCATGATAGATTCATCTGGAAGGTCAAAGTTGAGAGGTTGAGTGGTCGTAATAAGAGCTTCTACAAGTTAGTCAACAAGAACTTATCCTTTGATTGCCTTTTGATTCTGGTACTCAATATCAAACTCACTAAGGAGCATAATCCATTTAGCCATGCATCCTTGAAGAGTTGATTTAGATAAGAGGAACTTGAGAGGATCTACCTTGGTGATAACAATATTTTTGTTATTTAGCATATAATGTCACAATTTTTGAGTGGTGAACACCATAGCTAAACATGCCTTCTCAATAGGCATATAATTATGTTCATAGGCTACTAATGTGCATCTTAAATAATAAACAGTGTGTTCCTTACCATGATCATCATGCTGAGCCAAAAGTGCCCCCAATGCATGTTTTGTGGCTGATACTGTCATGTCCCCTTTTTCGTGGACATTGACAGGCTTGATGATTAGCCTATTATGCGACCCTCATAGGCTGATAGGATGGATAGAGGGTCATGATGGAGATTGGCTTGGCTTTGATTTATAGAATTCCTATAGTTGGCTCTCATTCAGGTTATTTCAGACACATTGGGCCTGAGCTCCTATTATTTAGAGATATTTGACATACAACGGAGCACCCTTGTTTTGATATGGTCATGTGCAGAATCACTCCCTGGTTCACCAACTTTAGACGGTTCGAGGATCCGACATGTATTGAGGGAGATATTAATATTTGATTGATTTAATCAAATATTAATTATTTGGTCTAATTTTAAATTAGATATTAATTAATTAATTATTTGGTCTAATTTTAAATTAGATATTAATTAATTATTAATTAATTGGTCTAATTTTAAGACCCAAATTCTAATTTAAGAAGCCCAAGTTCTAATTTGAGGAATTCTAATTTAAGAACCCCAAGTTCTAATTTGAGGAAATCTAATTTTAGCAAGCACACCTTTGGAAGGGTATAAGAGTTTCTCATGGGAGAGAGTTGGAATGTATGATTTGATTATTGATATTGATTCTTGTTAAGAAATTCTTCTGTGAAGACTGAGCCAAGGGTTCCAGGATTCCATTTGCATTGAAGAACGTCAACTCTTCATTGTGTGTGATTCAGAGGTTGTGAAAGATCAGCCGATCTATTGCCAAATTGAGAGATAACTTCATACAGAAGCTATCACAGGTGTTTACAAGTTTGAGAGATAACTTCACACAGAAGCTATCACAAGGGTTTACAGATATTTTCATTATTTTGGGTTTTGATTCAAGAATTATCCAGATATAGATCTTTGTATTAGCCCATAATTCTACAGATCAGGATCAAGCATACAGGTTGTGCGATATCAGTGGCCGTACGACTTTCGTACAGATCCGTGAAAATCCGTATGCATCTACAGAAAGTTCAGGCACCGACATCGGCGAACAGGGACCTACAGAGACCGACATCGGTCAACATATTACCAACGTCGGCAAGTTAACGACTACAGGTCGACCGACGACGGCAGTATAACCGACATCGGTGACTGTGTTTTTTTTACACAGCAGGCCGAGACGTACCAGATTTAGACCAGTTTGTAGAATATTTAGGCTATTAAGGCCGTACTTTCAATATTCTTTGTATACTTGACAGAGGATCTCTATTGTAAGCTTATGAGCAAATAAATAAGAATTTACATTGTGATTTATTTATCTATTTGAAGATATTTTGCAAAAATTCAGATAAACAATTCAGAGCTTTTGTTTTGATATTCGAAGGGATATTACAGTGGTATCAGAGCATTTATAGGAGAAAAAGGAGCCCCTAAGTAAGGGACATCACAGTGGTATCAGAGCCAAATTCCTGCCATCCTGTTGGATAGTTGGGGCAAATCAGAGCTAATGTCTTGCCATCCTGTTGGGTAGTTTGGGTAGATTGAATCAGCAAAGTATCATAATGACTTCATATACTCAGAGGCAGTGGGACAATAATATGAAGAAGCTGGAACTAAGTTTGAAGAGGTTGAATGAATCTCTTTCATATCCTACATCCAAAGATAAACCCACATGGTATATGACAGCAAAGGATGAGTGGAAGTTATTAACTCCACGAGCTCAGGGGAGGTTGTCTTTTGATCGCTTTGTTAAGCTGAGAAGAGACCACTATAGATCACTTAGACAAGAGTGCAGCATGTCCCATGATTATTATGATTATTATGAGATAGAGGATAGTGAAGATGAGGACGAGTCTGATGCTTGCACTCAGAGTGTAGAGGTGTGTTCAGATGTTAGTGCACTGAGGGTTGATGATCTCTCAGTTATGACAGAGATTGTAAAAGAGTCCCAGGATCTGATTATTGCAGATGATACTCAGGAGGATGCAGTGGACAATTTTGAGGACATAGTTTCACCAGTTGTTTCTCTCGGTATGGAGGAGTTAGACAATGATGCTACAGTTGTTGATACTCTGTATGTTGATATGAGCTATGGAGTTGATTCACAGAGTATGGATGGTAGTACTCTAGAGATCAGTGATTTTGAGTCTATCTTTTGGACCATGCATCAGAGGAGGATTGTAGGAGACAGTCTAGCCAGTGCCACCATGTGTCTAGTCAATTGAGAGTTAGTGAGCGAGACATTGCTACCGCTTGCAAGCATTTCAATGATGCTCGTCAGTTGTTAGCAATTTATGGATGGGGTTCTCCTACTAGCATCGAGCAGGGAGGTAGTTATCTATCCTTGACAGAGATCCACTCTTTATGGGAGGCTATCCAGTTTTTGAGACAGGACTATATGCAATTGGTCACCGACAGAGATTATCTTATAGAGTGGGGCAGCACAGCGTATGATGCATTATTGGCCAAGGAAGATAAGGTGAGTGAGCTTACTCAGCAGCTTGAGGTGACTTCTAAGATTCTTGAGAGTACGCAGTTAGCTTATGAGGAGTCACAATTTCATTTGGCTGAGATGACCATGGAGTTAGAGCATTTGCGGTCTTCACCAGCCCCAGACTCAAAGGTTAGTACATTGATTGTTGTTGGTGAGTACGCTCCTATAGTTGTAGCTAAGGAACATGTTGTTGAGGCTGACACACTGGTTCAAGATTTGGGAGTACCTAGTTCTGATGAGTTTGAGATACCAATGGAGTCGAGTCTCCATATTGATTCTTCTCACACATATGATAGTGTGGTACCATTCGCTGTGCCACCCTTACAGAGGGATCATTTATGGGATGGATTGGCACCATCTCTTGCAGATGGAATTGGCAGTTTGAGTTGTCCATTCTACTTGGGTTATGATGTTTTGAGAGTTTGTTTCTCATGTGTTCTTGACTATGGCAGTTAGGCTCTTAGAGTTTGGTTGAGTTGCATTCGCCAATTTGATTATGGGTTTCTCTTTGTTCTACTTCTGATGATATTCCAGGTACTTGCATTGATTTACAGCAGTGCAGAGCATAATTACATTTGGGATCCAGGTGGATCGAGTGGTTCATTGTTTCGAGATTGCTTGGGGACAAGCAATTGTTGGAGGGGCGGATTGTCATGTCCCCTTTTTCGTGGACATTGACAGGCTTGATGATTAGCCTATTATGCGACCTTCGTACGCTGATAGGATGGATAGAGGGTCATGATGGAGATTGGCTTGGCTTTGATTTACAGAATTCCTATAGTTGGCTCTCATTCAGGTTATTTCAGACACATTGGGCCTGAGCTATTATTTAAGGATATTTGACATACAACGGAGCACCCTTGTTTTGATATGGTCATGTGCAAAATCACTCCCTGGTTCACCAGCTTTAGACGGTTCAAGGATCCAACATGTATTGAGGGAGATATTAATATTTGATTGATTTAATCAAATATTAATTATTTGGTCTAATTTTAAATTAGATATTAATTAATTATTAATTAATTAATTATTTGGTCTAATTTTAAATTAGATATTAATTAATTATTAATTATTAATTAATTGGTCTAATTTTAAGACCCAAATTCTAATTTAAGAAGCCCAAGTTCTAATTTGAGGAATTCTAATTTAAGAACCCCAAGTTCTAATTTGAGGAAATCTAATTTTAGCAAGCACACCTTTGGAAGGGTATAAGAGTTTCTCATGGGAGAGAGTTGAAATGTATGATTTGATTATTGATATTGATTCTTGTTAAGAAATTTTTCTGTGAAGACTGAGCCAAGGGTTCTAGGATTCCATTTGCATTGAAGAACGTCAACTCTTCATTGTGTGTGATTCAGAGGTTGTGAAAGATCAGCCGATCTATTGCCAAATTGAGAGATAACTTCATACAGAAGCTATCACAGGTGTATACAAGTTTGAGAGATAGCTTCACACAGAAGCTATCACAAGGGTTTACAGGTATTTTCATTATTTTGGGTTTTGATTCAAGAATTATCCAGATATAGATCTTTGTATTAGCCCATAATTCTATAGATCAGGATCAAGCATACAGGTTGTGCGATATCAGCGGCTGTATGACTTCCGTACAGATCTGTGAAAATCCGTACGCATCTACAGAAAGTTCAGGCACTGACATCAGCGAACAGGGACCTACAGAGACCGACATCGGTCGACATATTACCGACGTCGACAAGTTAACGACTATAGGTCGACCGATGATGGCAGTATAACCGACGTCGGCGACTGTGTTTTTTTTACACAGCAAGCCGAGACGTACCAGATTCAGACCAGTTTGTGGAATATTCAGGCTATTAAGGCCGTACTTTCAATATTCTTTGTATACTTGACAGAGGATCTCTATTAACTTATGAGCAAATAAATAAAAATTTATACTGTGATTTATTTATCTATTTGAAGATATTTTACAGAAATTCAGATAAGCAATTCGGAGCTTTTGTTTTGATATTCGAAGGGATATTACAGATACATAAAGAAGTAGTGGCTTTCCTATGTTGGAGGTCGTAAGACTAGTGGATTCACCAAGTATGTTTTAAGCTTTACAAATGCTATCTGACAATCTTCATCTCACTGAAATGTTACCCTTTTTTTTAAGAGATGGGTAAATGGGTGGCACTTATGTACCAATTGAGAAATGAACCTGCATATAGACTAGATCTTTCTTTGTAGACCTCACAACTATTTAATATTGTTTGGTCCAGGCATTTCCATAATAGCGTTGACCTTTGCAGGGTCAAATTTGATCCCTCATTGTGATACAATGAACCCTAGAAATTTTACTGATGTGACTCCAAAGACAAATTTCTTAGGATTCAAGCAGACTTTATATGCACGAAGCCTCTCAAATATTCTTCGTAGAATGTCAAGGTGTCCAGCTCTTATTTTTTATTTTGCTAGTATATCATCAACATAGTCCTTGACAATGTCATGCATCATGTCATAGAAAATGATAGTCATTGCACGTTGATATGTGGCTCTAGCATTATTCAAACTAAATGGCATGACTTGGTAATAGAATGTCCTCTAAAAAGTGGTGAATGAGATCTTATGATGATCTTCAAGGGCTATCTTGATCTAATTGTAACTAAAAAATATATCCATTAAGGATAGCATCTCATACCCAGCAGTTGAGTAAATGATCATGTCGATGTTGGGTAGAGAAAAATCAAATTTGGGGCATGCTTTGTTGATATCACAAAAATAAGTACAAACACATATGCCTAGGGTATTTTTACTCACTGGTACTATGTTAGAAACCCATTTAGAGTAGTCCAGTGGTCTGATAAAATTGGCTCCTAACAACTTTTCCAACTCGGCCTTAACCAAAAGGGCGATGTGCGGATGCATCTTTCTCAACTTTTGCTTGACTAGTTTAGCACTAGGGTGAACAACAAGATGATACACAATAAAATCTGGGTCTAAGCCTAGCATGTTAGAGTATGCCCATGCAAATATGTCTATATAATCCTTAAGAATGGATATAATATGTTCACATTCTGCATCAGTAAGGGAAGCTCCAAGATAAACCATTTTGGGATTCTCATGGGTTCCCAAATTCACTTCTATTGTGCTCCCCATAACGAGTGTGGATCTATCATCTCGAATTGTAGGCAATGTATGGTCATGATCATTTTCCTCTACTATATCTTATTTTTGTTCCTCCCAAAGATCTGGATAATATGAAGAATCATAATCTATCTTCTCAGGTAAAGGCCAATTGGCAAAAACCTCTAGAAACTCAAGAGCAAGACGTTCAAATATTTGATGTTGTTCTGAAAAGGTGTTTGTACTAGTTATGGAACTTGGGTTGGATGGGATTTCTATGTCCTAAGGGGATGAGCAAACTTTTCCACCTGGGAGTGCCTCAAATAGGTTTTCACTCAAAGGCTTATCTTTTTTTTTACGTTTTCCCTGATCGACAAGTGCTTCAAAGAGGTTTTCACCTGAAGATCTCGATCTTTTTTATTTATTATGACTAAGAAAGTTTGTTTGCTCTCTAAAGTAGGTAGAAGAATTCAATGAAAAATCAAAACCCTACTTATGATCACCAATGGAAAATGCATCTCGTAGGCCCATATATTTTGTAATCGATTCTTCATTTTGAAACTCATCGAGACATATGACCAAATTTTGATGATCCCAATCTATAAGTTCAGGATGGCAAAGGCATAAGTTATAGTGAGGGTTTTCTTTAGGATGGGAAGCGCCAATGGTAAATATATAATGTCCTACTTCAAGAAGTGAAGCACCACTAGGATGGTTTTTTGCTTCAAGACAGGAAGCTCCAATGGGCGTTATGGTCAATATGGCATTTAATACAAACAAATCTGAGTCAGCAAGCTCATTAAAAAGGCTATAATGGGATGTGTCATTGCTAAGAGTCTCATTAATAATCACCTCAGAAGAGTCACTATCAAATGTCATGAGGTCATCTTTTGGTGGTTTAAATCTAAGACCATGATTCCAATTGACAAATCCAGCTGATAAGGGCTCTAAAATTCCTTGCCCCTGTGAGCCAAGGCCTTTCCCTATATAGTCAAGATGATCCATTATCCGGTTAGGGATAAAATACTTTGGATTTTAAAAACAATCAACAAGACCTTCAGAATATAACCAATCTCCCTCGGTAAAAACCTCTCGATCTTTATTTGGTGCAATTGTAGGTACAAAAACCACATGAGGTTTTGGTTGTTACTTCTTTGGTTGTCAAATTTGATTGGGTCTGTTAGAAGTCTCGAAAGTTTTAGGCTTACCAAAAATTTTAGGGTATTTTGGTAATTTTGTAATATGGAGGACGTCCTTCAGATGGTACATGGAAATGCCTATGTCTTTAATAATAACCTTCTTAGCCAGAGCTGAAGGAAATGGATCAGCCGAAGTGGAGGCTAGATCACAAGGGTCTATATAATTAGATGGATATGGATAAGAAATGATGGCTTTATTCTTCTTTGCAATGAATTCAGAACCTAGGCAATAGTTATAATTATGAAACTTGGTTTTAAGATGTTTGCAGTATTGATATGGTTGTTGATCAATGAGAATAGTAACCTCGATCCCATCATGGGAAAACTTAAGGCATTGGTGAAGAGTAGATATAACTGCCTATAATTCATGGATCCAAGGATGACCAAGAAGTATGTTATAAGGAAGCTCACTATCCAAAATATGGAATAATGTGTGATGAGAAATAGACCCAACCATGACTGGCAACTAAATTATTCCAGATGACTCCCTCTTGATGTTATTGTAAGCCTTGATTGTAATAGTTTCTAGCTAAATGTCTTTATCCATGTAGCCCAATCATCATACCAATTTAAGAGATATTATGTTCAACCCTGAACCATTATCTATAAGAACCCACTTGATCCTGTGATTCGCAATGATTATCTCAATGTATAGTGGGTTATTGTGGTTTGGGTCAAGGGTGGACATGTCTTTTTGATCAAATGTGATTTGTTAAAATGAAGACAAATGTCCAACTAGGTTTGGGAACTGATCAAGGTTTATATTATTAATCACAATAGATTCTTGCAAAAGTTTGTTGTAGATGGTTTTATGGACATCAAATTTTTGCAAGATTTCTAATATGGAAATTTGTGTACGGGTTTTATCTAATTGATCCATTAGACTATAAGGCCTTTGAATTATAGATTGAACTAGTTTAGTCTTTATTGAGACATTATTCAGCTTTGGAACCATTGGCACAATGGTCTCATTGGATTTTATCGAAGAAGTGGGTGAAGGGCCCTGAATGGTAACTCACGAGTGTCTAGTTACAACTACACAACCTAGAGGTGACAAGGAGTTATTATAATTAGAAGAGGAAGGCAAAGGTCCTTGGATGGTGACTCGTGGGTGTCTAACTGTATCACTATAGTTTTGGGTCAGCGAAGAGCCTTTATAATTAGAAGAAAGGTGTTATTATTCAAAATTAGTAACCCATGTAAACGGAGTAGCAACATGATGATGTGAACCCGACATGGTATTACTAGGGGGAGAGGGTGTTGACCCTATAATGATGGGTCCCATGTTGTGAGGAACATGAGATTGGCCATACAATTTTACAATAACAGTAGCAATGTGGATTACATAAATGAATCCCACAATATTATTATAGTCGTAAGATACATTGTTATAATCCATAATATTAGTGTGGGCATTATGATCTCGATTATGCTCATTACGATTCTGACTTTGTTTTTGGTTCTGATTCTACCTCTATCCTTTATTGTGACCATTTTGATTGTTTCTTGGTGGTGGTGGATCATGTCGAGGAAAGGGGTCTTTGTAGATTCTCATATCTTGATTTGTGTCCTGATTAGGGGCTAACTTAATTTCTATTTTACCACTTTCAATAAAGTCCTCAATAATATGTCACAATTGAATGCAATGATATGCACCATGACCAGCAACATGATGAAAGTTACACCATTCGTTCTCTTTGTGACAATCTGGTTTTGGTTGATCTTGAGGAAATGGCCTTGATACTAGCCATACAATTAAATTAGCTACAATGAGATTTTGTAACACTGTTTCAATTGATTCTCCTAACTTGCTAAAGACTCTAAAATTATTATGAAATGTCCTTTGTGGAGGTTGTCTCTACAAAGTAGGTAGTGGATTTGGGGGAGTTAATTATACATTTGAAGGAGGCATAGCATGTACCATTTGTACATGTCTTGTTTCAATCATCCCATTTCCAACCATGTTATTATTTTTGATAAAGCCTTTAGGCTTATCCTAGATAACTATCTGAATCGGTGATTTAGTTTGATTAGATGCTTGACCTTGCGCAAAAATCTTAACAAGGCCTTTAGCAATAAGAGCCTTCTCAATCTGCACTCCTTTGTCAATAATTTCTTCAAATTAGTTAGCACAAGCTAATCATAGATTATGTGCAACTTCAAGATGCAAATTACGTGCAAAGATATCAGCCAACTGTTTGTCTAGCAAATTATGTTGAAAGCAGCCTGCCAATACTCTCCACCTTTACAGATATGCAGTGAAACTTTCACCATCATGCTGCTTGGCTTTGCATAAGTCAACAACAGTTAATTCATGTTTTATGTTATATGATAAATGGTTAACGAACTTTTTTGATAAGTCATTCAAATCTACAATTGATACCTTGGGTAGTTTAAGTAGCCAATCAAGAGCTTGTCTTGCTAAACTTTATGGAAATAGTCGTAGTAAGTACTCGCTACTATAAGGAACCTCTTGACATGAGATGAAGAATACCTGTATGTGCTCACATGGATCTCTATTTCCTTTATATTTATCAAATTTGAGTGCCTCAAAATGAAGTGAAAAGGGGTTTTGGAGAATAGGTAAATCAAATGGATATGGGCATATCTCATCAAATTTGTACTTTTTGACTCTATTATTCGTATCTAATCGTTGAACAATTTCCTTCATAGAATTACATTCTTGCATGTTTGGTGCATTTATGGATTGAATAAGATGTTGTTGGGGTGGAATGTGCCCCTGGTTTCATTGTTTTTGGGCTAGAATGTGCCCCTAGTTTCATTGTTGTTGGGGTGGAATGTACCCCTGGTTTTGTTACTGTTGGGGTGGGATGTGCCCCTGATTTTGTGTGGATCTATAGGGAGTGTATACCTTTCGATCTATGACTTGGATCTGATTTGATCCTTGAGTTGAGAACATAGGTCATTGATTTTTGGATTGTAAAACATTTCTTAAATTTGGTTGTTTTGTACTTTGTTGATTTTGAAATTTTCTGTTTATTTACCAATTTTTGGGTTGGTTGATAAGAACTAGCCAAATTGACTTGAGGGATTTCTTCAATTCAAATTGAATGTTGGGTTTTTGAGTTTGTAAAGTGACAAGAGGTTCGTGATGATTGAAAAATGTATGTTTCATGTCAAACGGAACACTTTGTAAGGTCTCTTGTGCCTTTAACTATTCACTTATATTACCTTGATCCACTATGGTAATGTCCTCATCCAATATTTATTGTATACTTTCAACCACATTTCCTTATTCTTTCGAAGCATTATTATGAATTGAAGTGGCAACTAGGAAGTCAGTTAAGTATGTGATAATTTTATATGCATATCGTTGACTTATTATCTTGATCTTAGCTAGAAGATCCAGATTTGTGAGTTTTGACTTTGTATTTTCTTTCCTTTGTTAGAGGAAGAAGGTATGTCTATTTGTGCAAAAGCTTGCTCTTTTCATCATTGTTCTCCTTCTCTAACTAAGGTATGCAATTATTCTATAGAAAAGTCAGAAGGTAGTTTAGCACCTGATTCTATCAATCTAAAAAGGGTTTCATCTTGATCTTCTTGGGATTGATATTCATTGTAATCATCTTCAAATTCTACTGTTGCAAGGATATCAACAAAAACAATGGGGTTATCTTGATCATCATAAAATTTCTCATCTTCATAACTAAGGCCATAAGAGGCCCCACTACGAGTGAACCTTTGAGTCATGTCTAAAAGAGTTGTTATGTGCGTTTGACTAACTTTGGACCAATGTTTGGCAACCAAACAAAGTATGCTTCAGCTCTCTTTTAAGCAAATAACCAAGGTACCAGTGAGACTATAAGGGAGGGTAGTTTGAAACCATGCACAATTTATAAGATTTGGTTCATGAGTTTACTTAACCTTTGGTAAGGTTGAAATCGTATACATCGGAAGAGGGTAAGGTAACTCAAAGACCCAAAGTGAAAACTAGTACACCAAAGCCTAGATCTTTGTGATACGCCCATACTATAAAAGCTAGTTTCAACTTTGACAAGTTAACCCTAGAATTTTAGAGGAAAGCTCTCTGGATTATAAAGAAGACAAAATGGACTAAGCAATTCAAGATGTAAAAACATATATGAATCACTAAGTATAAAAATATAACCAAATAAGCAGCACAACGTCACCACATGATTCTGGTAGGATAAAATATGTTCTAGGACTCAAAGCATGAGTGATACGCAAGATGACTTGAGTCCACCAAGATGATAATGTGATTTTGAGTCTTAATAAATGACCTTCAATCCAAATAGAAAATTGAATCCAAGTTAGAACAAGCTTAGTGCGCAAATGGTGAACCCACTTTAACACACCAACCCTTAGAACTTAGAAAGGTTCAATTTCAAATATGGATTATAAATGAAGGATTTAAACAAATTAGATAAAAGATCTACACTCAATTGGGTAGCATGATTGCTTCAAAGTGGATGATATGACACAAAGCTTTTGATAACAATTTGAACAAGGAAAATGTGAATTTTTCAGTTGGACAACGTAACGCCTCCCTTGCTCAATAAAATTGAGGACAATATGTTTTAGTTAAGTTCATTGAGTTAACAAGCAGTTTTAGACACAATTCAAGACCAAGTAAATGACAAAAAACAAACATCTGAAGTCTAAACTGACAAGGTATGGCAAAGTGGGGTCTACTAAACTAGCAAGGTTTTGATTATTCTAGGGGAATCAATTGCATAATGACTTTCATGTCAAACAATGTAAAAGACAAGCATGAAAATTGGATAACCATGACATTGGTTAGTTGTAAAAAGGTCTAGTCTTTTTACAACCACTACATCCTACTGTTTGCTCAGTGCAGTGTGATGTCCAAATGCAAATATGTCCCATGTGCAACTCCAATTAAGAGACAAATGAAGTCAATGCTGGGAGATGAAATCCCAGGTCAAAGCTTCCCTAAATAACTTACAAGAGGTAATGACATCCCCCTCGTATGCCAAGTTTCCATAAAAATAAAGAAAACATGAAATAGAAAGACTTTAGGGTCATTTTCAAGGTCACCCAAACTTTGACGAGTTTTTAGAGAGTGCTTTACACGACATTCTTTCTAAGCCTTGGACTAGGATATTTGTAATAAGAATGACGTTTTTGATTCCAAGGGTTCCCTAAAGGGAAAAAATGGAAGAGCATACATGCAACATTCCTCTTTTTACTAAACAAAATCTAATTAAACAACTATTGCAAAAAAAAATTGACAAGTGTGTTCAATTTTAAGCACAAATAAAATATTTGGTGGTGTTCATTTGACCCCTTGGTCTTAAGATTGTGAACTTTGAAAACATTCATCTAAGCTTCCAAATTTTTCATTGAACACCAAAACAAAGTTCCTAATTGATTTTTAAATATGCAAAAGGTGATTTAAAACATGTTTTTAGCAAATATCAAGCTTGGTCCTATAACAAAAATGTCAACATGTCCTTTAGCTTTGAAGCTCTTTTTGATTTGAAATAATAAACTTTAGAAAAAGAGCTCTATGTTTTAAGAAAAACATAGTGATTGACATTGATTTATTTAACCAACAATGGTTACATTTTCTAACCGATGTCATTTATATAACCAACATCAATTATACCAATGTGACCAATGACAAGTATACAATCGATGTCAATTTTGCTAATCGATGTCGATTAAGCTATACAAGTGATGTTGGTCTTACTAGCCGATGTTAGTTATTGTGTAAAACTGTGGCAAATAAAAATGGCAAAATAAAGTTAGAATATCAATTTGCAAGAGTTTTAAGGGTCCAAATAAATATTTTAAAGTTGTAAAATAATCTTCTTCAGGTGTGAGATGCCTTTAGTCCTGTCGAGCGTGCCAAGATGTAGAGAAGATTACAAAGCAAGTTAGTCAAGCATTAGTCCATAAATAATGAAAAATGCATAAAGAACTAACTAACTAAGCCTATCTATTCTTATAAAAATTACAAATGATAGCAAGAAACAAATGTAAAAAAACAACATCATATTACCTTCCCAAATGGATTCATCATACCCATGTGGCTCAAAATCATGTTCTCCCTTGATTAAGCATCCTTGTCTTTGTCAACAATGGTGGTAAACTCTTCCAATATCTCAAGAACACTCCATAAAACCTAGGCTCATGATTCCAAATCACTAAACTATCCTATCAATAAAGCTTGAAAATAAAATCAATGATCAAATACAAAGAATTGTGGAAACAATTTAACATTATAACTTTGCAATATTCAAGCTTGAAAATGATGTTCATGGCCTCTATATTTATAGATTTTTGAGATTGGTTAGGATCAACCATGAACATCCTTCTCAAGATTGAGATGTGTGGCCATAGATAATTCTAATATTTAAAATTAAACTCATAAATATACTCATCATGACCATGGAAGAAGGGGCATTGAAGAGGCATGGGACGCATTAACTAGGCATGGGTGACCCATAATCCTGATATTTGTGGCATTTAAGGCTTAGGGATGTCATCCTAAGAAATAATGTCACCAGGTGATGTAGATATTCAAAATCAATTTTCAATAATGAGATATTCAAAAAGATCTATGGAATTTTTACTTAAGCTCTTAAATTGGATTAATTAGCTTACGTTTAATCAAGTTTAGTGCAATTTTTTGAAAATTGGTGCATAATTAATCAAAATGGTTAGAAGGTCATATTACTAGATTGTAATTTGACTGGAGAAGAATTGGAAGGTGATGTTAGATGCGTTATAGATGTATTCCCATTTAGGATGTTGCTAACACTAAATAACAAAGGTACGTGATGTGTACTAATGAATTAAAAGAAAAGAGTGATATAGAGCACTAAATGGTAAAATTGTCATTTTGACTCGAAATGATCTGATCAAAGTTAGCTGGCACATAAAATGCATTGCCCTATTTAGGGATACATTGACCTAAACTGGCACTTGTAAGTGACAAGTTTGAACTATTTAAGGTGTTTTCTAGATTTTTGACCTAAAATATGCATTTGAATGTAATTCGAGTAAGATTGACAATTTCAACACAAATGGTGTCAGGAATTGGATGTCTACACTACTCTCATATTATTATCTATCCAACTAGCATCAAGTTCATCTATCCCAATCATTTGGGAATGAACACAAGCTATCAAGCCAAATCTGTGTGTGAAAATTATGCTATGTACATGTTGAAACAACCTTTTGTATTTGCTTTCAAGATAAATTTTTAAATTTTTGCATTAAATTGTGTATGTTTATAAATATTTTTATCACAAAAATGATAAATATATGACCTAGCTGAGACATATATTTTATGTTTGTTGTTGATTTCTTCTTGCAAGTTATGGCATTCTTTCTGCAATGGACCAATATATTTAGAAGGCTCTATTGTTTGATAATGTTTTGATCAATATGTGATCCTAAACCATTATTTATGGATTTTAAACTAGCAATTTATTCTCCTCAATTCATCCCTTGATCTGATTCACTAACTCACTCCTTTTGATGAATCTTCTTCTCTTCCTTTATCTTCAGGGAATCTATCTTGAAGTGTCCTAGTTTTTGTTCATGAAACTTACATTCTTGTTTGCGATTCTTAGAATCAATACTTACTCTTCCATTTCCTAGTGTTTCGCAATTTAGGGGGTGCCTTCAACCCATTGAGCATGTCTTTCATTTGATTTTGTCCACCATTTTTAGAAGCTTAAGATAATTCATGTACTTTGGAGGAGGATAATGTTTCTACCTTTTCATTCATATAGTTACAACAAGGTTTTCAGATGAACTGTTTGACAAAATGTCTTAAAAAAAATTGAACTCACTTAACTGTTGGCTTGCTCCACCTAGCACAAGCTTGGGAGACGCTTGCAAGGTTGTGTACTTTGACTTCACACTTGTCAATTTCAATTGCCTTGGATTTACAGGCGACACGTGAACTATATGACAAAATGTCTCATTGAAATTTTGCACCCAATTTGCTAGTTGTTTCCCTATTTTGATTTGCACTTGACAATTGCATTGGCTCATACCAATTGTTTGACAAAATGAATTAATGAATTTTTCCTTCATCTAAGGGTGTGTCGACCTCCCCCACGCAGAAAAAATTAGGAAGATTCATCTTTACACCTGTAAATTATATTTTTCCTCTTGGAAACTTATGTGTATATAGATGGTGCACCAATTGTTTGACAAAATGCTTTAAAGAAAATTACTCATTTGGATGTCTCTCTATTTATAGAGTAAAAGAAGATTAATTATTGATTTATTTCCCTCACTTTGAAAGGCCACCCAAATAGTTTCATTCTCAACCATATCATTTCTAGCCTGAAATCTTGATTCTCCCTTTTATCAAATTTGTTCAAGTTATAGACCAATCCTTTGCTCAAATTCCAACTAACATGAAAATTTTATCTCTAAATATATTGCAACATAGAGAAACCAACATAGAATTCTCATGGAAATGATATTCTTCTCAATTGGTAGAAGACTTGCAACTGTTTCCAACATAATCCTTTTCTTTACTCTTTTTCATCTGTAGTAAAAAGTCTTTACATATACCATAGTTTTAATCAATCAATACCTAATCACTCTCCAAAGCCAGGTGGAATAGATTTACCTATATTTTGTTTTTTTAATCAAATGGAATGCCAAATCAAATTCTTTTGGACTCGAATATAGATACGAATGACTTATTTGTAATTCTTTATCTTTTAAAGTAAAATCTGTCAGAGTTCAATTTGAAGGCAATTACTGTCAATGCAAATACATGATTGATGTCGATATTCATCATAAAAATTTTGAATTGAATTCTTAAAATCCTCCATAAGAAGTTATTTGAAATTCAATTACTAATTCTTCCTTGGAAGTTCTTTATTCTTGATTTATCATGTTTGTGATGACTAAGAATTGGTATGGACTAAGAGTGGATTGATTGTAAACTTAAACTACTTCAAACCAATTTGTGAGGTTATGTTTTACATTGAAATCATCACCAATCATCTATGAAAGGCACATTTATACAACATCTTCAAATCATACAAAAATTTAGTCTAGCACTCCAAACATAGGAACGCATCCCACTCCAAAGGCCTAACCACAGAGGGTCTTTAGTGTGCTACTCATTCCCAACTTTATAAAGCTTGAGAATTTTGACAAAGCCCACTATTTCTAAAAATGAATTGTGACTTCTTCTGACCCCTCCAATTTTGCATACACGATCGTATACTGCCTGAGCCATTTCATTGCTTCCATTAACACATTTCTCAACCACTACCATAGCCATGTACACCCTCAAAATGCTCAGATTTTCTAAAACCATAAATATTTTATTTGGAGGGAGGATTATTATTGAATAAATTGGCCATGAGACTGAAGTAGAGTGCACCAATGTAAATGACTCGATCAATCATTATTTTGGAAATTTGAGTAAATTGAGGCTCTGATTTGCCTCTTTTACCTCTGTAATTTCCCATTGAGTTCTAAAATAAAAGGTTTGTTGGGAAGAACACAACCAACAAAATGCCATACCAAATGCAGAGTTACAAATCAATAATGTATCCAATATTCTTGCCACCATTTCCCCAAAATAGCATGATCTTTAGTAAAGAGCACAACCACCGAACACCTTGTGGGCTCAAGACACCAACATGGGGAGAAGGGAAAACACCATAGCACACAAGTTGGATTTTATTGAATAAACACACACACACACAAATGAAAGGGAAAAACACAAGCCAAAATGTGTAGAAAGGGAAACTATTTACAAAGAAAAGAAAAATGCAAAAAGACTAAAAATAGCCCTTTACAGGTTGGGAAAAGTATGAGCCTTTGTGGGATAAAATATGGCATGACGAGGACCTAATTTGTAAAGAGGAAAGTAAGGACAATAGCATGTTTTTAATTGTGTCCATGGGAAAGATATGAGGCATGGGAGGAAAGATAAATACCAATTCAAACACTTGGTCGCACACAACCAGAAAGTAAAAATCACTTGCATTTTTTCTCATGAATGGAAGGGATTTGTTTTGATTCAAAACTTGAAACATGAACAGCATGGGACACACATATTGCATCTTCATCTCTTGGCTACTCTTGTGATTCTTCAACCATGAATGGCTAAACCGAATCTCCCATAAATTCCTCCAAATGTGAGTTTGGGACTAAAACCTCTTGGCATTCAAAATGACCTAAAACTTCTTGTTGATTACTTCTTGTTTCCTCTTCAAAACATGTTATGTGCTTATATTCCACATCATTGCATGCCTTCTCGTCATTGGTATGAATCCCACTACTTTTGGGACTCATCTCATGTTCTTGAAAGGACACTAAATTTTCATTTTCAATGCATTCTTTCATTTGAGTTGAATTTTGAATTGGCAAAATTTATTTCCTTTTGACTTGTATGGCTCCATAGAACTCTTTCAAAAAGTGCATTGTTTTTCTATCATCAACAATATCACAAATCAAATTTTATTTGAAATTTGATATGAAGAGAAGGACATTTTCTATTGTATCATCATTTGCATAAATCCAATCAACCCCTAGTTTGAGCTCTTTTAAAATACTTCTCTTTTATTTATTCTTCCTTTTTCTGCCCAATGTTTACAAGGTATGCATATTTTTGCTTCAACTTAAATATTTTCATAACTCCAATCAAAATCAGACCATGGGACATAATAGAAAGAGTCAAAAAAATAGGATGGTAGTTTTCCATCATTTCCAAGCATTTTTTCAACGTAGTCTCCAATCTTCTTTTTCAATGAGAAGATTTTCTTCAAATTATATGAATCAAATGCACCTTTTTGATCTCCATTGAAGTCACCAAAAATTATTCATGTAAATTTTGGTCGCTTTGGTTTTGTGACTCGTCCAATAAAAAGTGATACAAACTCACCAACAGTTGGATAAATCACCATAAAGATGGCTTATTTTCATCTATGTTTAAGAGGGGTAGTTCCCTTGTAAGATATTGGCATTTTAGAGTTTTTGTGTACTTTTTAACCTAAAACATAAAAAGAAATAAAAAGAGAAAAGAGGAGAAACCCACAATGAGATAAAAGCAGAGAACCATTGGGATGATTCAAGAGTAAATAACATAAATGAAAATCCTTCCTCTCACAAAAATTAACTTAGGAGTAGCAGAGGTTTTGGGAACAAAAGGAGATGCCTAGAAGCACAAAGTCTCCTCACAAACCATATTACACATACTTGGTACAAAGTTTCATTGAGATCAAACACGCATAAAACTCATAGACATCAAGAAAGCTCATACAGGGGGTTTGCAACACAAAGTTTAGAAACACTATAGGTTGCACATAATCAAGAAAGTGCAGAATTTTAATGGAGTCTTCATAAATAAAAAACACTAAAATTTATGAAACCCAAGAATAATCTCACCTAATTACTTGTATTTCATTTCTCCAATCTATAAATTACATAGCTCCACCCAAAGTTGAGTCAACTCTCTCCAAGAACTTGCAAGAAAGAAGAACGTCAACAAATCTAATTTTTTTCCTTTTTGTATAGTCTTTTTCTCCACCAAGATGAAAAGTACTTCATTTTCCTATCATTTGATTTTATTGTTTGGGCAGATTTACAATATTAAATGCATTTTTCAATTTGCATTTATACAACAATATTAATTCTAAAAAGAATTAATGCACTAAATGACTTTAAATACATAGTCATTTAACGACTTTAATTGACATTAATTAATTATAAAATAATTAATAGTGCAATTAAGTCGGTAACTTTCCCACTGAGCCCATAACGTCATATCTACAATTTACAACTTGTGGGCTAGTCAAAAATATTTTCTTGTCCATTGGGCTATGGAGTCTTGTTAAATATCAAGTAAAATAAGACAATAGACATAATGATGGGACAATGATAAAAAAAAGTAGTAGTGAAATTTGGATGGCCAAATTTTGCTACAATAGGTAGGTCACAATGCGAACACAATCTATACTGCCAAGGACAAATTAGCAAAGAAACTAGAGTGAGAATGAAAAATGAAGAATGAAGTTGTGTATTTTTATTTTTATAACAAATACATTTAATAATGTATATGTGTTTCTATGACATATAAATGCATACACGTTATGGATCGGTAATGACCAAGCCTATTTAAACATAATGCGTATGTTTTTTGTCAATAACACATATGTGTTTCTACCAATTTCATGAAAATGTATATGAAATAGTTTGTCAATTCGCTGCACTTACCCCCATGTCACCTCTGAACTATCGCAAAACCATGTCTGACCAATACCTCTCTATGATAGTATCCTGTCTATCAGTAATATAATACTCCATAATCATAAATCCCCTATATGTTGCATCCTCTATCCACCCCACTATATATGCCTATAGAGCATCCAAGTGATCTGATATGTGGTCATCTCATCCAAAGCCTATCTATAAAATAACAGGTCCCCAACATGTCCTCTATGAGCACCCATCGCAATCTCCCATCCATAAGTCATTAGTTCATCTATTGCTCTCTAGTAGCGTGTCCCCACTATCTTCTCAATAGCTATATGCTCCCACGACCCTATTTATAGGAATGTGGTTGCAACAATGTTAACACCTACCTTATAGGTAGCCAAATGCATGTTCTAATATAGTTGTGCTAATATTTTAGGGCCTCATGGAAACACTTGCCCTAGCTCTACCATGTCTATAACCACATCCCATAGGTTGATAGATAAGAATGACATGCTCTTGTCAAAAAATGCTACTGAAAATAGCCATAAATGTCAATGTAAGTTGATCTATGGTCGCCCTTGTAAGCACCGATCTGTTTCCAATCAACCCCTATACGTGCCCACCCTCAGATGCCCTATTAACCATCACACTATCACCATCTGAGTCCCTGACTGCTAGTAAAGATGATTTCCTCTGATAGGGATCATGTATATCTTCCATACATCCTCCAGCATCACAGTCATCTCATCTATAAAAAAGTGAAAGGTACTCATCTCTTAGTGCCACATTTCCACTAACATTATGATCAATACTTGATTGGTCCTAATCAATGTCATTTGTGCCACATGTTATGGTCATACCAACTCTAATACCCCATAGTTTGTTGTCGTCAATTCATATATTCATTTCAACATTGCTAATCATCGACCTCGTAACATAATAATAGACAAAACCTCCTACAATCATCATAATTTAACTTAATATTATATCTATCTTATTAATATGTCCAGCTATTCATCTAACACTTCTCCATCCTCCCCAATTCGTCGTATGTTCTCTCACTTCTTCCTCCAGCTACCTTTTCAGCGAAGTCACTTTTTAACTTGTAAATTCGCTTCTGTCAAAATTGAATTCGATTTTGAACCACCCAAGACATCATTTTGCATATAAAAGAGAAGTCACTTTTGTCGATAGTGAATTCGCTATTCACCAAGAGATAGAGAATTCGCTTCTAGGTAAACATGGATTCACATTCTACCTCTTTACAAATCTGCTTTACAATTTTTTTGAATATGCGTCTAACGAATGTGAATCCGCTATTCCATCCTTATATCCACATTTCCTCAGGAATTCGCTTAAATCGCTTTAAAAAAAAACCTAGCAAATTCACTAATTCTACTAACGAACTCATGTTTTATGGCTACAAATCCGCTTTTTGTAGTAACAAAATCGCTATGAGGGAAACTACTACTCGTAGCATCTTCACTCTTATTCTATTTATACTAACATTAATCACACTAAATGCAATAAATACTCATAGCATATTCATCACAGCAACCCAGAGCTCAAAGGTGGGGAGAAAATGAATTATCACATCTTCGTACTCACTCTTCCATTGTCCCTAGCACTCAAAATTTTATTCTTAATTTATCACATCACACTCCCTACCTCCAGTTGCCATTTTAGAATCTCTCTACGTAAATAAATACTAGTATAAATATATTAAATACATTTATATGAAAAATACTAAGAGATATCAATCGCAAGACTCTTATCTTTAATTTTCACATACTACAATTATTAATAAATTTATTTCTTTTTTCATAAATTTTTTATTACTTAGGGACAAATCATGTCAATTTAACTACACCAATATGTCAATCTCAAATCATGAAAATCTAACTATATCAATGTGTCAAGCTCAAAAAAATATTTCCATAAAAAAAAAGGGCTCCAAACTTGATCCAGAGTTCATTCTAGAAAAAGTTTTCAAATCATGATGAAACCAATTTCACAGCGTAGAGCTTGTTGAGAGCTTTCTGATGCATTTTTCGGAACGTAAATCCGAGTTTGGGAGCCCCTATTATGGCCATTTGAAGATTGGTCGAAAAATGTCTCTTGCGACATGTGGCGTGTGTTTCGAGGTTGTTTCGACATTTGGACCAATAGCCATTTGACACGTGGCAAAATGATTCAGTGCAAAAAAAAATTTGGTTTGGTGTTTTTTTAATTCACATGTTATTTGAGAAATTGTATTTAAATTTCAAACTTTGATCACTTTGAAATAAGGCGCCAAAGACCAACTTGCACACGCTGCCATGTCACCCGCCACGTCATCCCACCAATCACGCTAAGACCAAGTCTAAGCGGCAGCCTAAGTTGGCGCCTAAGTCTTGGCATTTGAAAAGAGAGCAAACTCATCTATTTTAAGCATGGAAAACCGTATTCCTAGCAAATGTGGGACAAAACAACGTCAAAACGCGCCAAAAAAGGAGGAGGCCAACCTTTTCACTCATCCCAAGCGCCTAGAAAGGTAGTCAGCGTTTTTGAACCCTGCACCTTTGGCGCAAAAGGATAAGGCTTTGACCACTTTAGCTACAGAGGTCAAAGTGTTATAAAAGGGATGAAATTCTACTTGAATAGACATAAGAAGCCAACTATGTATTGGAGATTATAGACCCGATTACAGTATTTAGTCATTTTGGAGCCCTTAGATGCCGAACCAGAGCTCGAAATAAACTACAAAGTTGTTTATAATTCTGATACGCTCTGTGCAGTATATTTATTTTCCCATTTTAGAGAATTGGTGATGCCATTTTGAGCTATAGAAGTTGCCAATTTCGATTTGGAGAAGCCTTTGCGTGTGATTCAGGAAGGTGAAGGACGTGCTGAGTCACCAAGGTCTTTCGAAGCTCTGATCACTATTATTGCAGAGAGATGTGATCTTTTTTTATTTGTAAGTATTATTTTAGCTTGCAAATTTTAGCAACATTAATGGATTGGTTCGATAAGAACCCGGGTACGTAGGAATTTCGAACCCCGTAAACAATTTCTGTCTTGATCTTTAGATTCATTTTTGTATTTCAGTTTCATTTAATTTGAAGTTTATAATTCAGATTTAAATCAGAATGCAAAATTTAATCATTTAATCATTTACGAAAAATTGGATAAAAATCAAGAATTTGGAAAATCTGACGGTTTTAATGGATAACTGATTTGATTTGTCAATTCACCTTTAATTCAGTTTTGAAACTTGATTTGGATCAGATTTTTATCAATTTTTAATCATTCCAACATCTTATAAGTTAAGAAATTCAGAATCCGTACTTTTAAAAATTTCACTTTGAGTTTATCAATGGAGTTTACGGATCAAGTTGGTATCAGAGCAGTTAGAATGCAGGGTTTGCTTCTAGTTGTGTATTGACAGTTGCTTTCAAAATAGTTGGATTATTGGTTTGCAAATTGATTATATTGCAGTGTGCAGTGTGGAATCAGGTGTTTGCAGGAAACCATGGGCAAGTTGTCACAAATTGAGGTCATCAAAGATAAAAATGCAATATTGAGATGCCAAAAATTTGCACTTGAATTGCAAGTGGCAAAGTTAAAATCGGAGCTTGAATCCAAGGATGAGCTCTTGATTAGATTGCAATGTGGTGAGTGTGAAAAGGTAAAGCCTTCAACTTCAGATGCAGAGACTATGACTGAGTGCAGTGTAAGTTTTCCACCACATGAATCTTTGTCTTCTTCTACCATTACAGATTCTAGTAATATTGTTTTTGGTGATTTTGAAAAATACACTAAGGGCATAGGATCTAAATTGTTGTTTAAAATGGGTTATAATGGAGGAGGACTTGGTAGAGATAGCCAAGGTATATCTAACCCAACTCAAGTTGAGCATAAACCTCTTCGTACAGGTTTGGGTTATACTAGTGTACAGGGGGATGATGGAGAAGTTTCTTCCATGGCTAAAGAAAGACAAGCTTCCAATAGCGAAAGTTCTATGCCACTAGTTCAAAGGTGTAAAGGTAAAAGAGGTATTGAGATTCTACCCCCTGATTCTTACACTAAATCTTTTGATCCAATTGATGCTTTTAAGAAGTTTGGATATAATGTACAGAAAATAATGCAATCATTTCTATGCACTTTTTGTGGGATGAATAACCATAGTGCTAAGACTTGTTGGAAACGAAAAGCTTTGTTTAAGCAAATTACATGTTTGAAAGACCATTCTCATGATAATTTGGGAATTGGCAAAATGGGACCCTCACCTAAGAAGGATGTTTGCACTCATTGTAAAGTGAGTGGGCATAGGATTGATAGATGTTTTAAGCTTCATTCATCTTCACATTCAAGTAATGTTAGAACTAAGATGATTTACAAACCTCTCACTAAGGTTAATGAAGCTAATTGAATCCATAATGCAGTTGACAATACAACCCAGGATAAAGTAAAACCTACAAGTAAAAATCCATTTAAGAGGTTAAGTCAAAAATATGCAATTGATAATAAATCCACAGAGACAATCAATTTCACTAGGAAGAAAGAATTGGTTAAGTGGATTATCACTATATTCTTTTTGCAAAGCATGGTTAAGAATTCACTTAAGGGAATGAACAAGCTTTGATAGATGTAGATTAGAGTTGGTGGGAACACTTCAAGACGGGTTTACCATATGAAGTTTTTCAATTCTCACTTTTTGATAACTCTAAGTTTTTTTTAATCTACAAAATATATTGTATGGGTAGTCTAATAATGGATAAGACATTAACTCATTTGAAACAGTTGAGGATATAGCAGAGTGATGTTGTGAGTTGTTTCCTTACAACATTTGATAGTTAGACTGCTATTTTGAATGTATCTATTTTGGCATAGTGATGTTTAGATGCATTTTTTAAGACCCTTTGGGCATGTTTAGATGTTAGGCAACATACACTTTTGGTTGTTTGCATTTGCTGAGCATATAAGTCCCATACTAGGACATTGTATTTCAACATGCCTACAACATTAATTGTATGTTGTCGGCATTATATAACTTGTCTTGCAGTTACATTGGGAGTTGTTTCAGTTTTTGGCAATTCACCGCTTTATAAGATGTGACATTTGGGCAAGCAGTTTGATATGTTGTAATCACTTTTGCAGTTGCAGATTCACTTACTCATGCCTTTGGATTAGGCATTTTTAGTTTGATTGTGAATCATTTTAATGCAATTTTTTATATCTTTTGCTATGATTGGGTTCTGTTTTCATGGATACAGTAGAGCAGTTATAAGATTGCAGGTGATAGTCAACTTTTGGAGACCAAAAGCCTCTTTTGTAGGGAGATGTGATCCGGAGTTCATTCTGAAAAAAGTTTTCAAATCATGATAAAACCAATTTCATAGCGTAGAACTCGTTGAGAGCTTTTCGACACATTTTTCGAAACGTAAATCCGAGTTCGAGAGCTCCTGTTATGGTCATTTGAAGATTGGTCGAAAAATGTCTCTTACAACATGTGGCACGTGTTTCGAGGTTGTTTAGACATTTGGACCAATAGCCATTTGACACGTGGCAAAATGATTCGGTGCAAAAAAAATTTGGTTTAGTGTTTTTTATTCACATGTTATTTGAGAAATTGTACTTAAATTTCAAACTTTGATCACTTTGAAATAAGGTGCCAAAGACCAACTTGCATAAGCTACGACGTCACCCACCACATCATCCCACCAATCATGCTAAGACCAAGTCTAAGCGGCGGCCTAAGTTGGCGCCTAAGTCATGGTATTTGAAAAGGGAACAAACTCATCTATTTTAAACATGGAAAACTGTATTCCCAACAAATGTGGGACAAGATAAAGTCAAAGCGCACCAAAAAAGGAGGCCGACCTTTTCACTCATCCCAAGCGCCTAGAAAGGTGGCCGACAGTTTTGAACCTTGCACCTGTGGCGCTAAAGGATAAGGATTTGACCACTTCAGCTATGGAGGTCGAAGTGTTATAAAAGGGACGAAATTCTACTTGAATAGACACAAAAAGCCAACTGTGTATTGGAGATTATAGACCCGATTATAGTATTTAGTCATTTTAGAGCCCTTAGAGGCTGAACCAGAGCTTGGAGTAAACTACAAAGTTGTTTAGAATTCTGATACGCTCTGTGAAGTATGTTCATTTGCCCATTTTGGATAATTGGTGATGCCATTTTGTGCTATATAAGTTGCCAATTTTGATTTGGAGAAGCCTTTGCATGTGATTCAGGAAGGTGAAGGACGTGCTAAGTCAGCCAAGGTCTTTCGAAGGTCTGATCACTATTATTGCAGAGAGATATGATCTTTTGTTGTTTGTAAGTATTATTTTAGCTTTAAAATTTTAGCAACATTAATGAATCAGTTCGATAAGACCCTGGGGACGTAGGAATTCCGAACCACGTAAACAATTTATGTGTCTTGATCTTTGGATTCATTTTTGCATTTAAGTTTCAATTAATTTGAAGATTATAATTCAGATTTAAATCAGATTGCAAAATTTAATCATTTGATCATTTACGAGAAATTGGATAAAAATCAATAATTTAGAAAATCTGACGATTTCAATGGATAACTGATGTGATTTGTCAATTCACCTTTAATTCAATTTTGAAACTTGATTTGCATCAGTTTTTAATCATTCCAACATCTTATAAGTTGAGAAATTCAGAATCCGTACTTTTAAAATTTTCACTTTGAGTTTATCAGTAGAGTTTATGGATCAAAACTATGTCTTATGGCTAAGATAGTACTATTTTGTAATCAACTTCTCAATATATATATATATCTTTTAAGTAACAATCAAATGGACATCAAATTTAAAATCAGAATTAAAATTAAACACATACACATTTATTACAGCGCACATGATCACCCTGAATACAATTGTAAAATGATTTTCAAAATAATAACTATAATCTTAACTATTTTTAAAGTTGTGTATATTTATATTTTAACCTTTTTTAAGCAACTATCTATACACATTTAGATTACATAAATCTAATTACTCCCTATCACGATAGGGAACTCTAAGAATTGATTGAAATAATAAATTTTAATCAATAATCCAATAATATGCAAGAATTTATATTTAGTATTAAAGTTTCTAAAATTTTCATTTAATTTATCCAATTTCTAGATCGAAAAAAAACTCTTAAAAATATTTGTTTACAATCCTATTCACTAACATGACAATTTTTCATGTTCTCCTAATATAAAATTATTCTAATTTTTAAAACAATAATTTAATGATGACATGTGTACAATGCCATTAATTACTAATATTAAACATGTCGCTCCATGCATAAATTATCAAAAAAAAAATTAAACAAAAATTTCAACTCCCACAAAATTATCAATATAATTTATTCAAATACTAATTACATGGAGTGATTTTCGATTACTAGAATTGCTTTCATTTTTATATTACTAAAATGTTTGAGTTGCTACCATTTAAGGGATCCATGATCAATTCTTTATTATGTAACTGAGGTCCTCTTCTAAAATTAAGGGCTTGACATTTGGGAAAATATAATCCAACAGTACAACTAATAATAATTTTGCATGTTAAGAAATCTATATTTGGTTTGCATATCTCTCTCCTAAAATATATTTGCATCTGTCTCCAAATCGTGAAAATAAGGGCTTGACATTTGGAAAAACATAATCCAACAGTTCAACTAGTAATAATAACAAATAATAATTTTGCATGTTAAGAAATCTATATTTGATTTGCATGTCTCTCTTGTAAAAGATATAAATAAATTAAATATAAATATAATCAAGATATCTATCCAAACAAGATTTAACATCCTATCGTGAACCAGGAATAAGTTATTTCCCAAAATTTAATCCTTATAATGTGCCTCTGCTCTCGTACAAATATTATAAAACATGTCAAATGATTAGACTATATTTTAAATATTTTATACCACTTATTTTTAACATCTTCATATCTTTAAGTTATTTATATTATTCATTATTTTTACATTATAAATTTATACGTAAATTCAATTACAAATAATTTAACTAAAAAAAAAACTATATAAAATGTGACGTGATTCAATATAAAACATTTATTAATATAAACAAATTACTCAATTATAAATAATTTTCAATATAATAGTAAAAACTAACCACTATATAACTTTTATTATTATATATTCTATTTTATTTTTAATATTAATTAAAATATATATAATTTAACATTAATTAATATTTAAAAAATAATAATTTAACTAATTAACTTATAAAAATGTTCAACAAATATTAGTTAATTAATTGAAAGTATATTACAACCACTAATTAATTACTCTATTTATTTTTATAGAAGATTCACCCTACACACATTCTAATTATAGAAGTTTTTGCAACCAGCAATTCCTCAATATTTTTATAGTATATTATTTTATTAATTGATTAGTTATAAATATTGAAATCACAGTTTCCTTTTTAAAAAGTTACAATATTGTATTCATAGAAACGACGTTCACGTTTGGGATTGTATTTTTCGTCGATCGATTTGTAACCGAAAAAAAAAAATCTGTGAATTATAATTACAACCAAAGAGTCCATAAAAATACTTTGTTTCTGCATTTCCGAACCCTGAATTAATGGCGGGACGGTTTGCTTTCAGATTGATTAAAAGTTTAGACTAGAAAACGAATCTATACACGAATTATTGTCCCGCAAGCTAGACAGGATTCTGAGAAGCTGGTTCGCGTACCGTTTCGTTCTCTGCCCACATTCAATTTGCATCACCACCAGCAACTTCTCGAAGGTGCCCATGTCCACTATTTCCCTCAGCATTTCTTCTTCCCCACAATTGAAACAGATCGCCGATAAAATCCTAACACCATAATCAGTCGCAGTCTGAGATACCACCAGCAGGCTTCTGACAATGGTCGGCACCGCCAGAGCATGCGCCATTATGGCGCACCGCCCTTCCGAAGTAGTTGAAAGCGCCTCCAAAATAGCCAAGGACGGTTCTATCACTGATCTCTCTGCGCCCGGAAGCAGCTCGATCAAAGCAGGAACAACACCCTGTGCCTTGGCTATTTTAGCACGGTTTTTCACCACGCTGCACAGAGGAAGCAAAGCTTTGAGGCTGGCCTTGATGGCGTAAACATAGGTGCCGTTCTGTTGAAACAGCGTCAAGAGGCCGTCTGTAATTCCGTCTACCGAACCGATTTCCCTGGCGGCGGTCTTATCGACGTTAGCTAGGGTTTCAACGATGGCTGCTGCGTTTATTTTTGACTCAACATTGCCCTTCGCCAGAATCCATTCCAGGGTTCGAATCGCGGGAGCAGGAGCCCGACTCAGATCTCTGAATCCAATCATATCCTCCGGGGAAAACAACGCAATCGCCGCGATGGCTTCTTGGACGGCTTCGCCATCCTCTTCAGCCTGGAATCGTTCCAGCACGCGGATCAGGGCGTGCAAAACCCCCTCCGCTTTCAGGCATCGTCTGTTTCTTTCCGCCTTGGCAAAATTCGCAAGCTTTCTGAGCGCCTCAAGTCTACATGAACTCCGCTCGTCAATGTCCCGCACAATTTGCCGCACCGTAGCAGGTTCCGGCGGGGGCTCTGGGGTTTGTATTTTGTGCGAGGGATAGGCATTAAGGCACCATTTGTGTATGAGACCACGAAGGGTGTGGTTAGGGATAAGGTCCTGCGTGTGCAGAACCTGACCCGTAGCAGGGCAAATATTGTTGCCCTGCTCGAACCATTTCTCAATGGAAAGTCGATCGTATGTGACTCCCGTGCAGAGGCTGACGGGGTCCGTCATAAGCTCGAGAGAAATCGGACATTTGAACAAAGGCGGGACACAGATCTGGAGCTCCTCTTGCGATGGCATTCTTTTATTTTATTTTTTGGCAATTCTATATTCCCCTGCCACCATCTCTTATATGTAGAAAAGTTTAATCGCTCAGTGAGAATGTGGTGGGGAAGTGAGTTTTTTAGGTTTTTTGTCTTTTTCTGATATGGGTTTTGTTTGATCCGCCCGCACATGCACACAGTATTCTTGGCTTCTGGAACAAGTTCGAACGCGAAGATTCCTCCACTCGACTTTTGACAGGAGGCGAATATTGCGTGTAAAGACCAAACATTTGCGTGGAATTGGGGACAAAATTGAAAAAAAGATGATGATGTGCAATTTAGTTTAACTGAAGGATAAAGAGGTGGACCCTTCCCTACACGTGTGACAGCACAGCATTGAATTAATAATATAAAACATCATAATCTTCGAGAATTCCGACGTATGAAAGCGCAGTCAATTCACAAATCGTCGCAATTGTGATAAGAAAGAGGAATGGGAGGTCACACTGCTTTAACATGAGATGAGATGAACTCACCATTTTGGTCGTCCATTACATTTTTGAATTGATTACGCTTATACAATTAAAAAATCAACATAATAATAAAGGTTCAAACTTATACAATTAAAAAATCATAAATAATTTTTAAAATTATAAAAAATAATATTAATTTAACTCATTTAATAATATTTGTTCAAATAATTTGAATTCATTATTATTGCGAAAAATAATCTTAAATTTATCTTTTCTTTATTGAATGTAAGTTTCTTCTTCCTAAAAATAAAATTAATAATAAAATCAAAACATCAAAACAAAATTATTTACATGAAGATGGAAAGGAATTGCATTAACAAGAGATGCTTATTTATACATCAATAAGTGAGATTAAATCTCCTAATCTGTAGGGGATTAAGACTCACAATGTAACTAATCATACGTAGGAAATAGCACGCATAACTAACATATGCTACATGTCAAACAAAGGTGTAACTACACCATGTGACATTTATTACATGTAGGCTAGGATAAATCAATTATTCTAACATTCTTCCCCCCTTAATTGATTATAGCATGAAGAGAAGAAGAAAGAATTTTTTAATGCCTCAAACTTACAACGTGCAACTGACTTTGTTTGTCATTTTGAAAGTTTCTATGCCATTTCTCGTTTTGCTTGCTATTGTTTGTCATTTTTGCATACATGATGTTGTTGAAAATCTTGTAGATTCTTCAGAAACACTTTGCATATGAAAATATTAAGATCCCAAAAGATAGAATAGTTTCTACAAAAACCTAGTAGTTGACCTAGATTATCTTCCCAGATTCCTTATAACTTGTTACTTGGACTCCCAAACCTGAGTAACTGGTCTCAAGAAATTCAAAGTTCCCAAGGAGAATTGCTTACCCAGAGTTCCAAATACCTCTTACTTTTGCTTCATCGAGTTTTCTAACCTAATTAACTTTCCTAAAGAAACTCAAAGTTATAAATGTATGTTATTGACTCGGATTTTTCAAACCTGAAGACTTGAAAAATACCCAAACGTTCTCAAAATTATGACACGCTGCTACTTAGAATGAGTTCCCCAGAGTTTTCAAGGTTTAGTACTGCTAGAAGTTCCTAATACCTGAAACTTGCGTAGGATTGTTATTTAATATAACAACTTAACTCAATTGTTCAAACTTTTCTATAATCAACAGGAACAATTACTAAGTTTTCAAGAGCATTTACCAAGTCTTTCCAATGTGAGTCACAACAAATGTCAGAAGTAGAAGAAGAAGCAACTTTGATTGAAGAAGTTCCTGAGCTTGCACTTGAAGAAGTTACAGGGCCAAGTAGGAAAGGAAAGACTAAAGCAAAGAGAGTTGAGACTTCAAAGGAAGCAAAGATGAAGTATGAATACAAGGGATACCCCATTGAGTCTTGCATTGTATCCAAATTGTCTGAAATCAATGACACTGACATGGGACATGTTTCCATAAATGAGTTATTGGAAAAATTTAAAGCCATAATAAAAAAACCACTCATGTAAGCAATGATAAAGAGTGGAATCCTGTAAGTTGTAGCCTTTCCAAGCTTTGCACAACTTTCTAAATTTGTCCTAGAATGTGCTAAGTATTATGATTCTTTCACTAGAACGGTAAAAGACATTGTAGGCAATGTGGAGGTTAGAATAGATGCTCAGTATTTTGACTATTATTTGAAGATCCCAGCAAAACCTAAAGTGCTTGACTTATCAATGGAAAAATCTAAAAATCAATGGGAGAATAAAACAATAGATTGCATCAAGATAATGAATACTACTTATCTGAAGAAACCAAAACAACCCTCAAAGTTTTCAAAGCAAATTGTACGGTCTGACTTGATTCAAGAAGTTGATGATATAACTTAGTTATTACGTAAAATCAATGAAGAGAAAAATGCCAAGAAATTTTCCACCTAGATGTATGTCTACATAAGAGCTATTGATGTCAATAAGAGTTCCGCTATGATTGAATGGTCAAGAATGATAAGTGACAACATTGATCAGTAGTTGAGTAATGTATTGTAGACTCTTGACTTCAAAATGACTTCATATTTAGTATATGTTGTATCATCTAATGGATCATTTTCTAGGCTAACTACAAAATGGATGTTGGAAACGGAGCCCATATATAAATATTACCCTCAATTGACTCTTTTTGAATACTTCAAGCATTATAAGAGGGTAAATGATGCATTATGTTTTGAAGTCATTTATAAATTGAATGTTGCTTTAAAAGACAAGCGAGTATATGATGTAGCTTGGGAGACAGTTTTCCAGTTTGGATGTGTTTTTATTCAATTCTTGAATTTCATATATATCAGAGATAGTGGTTTCACATAGACACTAGTAAAATTGCCAAGGTATCCTAGTGATAAATGGATTCTTATAGAGTTGTATAGGCAGTTGGTGGAGTTGCATGATCTTCAGTCAAAAAGGCATAGCACAAAACATAATTTCTCTTGAATATATGCATATCCCTGCACTTGAAGACCTTTGGATTGATTGTAGAGATGAATTTGAAGTGAGAAGAAGAGATAAAAATAGGATAACTATGTAACAAATTTCTCTTTTGATTTGGCTACCATTCTTAAAGACATGGAAGATGATGGACAAGTAATTCATGATTCTTATCATGCAATGAGAGGAGATAATGCTTCACTCCCAAAAATTGACTACAAGAAGAATTAGGTAAAGACAATTACTGAGATAACTTCAATGGCTCTCGTTATGACTTCAACATGGCTTCTTAGTAAGGGCTACTACATGAAGCAGCTAGTAATGACAGAAATTGGCCAAGTAAGCTATAAGAGGAAAATGATGCAAGAAGAAGGTAGTCAAGAGCCAAAGAATAAGTTGAAACTCAATAAGAATGATGATGACACATACTCCCTAGTAAAAGAAAAGGAGTCAATTTAGCGAGTTACCCCTACATCTCCTCGGGTCTCTTCCACGGCCACTCCTACTTCTACCACTCCTATTTCTAATGCACCTCCCATATATTCATTTTCATTACCAGTGAAGAACATACTAGTAGTGAAAAAGGTAGATCATTCTACAGTCATATCACCTCCAAAGTCTCCTAGCTTCAAACCTCCTGAGAAACTTATTTAAGAGACTGATGTTCCTCCTCCACCCCCATCTTCTCCACCTATTATTCCTCTACCTCCTTCTAATGATCAACCCACCATTCCTTCTATTCATACTTAAAAAGAGCCAAAGTAGGTAACTACTGGAGAAGTGATCTCATCTCAAGAGGCATCATAGCAAAAGGTAATAGTTGAACTTGAGACTAAAATCACTAGAGAAGACAAAGAAGCAAAGAAAGAGAAAGATGAATAAATAGTTTCCAATATTGTTCAAGGTATTTCATATCCAAATAAATTTCCTTCTTAAGAGATAGTGGTGAGATATAATCAAGCAGAAAATGGTAATACATTCAGCCAATTCCATTGGTATGGATTTCTCTTCATGGTTGGCATTGCAAACAGCTCCTGAATCAAAACAATAAATTAACTTGGAAGAGATAGACTTGTAGCTTCTGAAAATTCTTGATCATAAGGGTAAAAATCTTAAGAGTTATAGAGTGACTTCAAAGATGATAATTAAGCCTTCAGATCAAAAATTTGTAGAAATATCAGTTCCTCCATAGGGTAAGCATAAAAGTGAAATCACTGAAGAAAACTTAGCAATGACAAAGGTATCCCTTGGAAAAGTCACTATACAGGGCCTAAAGCAAGACACGAAGACCCTTATCAACATTATTTTTCAGAAGCTTGATGAAGAGAAGGCTGATAAAGCCAAGTTAAAGGAAAAAATTTATAAGTTGTGTGAAATAATTATCAAAGTGGCAATATTTGCTCCTCGGCAACCTTTACTTTCAAGAGATATGATTGATCAACAAACAATGATTGAGGTAGAGGAAACTAGTGACAAGGACAAATTAGTTGAGGAATGGATAGAGAAAATGATACAAATCGCTTAAAAATGATTTTTTGAGGTCTCAGGTATTTTAGCTGACATTGAAAAGAATTAGCATAGCTAAAAATAATGATGAAGGAAATTAAAAGTGAGAATAGAATATCTGAATTGCAACAAGAAAGCCTTCAACAAATAAATGCCTTAAGTGAAAAGATTTTGATTGAAGAAAATATTATTCTAAAAAGATTAATTATAAAAGCAAAGCAAGAAGAACACATCATATATTTTTGCATGCACATTTTTGGAGCAATGCTTGAAGAAATGAAAACTCTAGAAGAAGATGCTCACAATGTGAAAGTAGATATGGAGGGTTGTATCTTCTACCTCGTGAATGTTTAGTCTGAAAAAATGCTAAGGACACATAAGCAATTACATCAGCAATTCAAGCAAGTAATTGAAAAAGCCACGACTCCATTCATAGCAAAATCAATAAAGGAGTTAATAAAGAGTCAACAACAGATCAAAAGGCTGGAACCTAAGCTTGAAAAGGTGAAAGGATATTGTAAGAAGCTGAAAAGGGAACTATTGAGACTTGAAACAGAAAGGCAATCAATTACCAAATCAGATGATGTAGCCATTCAGTTTATGATGTCTCAACACATCAAGTACAAGGAAAAACATAGAATAGAGGTTCGTGAATTTTTATGATTTCTATTGCTTTTTTTTTCAACTTCTTCTATTTTATTCAAAAACATATTTGAATTAATTTTGTTTTAAGTAATTACTTTGTAAGTAATGTCACTTAGAGAAGTTACTTGTAAAAGTAGGTTATTTTGTAAAATGTAAGACTCAAGTAACTTGGCTCGATATCATTAATTAAAATCATATTTTAAAAATAAATTACTTAAGCAAGCTATACGTAACATGCAAAGAAGTTGTATTTGAACCAAATAGTAAAATCGAGAAGTTCTACATGTCATCAGTCCTTGCATGCCACATAAGAGAAATTCAAGGAAAATATCTCTTAATGGTTTTTAGAATTTAACATAGCACATGGGAATTCGAGTTGTCTCCTAATTATTTTTGATATCTGAATTAGTATAAGTATGGGTGAAGGCCTGCATGTGAAAAGGATGGTAATTTTTGAGGAAATAAATTATAACTGTGGTATAAAAAATTTTAAGCAATCTGAAACTTTGCATTTAGATTTATGTATGTTTTTTATTTGAACTTTGTTCAAAGTGAATAAGAAGAAAGTTGATTTCTAAGAAACTTTACATCTAAGGAGATCATTTGGTGCATTATGATGATTAAAATGGTAAACTTTGTGTTATCTTTAAATCTGAATATGAATTCAAATCGTTCTTAATCATTTGTTGAAAGAGTTATCATATCTTGAATGTTTATCTATTTGTACAGATACAATAAGCTCTATAAAACTATTTGTTGTAATGTACAGTTTCTTTCTTTCTCATCGATTCTAGTCTTTTCATTCTCTACATTCTAATAACTTTTTTGCATAATTTTTGAATCAGTTGCTTATTTGCTACAATATCACTCTATTATGGTTGATGAACTTTGTGATTAACGTAACACCTGAAAATAAGATAAATTATGTATACCATGTCCATAATTAGTAGAGTTGTGAAACACTAAAATGTGAATAGTTAGAGTAAATAATCATAAACATACGAGAGCTTCACCGTTAAATAAAGGGGATTTAATCCGATGATTACCTAGGTAATTTTGCTAGCCTACAAAATATTTAGCCAACAACCCTAATCGGTGAGGATGATGATTTGTTATGCCATCAACTAAGGTAAAAATCCTTTTAGATACTTTGACATGGAAATTCAAATAAATAGTTTCTCAATAACTTTGATGGAAAATTAAAGAATGAAGTGTTAAAAGCAATCTCAAAAAGTTGGACTTGTAGAATGTCTTTGATGGCCGTATTAATATTATTTAGTTGTAAAATATAATTAATTTTTTTAGGAAATCGTATTAGATGCAAGGTGAAATTTTAGGGAGGCCATCAAAAACTATAAATGGTTATGAGAAATATATTTATTGACTCTATTGTTTGCTTCTTCTACTATAATTTATATTATCATTGCATGGTAATGTTGAATAAATCATCTTGTTCAAATTTTGTACCTTTTGATTTTTAGTTTATAGCCAAACATTTTTAGAAGCTTATTTAAAATAAAGATGTCATTGTGATTTGATCTCAAATCAATTAACTTATAAATGTAATTCTACACTAAACTAGGGTGCTCGACAAGGATTCATTAAAAGTACCCTATGATTGAAACAACTATCTAAAATAAAATAAATAAAACTATTATGATTTAAGGATACTCTATCTATGTTTGATTTGGTTAAACACGCTTAACCTGCCACTACTTAGTTTCATAACACAAAATATATCCAAACCACTTCAATCTAATTATTTCTTTGCATGGTCTTATGTGGAAATTATTTTACTGAAGTTGTGCGACTTAGAAGTTAACCAAAAGATTTGATAGAAATATTATATTATAGTAATTTTCTTTGATATATTTTAGTGTTCTAAATGTAATCTCACCCAAAGGGAGTTCACTAGTTCCTCAAATTCAAGTCCTTATAAGGTTTTCCATTTCATTATCTTCTTAGACATTGACTATAATTTTCCTGGATTTATTTTAGTTTTTGAAATGTAATCTCACCCAAAGGGAGTTCACACTAGATCTTCAAATTCAAGTCCTTTTAAGGTTTTGTCATTTCATTATCTTCTTAGACATTGACTATAGAACTATATGTTGTTTTTATATAAAGATAATTGTATTTATTAAAATCGTAGTATAACATTGATACAAAATTGGAAATGAACGCGACAACATAGATACCAAAGAACATTATATATTATGGTGACTCATCAATATAACTAATATTCACCACAAAATAATATTACAAAGATGGTTATCATAAAAAGATGATCAGTTGGTATTCACCATCCATTATCTACGTTGGTAAAAAATATGGCTTAAAAACACACAACAAAAATATTACTTATACAAAAGTATTAACAAAATAGTAGAGCAAAACATCAAGGCAAGTATGAACTTAATACATAGGTAGCAACAAAAGTAGTGGTGTTGGATCATCCTTGGGACGTTGATTAGTTTCAGAAGAGGGCTCTCCCATAGGCGGATCTAGCACAACACACCCATCATGTGTGTTATCGAGAGGGGTCAATGAAACTATGATTCCAAAATCAAGAGGCATAGGCATATAAAATCCTTATTGACTCATATACCAAGTAAGAGAATGTTAGAAATGTGTTGTATATTGTTAATGTTTTACACATGAACACATGTCTAGATTAGACATATGTAATTGGGGTCTTGGGGGATGGGGAAACTAGTTAAGGGTTTGGGGATTAGTAACACATGATGGGATTCTCAAGCAGTGCCCCAATTTTTTTTGGAACATTATGGATCTATTTTTAGGTGGTTTCAACCCATGTTTATATAGCCCATGACATTGTTATAATGATTTAACATTTTCCTATTGATGTGCCTACAAATATTTGCACATGTATTCAATATTTAAATTAAAATTGAGAAGTATTGTATTATATTTCAAAACAATTGAGTTAATACAATAAGGAATAAGGTTATCATGTTTTTCCTATAAGGGTTTCCAAGGTGAAACATTGTGCATTGTGTACTATTGTGTGTATGCCATTTATCTTATTCTATTTTTAGATTAATGATTGTGTTAGTATTGCTTCTCTATTTAAATTTTATTGAACAATTTCCCTTCATTTGGTAATAGAGCTAAGTTTTAGCTTTGTGTGAAGAGTTCAAATTTCTTTTACCTTTGATAAATAGTTTCATAAGTGGGAGCCTTATGTGTGGAAATATTTATGTGAACAAGAAACTAGAAGCACAAGAATGGATATCAACAAATTTAATTATCAATATTTTCAAGTTGTAGAAGCTCAAGATGGAAGATCTCCTTGTGGACAAAGATCAGTGCATTGTTGTATCATGACTACAACATGTGGGTATGAAGGTATAAGGTTTGGAAAATATCAATGGGAAGACTAATAATTCAATCATATTTTTTCTTTTCTTATATGTATAGACAAATAGAACTTTTCAGGAATTATGGGAGGATTTTGGGATGTTGTATCAAATAAAGTCTATAGTGAACAAAATTTTCTCCAAAAGAAATTGTATCCATTGAGAATGAATGATAGTGACTGTGTGGCAAAACATTTTAACACCTCTAATATTTTGGTAAGTTAATTAATTTCTATTGAAATTAAAATATATGAAAAAGAAAAGTGTATTACTTTCCTTTGTTATTTACCTAACTCTTAGGACGATTTAGTTACACAAATAAATAGTATTGCATTGAAATTAAAAGTTGAGGGTGTAGTAGCAGCCTTATTATCAAAAAAAATGAAGCAGGATTCATAGAATATTATCAAACAAAGGATGCCTTATTTGTGAGAGGTCATTCCCAAGAGAGAAATAAAAAGAGGTTAGGACAATCAAAGTCCAAAGGTAAATCTAAGTCTATATAAAAAGATAGAAGAAAATGTTGGAATTGCGATAAAGCACGACATTTTAAGAAGATAACATATCTAAAAAGGTTGAATGATGAATCCAAAAGCATGCATCAATTTTGAAATGCATAATTACACATACAATTCTTGATCATGAGAGAAAACTCTATTCTTATTATGCATTATTCCTTCAAAGCAATACGTAAAAGTCTTTAAATAAATTACAACCCAAAGATAAAGTTATCATGCACAACTAAAATTCTATTAAAACAAAAAAACTACTTAGAGTTAACCTAAATTTTTATTTTTAACAGTTTCTAAAGCTTGGATAGGCCTACTAACTATCTCATATCCTCTACATGCCTAAATAAATGTTGAGGCAACCTAAGCATACACCAAAAATATTTAATTTAAAAATTCTATAAAAAAAAATCCAATTCTACATAAATAAACATGCCCAATGAAGACTCAGGGGATATATTATTAGTATCATAAAACTCACATGCATACCATGATGCATGGTTGATTGGCTCAAGTGCCTCTTTTCTAAATCCCACAAGAAGCAATTTTTTTAATATGAAAAATTCAATGAAGATGATATCTTCTTAGGAGACAACTCAACTAACAAAATTGTTGGTCAAGGAAGATTCAAGTTGATTTTTAAAGACAAAAGGATTAAGACCCTCCCTATTTATTCTACAGATTCTAGTTTTGGTTAGAAATCTAATTTTTATAAGTAAGATGAATGATGTGGGTGTGCAGGTGATATTTAATAAAGAAAGTTTCAAGATGGTTCGTGGAGCCAGGGTATTGGCAAAAGGAGTCCACATTGGAACATTGTTCAAGTTTGAGGCAAGTATTGTGAGCAATGGGTCTACTAACTCAGTTGTCCCTGAGGTTTAAAATAGATCAAATTGGACTCTTATGTTGTTTACATAAAATACAATGCTCTAGAATTAGAGGATGGGTCATATAGGAGAGAAATTCCTTAGAATGCTAAAAAATAAATGTAAGGCTAAAGGAATTTATAATTATCCTCTAGATTTTCACTCCTATGAACATTATGTTCTTTGAAATCAAACTAGAGTAATTTTTTCTAATAGTTCTACTATGCATATGGGATTCCACAGTTAATATATACTGATGTGTTTGGACTTGTGAAAGCTCCATCACTAAGAAATCCATTATATTTAATTGTTAGGAAATAGTGTTTAGTCACATGAGAAAATTTATAATATTTTTGTATGTAAATAATGAGTTGTTCAAACAACTCATGTAGATAGGTTTGATAGAGAATAATGTGGGATATAGATAAATCCTATGGATTACTTGATAAATTATAACTCCTAGTTTTTAGGAGATAGGTAACTATATAATTATATGTTCTATTATTGATTCAATAATGAATTAGTCAGGGAGTAGCAAGGTCATAAAAGAAACCATTCCCCCCATCACAACTTGGAAGACATCAAAAAGAGAAGAGGTTGGGGCACGATGCTAGTTTGAGCGCCCAAAAGGAACAACCAAAGGGACAAAATATTTCCCTATCACTACCAAGAGATCGAGAGGTGTATACAGGTCTAAAACAAGAAGGCCCTGATTCCACCACATAGATATTTGTTCCTTCAAAACAAGATATTTCTACACCAAAAGTTGGGGAATTTAAAAGGAAAGCAGTGACTCTTGAAGCACCACCTGAGAGGGGACCTTCCCCTAAGGATAAAAAGGAAGCCACACCAAAACTAGAGAAGGAACCATCCCTAATGTGTCAATAAGAGTCGATGCTTGATGACACACAAGTGGACATTGGGAGTCCCATTGGTGAAGAGGGGGACGACATAGGCACAACTTTGGACACTAGTGACCTAGATGCTAGCACAAGTCACCAAAATGATGAACCAGATATTGAAGTACTTGAGTGTGACCCCAATAGAGTGAAATAACCTATCGATGAATTTGCATAGCATCATCTACTAGCTACTAATTTAAATCCTTTCATTTTTGCCCAGTTCCAATAGAACATCCTAGAGAAGGAAATTTATATGTGGTAGTATTTCCCCAAAGAGGACTTGAAATATCAAACTCGACATGATCTCTCCTTTTATATGGATGTATTTAATGAAGAGTGCCATTTTGAGCTTCCTTTGGATAGTAATGTTTTGGTGTCAGGAGAGATGTAACTTCTTGAGACATTTTGGGTGGATCATTGATAGTATACGTCATCCTAAGCAAGCATGAACCTTATTATGTTTGATATCAAGGTGATAAGGTAGAATGATTTACATGATTTTGATGTGAGTCAACTTAATCAGGAGCATCAAGAGGTCATTACTCTATAGTGCCATGAGTGTGTTGAACGAATAAAGCTTGAAGAGGAATTAGAAGAGGTCAAGCATCAACTAGAAGTAGCAACAATGTCTAGAGTCAAGACTCGAACACTCTACAAGATAATTTTGTAACAAGAGCTAGCGCTTGCTGATGGAGTTCCCCTTGAAGGAGAAAGTGTTGATAAATTAAAGACCCTAGTAAAACTTTTGTAAATCCCCAATGTGAGCAGACTTGGCCACAGAGCAGTTTATTGAGGATATTAAAGTCTGTAAAAAAAAATTGATTAGAGTTGGTGCTATGGTTCCCATCCTTGATGGGTTTTCTATCAAATTAGCACAACCTACTAAAATTATGGAAGTTAGGCTTCAAGCAAAACAATTTCAGTGCTAAAAACTAGTTAAGAATATGCTTACAATAAATGATAGAGCCAAGCACACTAAAGCATTACAGGATGTGAAGGCCCTTGAGAATAAGATAATCACTCATCAACAAGAGCTAAACACCAATTTTATAGCACTCTGAGAACAAGTTTTAATAGAGGTCAGAACACTTGAGGACATTCACGAGGATGTTATTGTATCACTTAAGCATTTGACAACTCAAGCGGGTGACTTTCTAAAATAACCTGAGGAGACCAAGGGACTCAAAGAATAAGTAGAGATTACATCCAAGTTTTAGATTGCATTGAATCACTGGGAGGAAGTAAAGCACTAGGTCGAGGACATGAGACTTGAATTTTTTATATTTGAGGGACCTTAAGAGGGCACATCGTCCAAGATGGACTATTGGCTTAGTATTATTGGCTTAGTGTGGGGTGATGTTGGGCCCTAAATTTTGTATCTATTTATCCTAAGTACTTTTTGAAGATAACAGTGCAGGAGAGACATGGTGCATAAGGAAGCATAGGCACGAAAGAAAGGTAGCATGGGAGAGATGCAGTGCAAAATACCATGGCATGGAAGAGACAAGTCACAAAGAATAAGGATACATAAAACATGGAAAAATCAAGAACATAGGACTCAAACAATAGCAAAAGACTTGGGTAAGGGCATGAAAAGTAGAAAGGGTTAGAGTATAGTTCACTCAAACATTGAAGAAGATTAGTCAAACATGAATCTAGCATTGGTTTGGGAGAAGATAATGGTACGACAATGAAGATCCAACATAGAGAGAATATATAGGGGTAGTTAGGCTCGGGTCATTATGAATTCAATGTAATAGCTTCCCTCAACTCATTGTTATTAATGGTCATTGGCAAGTCATCACTATGTAATTATTTATGTAACTAAATGGTCGGGGTAGAACCATGTATAAATACCCCCTAGTTTTGCTTAGTGTGTTGGTTGGCAACTATAATCTTGAGCTATCATAATTTTGGATGTGACTTATATAAAGAGTGAAAGAAATTACTTATGTTGATAAACTACCTTATGTAGTTTGGTTATGAATAAAATATAATCAATAATCTTTTATTCTCAGTTGGCACCCATCTTTTTATGTGACTAGTTAAGAAGGGAATGAATGATTAGTCAAGAATTAGTCATGCCATCAAATAAATATTTAGAACTAAGTGCCTATTCAAGCACCCTAGCATAACGAATTAAATGAATACACCGTCGCATGACGAAACCAATGGGGACCGATCTTAGGCTACATGTTTCAAGTGAGCACGGGAGAACCTTTCTCACATGATATGCCAGCATGTTAACTAGTTGGACCTCTTATTCTCTTAGGCATGCAACTAGGAAAAGTCATACTAGACTAAAGGAAAAGAACCCAACACTAATTTTTAGGGTGATATCATTGTTAAACAGGGCACTCCCACTAATTTATAAAAGGATACACAAGTATAAAACACAAATAGTTGCCTTCACGATTCTACCATTTCATAGGTCATTATCACCAATACGTAGGTTAAGTCAGTCATTTTTTAGGTCAAATCCATTGTTAGGGTTTTTTATCTCATCATTTTTAGCTTGTATGGAGCCGAAGATGTTTTCATTGATACGCAGTTTGTTCTTGTTGATACGTAATTCATTCCTGCTGATACATAATGTGTTCCCTTAATTTTCATGAAAGACAAAAAAATTAAAACATGGGATAAGTGATATCGTTGTTACATAGGTCGATTCCTCTGATTACATGAAGTGAATCTATCGATACGCAAGTGACAAAAAATAGAAAAAAAATAAAATAAGATAAAAAAAGAAAATCAAGCTCAAATTTGATCTAACTTTATAATTAGAGGAATTTGTTAAGTTTCACAAGGGATTTTGGGTGTATGGTCCCATTGGGCATGCCATATGTAAACACGTGATTATGAAGGAGTTAGTTTTGTTAATAGTATGAAATTAATTTTGTTGTTAGTATGAAATTAAAAATGAATGCATAAAAACCTAAAACCCAAGTGCATGTCCTCAAATTGGGCAAGGACAAGGAAGAGATAAACAAGCACAAAAAATACAAGCAATACAATATACCTTCCCTTTAGATCTTTCTATCTTGTCAACATACATATTTATTTGGCTTGGATTGTATCAATGAAACGTGGTCACATGGGCAGCATCTCCCCTTGCACTATGGTTAATTTGATGAAGAATGAAAGAAATGGATGAAGCTTTTGTTAGATTTTTGCAAATTAAGTTTGCACCAAAAAACTTTATAAGAATATTAGGTGACCTCTCTATTTATAGTGTTTTCAAAATGATTTTAGCTTTTAGATGATAATCTATATGTGTGATTAAAGTTCAGTCTAATTTGGATAGTAAAATGTAAATAATATTTGGGATAGAGTTTGCATTGATTGAGCTTAGGTCGTATTTCTTATATTTGCTTGTATTTATGTTTATATTTTATAAATTTTGACAACTTGGCTTATGAAGTCATGACGATGATATTAGTTGAATTTTTAAATTTGCATAATTAGATATTTAGGCAATTCCCATAGACTTTTGTTTAGCGATTTGATTTATTTCGATTAGCTAATTAATCATGATTAGATTTTGTGTGATTTACGCAATATTGACATTTGAGTAATTGTTCAACTTAATTGGATGAGAATGTCACTTTCAAAGAAGCAATTTGATTTAGGATGAGTTAGATGAAGGTGATGATTTGATACAATGTATTACTCCAATTAGGGATGCCCTAATGTATTTTGGGATGTGCGTGTTGAATGTGTAAATAAATTTGAATGTTTTAATAATTTCTAACCTAATTTATGTATTGTTTACAAAAGTCATTTTGATTTATCATTTCATCACGGAAGTGATGAAAATATAGTGTCTACACTTCTTCTTATTAAAATACTCTAATAAACTGTTGATAGGTAAATTCTTGATTAACAAACACTTTAAATGAAGAAAGAAGATTGAGAAATATTTATTGACTTCTTATTTAACTTTTATCAATTGATTCTATATTTCTTTCATTTACCCAAAAAAATCATCTTCTTTTCTTTTTCCATGATCTTCAACCTATATAACGTTTTCATGAAATATAAAACCTAAGTTTTATTATTTACCTCATATAAAGACTTCAATTGTTTCTAAGGATTTATAAGCATCCTTTATCTCTTGAATGGATGTTGTGTTCAATTAAGAGTGTGATAGGCATGAGAGTATGTCAAAAAAAAATTACCCATTTCTCTCCTCCTTCAGTGTCCAAGCTTTTTTATAATTTTTAATCTCAATCTTCAACATCATCAAATGTAACCTATTTTATAGTTTTTTATGTATGAAAAAAAATCACCTCCCATTTTTTCTAACCTCATTGGATTTTGTGAAGCTTGAAATGAAGGGGATGACAAAAAGAAAGGAAATGAATTATTTGATTTAAATTAGGTGGACAACCAAATGACAAAAAAAAACACCTTTATGGAAAAAATGGTCATTTGATTTAAATTCAAATGCAATTTGAACAACTAATCATAATAATTTGAACATAGGACCAACGATGGCATGGACTTTGACTTCCCTATCCCCGACTAATTAATTAAAATTGAAATTTTTAATTCTAGTAAGACCCATCTATGGGATGGACTTTGACTTCTTTATCCCTCTTTAATTAATTAAAATTAAAATTGAACTCTCATTAACTATTAAATAAATTAATTTAAAATTTTGATTTTTAATGAAAAGTTTATTAAAGTCAACCGGTTTTTAAAATATCATTAGTTTAATTGGTAGACTATTCAAACATATATAAATAATAATTTAGGTTTATAGATTATATGTTTTTGGAAGAACTGTATAACAATTTTTTTGAATCAAAAAATCTAATATATAGCACTTCCAAAAACATGTAATCTATCTATTATGGATGGTGAAAGTATAAAATCTCTTAATTTAGATTTAATTCTTAATTAGTGTATACAAAATGATAAAGTGTTAGGGTTGAGTTAGAAGTTGTAAGCATTAAAATGTAGTTTAAAATGAAATGTTAGAGAAAATGAATTATGTTTTTGTAACAAATGTTTTTTCTAAAAAAGACATATAAAGGAATCGGTAACTCAATTGATAGAACATTCAAGCATACACAAGAGAGGTCCCAAGGTTGAGTATTATAAAGTCCATATAAAATGATAGCTATTGAATTGTAACAAGGAGCCTCCTAAAAGGACTTGCTCATAAAAGGGTCAATAGCTAAGTGGAGAGGATCCTAATATATAAATGGAAGGTCCTAGGTTCGAGTCATAGTTGCTTCTATAGATACTAAAATCATATTTTATATAATAAACTAATCTTGTACACTAGATAAATATCATTTATGGCTCAACCCTTCAATTCATGACCTTCCTATTACCAAAAGGTTTGTGTTTTCCATCTCACTATGCCTAAATGCATATCCTATAGTCTGGCCTTGATATTTTGATTATCTAGATCACTTGTATCCCACAATCTACATAAAATATGATTTAAATCTTACTCTGGAAATTACAGATATTTAATAACCTTTTATCTTTCTAGACACCACCATCTAGACTAGGACACTAGCATCGACACTAGTGTCCTAGATCTAAGGCTAGTGTCTAAGCCTTAAAATTGGTCAAATTTGTAAATCTTTTGATATGTATAGGTTTGCTTATTTGTCTTAATTAACCTTTCCATGAGAAAATTTTAAAAAGTGATATATAAATAAAAGTAAAATACCATTTGTTATCATCAAGTACAAATCAAACACACATCTATCTTAAACCAAGCAAAAACACCTCTCAAGCTTACAAAATTATCATATTCTACCATAGTTCTAAATCAATCATAGGGGCAATCTTCTTATAGGTCTGTAGCATTCAAAGAATAGCCCATAAGCAGTATTTATCAAGTTACAAGATAGATCACAAAGTATCTTTCATTATTAGAAAGATAGGAGAGAGAAATGGAGAACATTTATCCACTATGCACATGTGTTACCTTTTGCTTTTTCATGTGGGGAGCATGTAGGGTGCATCTCTTGAGTGGAGTAAGTAAGTGGGTGTGTGGGGTGCAACTCTATGGAGGCTCCACTATCTTAGTGCTTGGCTAAATACAAGTTATGAGTTAGCATATTATGGTCTTTAGTGGGTGAGTGAAGCATCAAGGTTGAAAGCATATGAAAGTGGAGGATAAAATACAAATTGCCACATGGAGGTGGTGATGCTTTTGTATCAAGAATTTCCACTATCTTTTGAACTATGCACAAAGTGGTAGACATTGCTTAGTGACCACTTATGCACCCACTGAGGGATTTGTGGGGCCCATACTAGCAGCGTGAGCCTTGCCAAGAAACTCCTACGTATAGGGTATTACTGACCCACCATGAAGGCCGATGTAGCTTCTTATGTAAAAAAGTGTGTGGCTTGTCAAAAACATGTTAATCTTATTCATGATCCAACCAGAGAATTACAGCCGCTCACTATGCCATCACCATTTTCCACATGGGGACTCAATCTCATACGAAAAATAAATCCTATTTACAAAGTGGGTTGAATGTTAGGGTGTGGAGCTAAAAGCTTCACCTAAGGCAAACAGGGAGGTTTTCGGAGCTTGACAGTCGCCAGCATCGGCAGGCCAAAACCGACATCGGTCAGGGGACAGTGCAAGGGAAACCGACTTCGGCAGGAGATCGGCCGGCGTCGGTCACCTCCAGGAAGACAAGGACCGACGTCGGTCGCCTGTGGCGGTCAGAACTGTTGTTGACGAACAGTCAGTTAAGTGAACGCATAGTTTGCATGATAACGACCAGTTCGAGTCTTTGAGCCGCTTGTCTAATTAGTGTCTGCATGAGATCTATATAATAGACTCATGGGCTATATTGTTAAGTGTAGAACTTGTAGAACCCAAGTGTGGAGCTTGGAGAGTTCTTCCCATGGTGGAATCAAGTAGGATTCCCCATGTATGTAAGATCAGGTTTGATATGCAGGGTGTCCCAGGATCATGGTGGAGATCTACATGTGATAAGTAAGATCAGGTTGGTCTGCAGGGATGTGTGTATGCGAGGGTCAGAACAGGATCAGTAGGGGAGCAAGATCAAGGTGACAGCAATACATCAAGAGCAGGATCATGGTGAGATCTACTTGGAGTAACGGTTCGTACTCGGTTGTACTGGATGTACAATGAGGTGAACAACAGCTTGTGTGAGTTGTTAGTTGTGACCTATGAGAGAATATTACTCAAGTGGGAAGATTACTTGGAGCCCTTGAGGAGGAAGCCTCACAGAGGTGGAAGAAGAGTGTGATCTCTTTGAAGCCATTCCCCTCACTTATGTAACAAGTAATCAGATATCCAAATTCATATTCAATCACCTCATTTGTCATTTTGACATTCTTTCTGACCTCATTTCTGATAATGGTGGCTACTTTAAAAATAAGGATTTCAAAGCCCTATGTGCCAAATACCAAATTACACAACACTTTTCCACTACTAATAATCCTCAAAGCAATGGCCAAGCTAAAACATCTAATAAAACCCTGGTTCAAATCCTTAAAAAAACTGTTAATGCTTTTGGTAGTGACTGACATCTACAATTATTTACCACTATCTAAGCCTACCATACCAATACTTGAACTCCAACAGGAGCTACACCATACTCCCTTGTTTATGGCGCTGAAGCCATTCTCCCTATCCAGATTGAGTTGCCTTCCTTGCAGATTTCAATGAAGAATATCATTGATGAAGAGGAATACCAAATTTCTCAGCTGCAAGAATTAGACCTACTTGATGAAAAGCGAGTAGTTACTTTAAACAACCTTTAGGCATATTAGAATAGGCTACGTCGTAGATACAATAAGCATGTCAAACATAGAGATTTTGAACTTGGTGACTTAGTCTTGAAGGAGAATCAGAAAAATATCAATGCCACTCATGAAAAGAAAGGAAAGTTTGAACCTAATTGGTTGGGCCCATTCATCATCACCACAAATTATGGATATAGAACATATAGAATGGCCACACCAGAGGGAGAAGCACTGAATGAACCCATGAATATTATGCATCTCAAGCATTTTTATACTAAACTTGCTTGAATATTGTCTATGAGGACCCCTAGTTGGGGTCATGACCATTAAACACTTTCCCTTCATCCCCGTTTCCTATCTATACTAGTTCCTATTTGATTTTATTCTCTTGTTTTGGTACCAATCTTAACCTTGATTTCGATTCACAAAGTACTACAGATAGTTTCAAATGATAAATTCAAAGAAAGTTTCTAGCAAAATTTTTTGATTTGGTCATCATCAGCACATCATTGAAATAAGTCACTCAGGACATGCATGCACAATTATTTTGATTAATGGTTCTTGAAAGTTGCATCTTTTTCATCCCTTGTCATGTGTCAGTTCGTACCAATCCTTGAAGCAATTCATGTACCATATATGTTTATATCATTCCCCCTACTATTGATTTATAGTATTTTCCATTAAGGTGGAATTACATTGACATGAGCTCCTTTTTGAACTATGTAAGTAATGCTTAATTCATGTTGAGGTCAGTTTGATCACTCCATTCCAACACTCTTGTCGTTTTACGAATAATTTAAGCTATGTTATCATTGTTATATATCTTGCAATCCTCAATTGAATTGAGATACTTAAAAAAACCTAAAATTTTGAAAATCTCAAAAAGAACCTAAAAAAATAAAAATAAAAAAAGACCTAAAATCTCGTTAAGAGATATTAAATTGCAAAAAAAATTGCTTTTTTTTTCTTCTTGTTCACCAGTGTTGTTTTTACTTCAATTTGCCTTTTCATTGTTCCTGATTTTCGCTCAACACTCTCATAATGTTGTGCAGCCAGTCTTATTTTCCTTTGTGTTCACATTTCATACCTATCATTGTTCTTTTGTCCCATATCTTTGGGAGAACTACATCTAACCTGAAGTTCATGTTGGATCCAATGTCTATGGGAATATGTAGGCAGCATCCTCTTGCCTATCGCATTTGGAGTCACCTTGACCACCCCTTCCTTATTCTTTTATTCCCCCTTTCCATTTTTGAACCATTATACATGTTGGACCTAGTGTCCATGAGTCATACTTGTGCCATCAAAAGTTCAGTTATTTATGCTTACACCAAACCATAATTGTAGACATGTAAATAGCCATAGGTCTATGTCAAACATGGAAATATGTAAAACATTCCAAAAATGTTCAAAATAATCAAAACACTCTTTTACTTTATTTAGTGTGCAAGGCCTTGTAAAATGCATATAAAGAGGGATATACATCAAACACACGGTAATAAGATTAAACAAATATTGCCTAAAGTGCATATAAACATTTTTACTACTTAAGCATTATGCCTTCGTTTGGTTATTCTCCCAGTATTATACTAATTACTCGACAACTCTGCATTTGAATTAATCCATCTTCCTTATTGGTTGCTTACTGAACTGCCATTAGTGACATTCCTCCTCAGACACATTCAGATTGCATGTCTAGTTTCCACACAATTTTTGCACACTACTATACGTTGTGCTATTTGATCCATGTTCTTCCCTACATTGATGGCTATCGATGGACGTATTCTACTCCCATCTTCCACATGCCTCAATGTAGGAAAAAAGTCATACTCCACTCTTTATATTGTACCTTACTCAACTGACACATCCATTGCATCTATCATCTCATTATGTTGAACCTACGTGAGTCATGCATGTCATCGCCTCATCATGCATCCCCTTGGATAGTGGGGATTACCTCCATGACAAACTTGTAGTTCATTTTTAGTCGTCCTTGGGTTTTGCTCGTGTTGAGCATCTTGCATAGTGAAACTCTCGCCTTCTTCGTTGTGGCTAAGGCTGAGGTTGAGGTTGAGCCTGAGGTCAAATCTCTATCTATTGTTGTTGTCACAATAGTTCTTCTACAAGGGCCATTACTTAGTGCAATGCATGAAATATCCACATGTTTACCTCGTAGATCATGTCAAGAGGTAGTGGTCTTTGATCATCCCCACCTAAGTTCCTATTGTTTCCATTATGTGTCATTTTCAACCTTCACACTTCTCTACTTTGTCGAAACCCTGCAAAATAAATAAATTCATGTTACAAGTTTGTTCTTAGGACAATGAATTAAGTAGACCTCATGATCATTGTTCCTCGATGACGTGTTATCCACTCCACCAACTGAATGGGTCTCGTGATGTCATCGATTCCATAAAATAGTCACACCACTTGAAAAAGTCACATCTATTCACCTTTTGACATGGACACATAACCCACAGTCAAACGGTCATCCCAATAAGGTAATTATGCACAGTCATGATATCCTTTATTTATCATGTCATGGCACATCGTAGATGTCCATGTCATACAATCTACATCCAATGTTTTATTTTGTTTTTGTATCTTGAGGTCTCCATGGGGCAGGTGGTTTTTTGAATATTTTTCAACTCTACCCCACCTTCTCCGATTGTATATGCAATACCCTGGGTCACGGAGCTTCATGTTGGCAAGGTCCCACTTAGTAAAACCCACAAATCATTGGTACTAAGGTACTAGGACAGAGGATACATACATAGCCACCTTTTGTCAAGACTGGATCTACAGCTCTTGAATTAGGCGCAATCCATCTTTTATCGCTCACAACACTAATAATTTTTTACCAAGCCAAATTTGTAAAACTTTTAAAGAAAATCTTTGCAGCGCTCCAATCAACTACAACACATATAACTCGGCTCATAGCGATGATGGCCTTTTGCCAAAAAGACTCTACAAATCCTGATAGATGCCATTCTTATAAAACTCAACTCGTAGCTATAGATGTTATCCCTTTGCTTATGCCCTCACATAATTTAAGAAGTCATAGCCTCCTCATGAAGGAACCTCTCCTTTGAGTAAGCTACATACCATTTGTGGTGCCTTAACCTTATTTTAGGCTCCTATTTATCCTAGCTTATCCTTCAGTAATACCTAAAAATTAGAAATGGCTTACAATCTCAAAATGAAATATAAAGCCCCAAAATCCAAAAGCATTTGTCTTGTTCTCAATCCAATTACAATCCTTAATCCAATCATTTTCAGTCCTAAACCATTTTTGGGATACGTCCTTCCCAAATCTACCTTACTAGGATAAACTCATTATTGGTTTCAATTATTTTAGCCGCCTGAAGATGTGTCCTTCCTTTACATGTATCCTTGCTTCGGGGCACCATCCATTTATCATTATCATTAAGACTTCACGTGTGGATTTGGACTTGGTTAAACAACAATATGTTTTCTATTGCTTTTATTTTCATGTTTATGTGTATGTGTTTGCTTGTTTATTTCCCTTTTTTGTTTTTGCCTTGACTTGGTCAATTATGCCAGCAGAGTCATCATCATGGTGTTTCATGTCACATAATTGTATTTGAATCAATCCGTTGGCATATTTTAGCATTATCATCATGATTTTTTATCATTGACGTGTTATTAATTGTCTATCGGATCGGGGATCAGTCCTTATGCACATTACAGCGAAGTCATCATGCATATTATTTCATGCTACATCAAAAATCCAAATCTGGGAGTCTAATCAGCAATGCTGCAGTGCAAATATCTCATTGTTCACTAAATCTCCAATCCCTTAACTACACGGCTAAATTATATGCTACTCATGATACATCTAAGCGTATACAAAAAGTCATGATCATTTTATTAAAATTCTTTCAATTCAATCACATCATTCTTTAATCAGTATCTTATTTTTCTGATTATTATTTATCTTATCACTTTGACCATTCGCAGGGCATTATTTTTTATGGCTTCTTTATTTTTTAAAAAGACATTGTACCTATGTTTGTCACTCCTCTCATTTTCAATTTGTGTGATAGGTTAAATCCTTGAGTTATACTTGACAATCAATCAATTAACCATTTACATCATTTAACAATGAAATTTGCCCTATTGAGGCAAATCATTTGGACCTATCAATGTTTTCATTCGCTCTACTGGAGCAATCTATTTTCATATTTTTACCATCATCTTCAAGACCCTATACCATCATTTCTACCTACTGGGGCAAATTCTTCTAATTCCAAGCCCTGTTCATGTTTGGGATCAGTTAAAGTGTGTCGCTTGTTTTGGAATGCATCCTTTCCACTTCTCCCCATCTTGGGGCCAATTTTACTCTATCATTCTTCACCATTATGATCAAAGTGTGCATTTATTAACTCATTTGGATTAAGCTTATCCATGAGTTAAGTTCGCCATTCTTCTTCCTCTCTTTTTTGACAACACATCAACGTTCTACATGCCCTCTCGAGGGGGCATCATGGGTCACTAATTATTTTTTCATCTAATATTTTAACAACCTTTTCATTCTTTGAAAAGTTATTACTTCAACAATGTCTAACAATGACTTTTGAAATAAGAGCAAAATATAGACACTTAAAATCGAACACTTTGTGTTGATTTTAATCACCCCTAATTTTTCTACTTCTAATTTATCATTACTATTCATCATCATTATTCATTATTTATTATTCACATCTTTATTAAGCTAATGAATCCAAATTAATTAACTAATCTTTTTTTAATAACAAATTTCATTGATTTTGAATATTTACAATTTTTATAAATCTAAAAATTTAATTATCCTCACCTCATGAGGTCATCTTCCACTCCATTTTCCTTTCCAAATCTCAAAGATGCCCTAAGCTCTACCTGTCTCTCATAATTGAAATATTATAATATTATCTTCCTCATCTTTCTAATTTAATAATCCACCTCATATTCCACTCAATTCCACTTACTAATTTTATATTATAACTTCTTCACAAAAGAATTTTATATTCATTTGTGAGTCCCACATGTTCTCCCCTCTAATTTTAAAATCAAGATTTTCATTTTGAATTAAAAATTATCTTTTATTCTCATCCCTTGATTCTCATCTCAAAATGGATAGTTCACATTCATTTCAAAAGTTTTATGAATTAGAGGCTCTTCATCCAATTTAGACAAGCTTCTCTATTCTAGACTTACCATACATGAATCATTCTAGGAGCTTTAATTTCTTCAACATTTCATCACTCTTTCATGCCAAGCCAAAGTCAAATCAAGTGTAGACAAGAGGAAATGTTTCCCAAACATGGAGTTGGCATTGCCAAAGACCTTTAGTTCTACAAGCCAAATTCAACCTCTTCAAACCGATTGTCAAACATATATTCAAGGGAGGTAAGATTGTTGTTTTATCTTTCCAATCGCATTTCATATTTGTTAGTCACATAGCTCAACCTAGAGATTAGACTTGAGACGTTGTCTTTCATTTGTTTTTTATTTATTCACTAACAATTGACTATTTCTCTCTTGGATTTCTATCTATAGCCACATCTTATTGTTGGGCTAGGTCATTTCCTCAAGCTCTATACATACTGCAAAGTGTCATCAAGCTCTATGCATTCTACAAAGTGTCCCCTTTTGGGTTTTGTCAAGAGTGATATAGAGAGGGTGGTCATTGATGCCTTGGGCCTGCCTATGGTCTTTAGCTTGGGACATTCTCATGAAATCACTTTTTGTGGGGAAGACTCGCGACCCTGTTTAAAAAATATTTTATGGGATACCTCTAAAGAGATTTTGCAATCAATTTGAAATGTTTTTGGGGAGGATTACCTTTGTCGCAATCCCAGAAGTAGGGTAAATTCAGATGTGGCTTCCATGTTAATGAGCAATCTTCTAGTGTTGGTGGCAGGCAAATAACATATCGCAGATTTGGTGGAGTTATTTGTTGTTCATGCGCATAGAGTGGGCTTGATGAAAGAAATTGCAGTTGTGAACTCAAGACCCTTTGTTAATTTGTATTTTCCAGTTCGAATGGTCTGGAGGTGGTCCCCATCTCAGTTTTCAAGGTTTGAGAACCCAAATCCGTGGCCCTTTTGAGCTATATAGAGAATATGCAAGGAGAATTTTGTTTCCCTTCTTATTAGCTAGGACACTTTCTCCCTTTTTTGGTGGCATCAGCGAAAATCCCTATAACAGAGTTGAAAGCTTGGAAGGTTGTGTCATTCAAGGGAGAGCGTTGAAGTTGTTAAATTTCTAGCAAAAATTTTTTTTCATGGTCGTCGATCGGCTCTTTCGTTTCTTTGGGGGGCCCTACGAGTTGTGACGATTGCAATGTAGGGTTGTATGAGCAATGTTTGTTCCAAACTGACTGTTGGAGGTGTGCTCATGAAGCAATAGGTGGCAACAGATTCTCAAAGTGGGAAGTGTGGTGCTTCTTTGGTGATGGTTGGTAAGGACTTGAAGATCTCAATGGTTATTATGGAAAATGTGGGTGAAGCTATGCCAAACGTTATTGTCATCTCAAATTAGGTGGGAGACTCTTGATTTTCTAGTCTAGGTCTTTATTGTTGTTTGGTTCATTGATTGTTGTGTTTGGAATGTTGGTGGTGTTATTATTTTTTGGTCTAGTTGTTTTGGTTCGCCTATATATATTTAATTAAGCTAGTTTTTTTTAGGGCCTTGGTAGTGTCAGTTGTATCGATATGTGAAGTCACATTTGTTATCCTTTTTTGAGTAATATAAATGGGTTAAGGACCCCTAAACCCTAGTATTTATCTTAAAAATTAGATTATGATATCCTATAATAATATGATATGTCACTTATATATTTAAGTGATATACATATATATATATATATATATATATATATATATATATACCATCAAATATCTTATATTATTATAATACTCCATGTATATTAATGATAATATTAATTAATATTATTCATATAAATATTTAATAGAGTACAATATTCAATATTTTATTTACATTAAATCTATTTATTAATTTTAGTGTGTGTATATACATATATAATCGATTTATATATCTATAGAATATTAAATTTTAATAATACCTAATATAATATTTATGTAGGTTAGATTTATAATACAAAATATCATAATATATATATATATATATATATATATATATATATATATATATATATATAGATATTTCTTAAATTATAATGATATAGATTTGCATTTATATATTATGGCTATAAATATTTTAGAATTTATTAAATATCTAAAAATACATTCTAATATAAATATTTATAACTTGCTTGATATATTTAATGCATATATAAATTTATCTAAAATATATAAAATATTTTCTGTATCTTAAATGTTAATATTATATATATAAGATATGGAAAATATCTTATTTATATATATATGATATCTTATAATAATATGATATGTCACTTATATATTTAAGTGATATAATCAAATATAATAATATTTGATATATATACCATAAAATATCTTATATTATTATAATATTCCATGTATATTAATAATAATATTAATTAATATTGTTCATATAAATATTTAATAAAGTACAAATTTAATATTTTATTACATTAAATTTATTTATTAATTTTAGTATATATATATGAATATTAAATTTCAATAATACGTAATATAATATTTATGTAGGTTATTATAATATAAAATATCATATATATATATAGTATACTTCTTCGATTATAATGATATAGATTTACGTTTATATATTATGGCTATAAATATTTTAGAATCTATTCAATATGTAAAAAAACATTCTAATATAGATATATATAACTTGCTTGACATATTTAATGTATATATAAATCTATCTAAAATATATAAAATAATTTTTATATCTTAAATGTGTATATATATTTTATATATAATATATAAACAATATTATATATATACACAATTACATTTAAAATATTTTTCATATTTTATATATATAAAAGATATAAAAAACATCTTAAATGTGTATATATAAAATATATTGTATATATATTTTATATATAAATAATATATATAATATATATACATACTATTAATTACATTATCAATATATGTAAATAAAATATTTTAAATTTTAAACTATTTTCTTATTAAAAATAAAAAATGAAATATCTAAATATCTTCATAAATATGAGAAACTCAATATTAAAATTTACAATTCAAAAAGTCATATCATGAATAATATTAAAAGGCCCTCAATTAAATGAAAGAGATTTGAAATATCATAGCACCATATTAAATGGGATCCTTAATAATGTTCAACGCAACTTGAGATGTTTTCATAGAAAAATATAAAGCCATTAGATTATTATATGTAGCTGTTTTTTGTTTTTTTTTTTGAAATGCAAATTGGAGGGTAAAGTTGCAGTAATTACAGTTATTGATCTTTTGGAGAAGATATCAAACTTGTCTCTTCCATTTTTAATAGTGTTTATGCCTTTAATTAATTGAATTGTTTTGAAATGCAAATTGGAGGGTAAAGCTACACTGATACAGATATTGATTTTTTGAAGAAGATATCAAACTTGTCTCTTTCATTGTTAGTAATTATTCCTTTCACCAATTAATTGAAGATATTGGGGGGTTAAAAAATGGGAATGGCATTTTACTTTTTTAATTTTCTATGTTGTTTATTTAATTCATTATTTTATTATTTTTTTCTTTTTAATTTGATTTAATGTATTTTATTTGTATTTATATGTTTGATTTTTTAAACATTATGTTGGTTATTTTAGTATTATATTTTTATTATTTATCGTTTCAGTTCTAAATTAATTAAAACTGAATATATTTATACCAGTACAACTTTTTAATCTTGGGATGTTATTATAAGAATGTTTTATCAATGTAATAATTTAAAATAATCTAATTTCTTACATTGTGGTTTTAATACGATACAAGCTAGGAGCAAACAAAGTGTAAATGCAGGGAAAATAGGTCAACTTTGTGCCACCAAAATCAACACAATTTCCTCAAAAACACTGATACAAAAAACACCATAAACCACTAAATTTTTTAAGCAATTTCCACCTAATTTGAGACATTAATTGTACTAAATGTAAATAGTGATAAACTTCCCATCATTGCCTAATAATCATGTCTAGCCCATCTTTATTTAAAATCAGGTCAAAAAAAAAGAGTTTAATGAATGGTTAAAATTTTGGGGCATCCACAATGATTTAACTCTTTAAAAATATAAATATGACAAAAATAAAAGAAAGCTATACCATTATAACAACATCGGCAATCCTAAAATTGAACACCCAACCTATCCAAAATAAGAATTAATTTACATAATCTTCATAGTTAACCGAGACAGGAATAGTCCAAACAAAATGAATATAACATAAGTTATGTCACTGAAATCAAATAGAATATAAAACACTTTCCTTATAACATGTTAATTATACAATAATATTAGACGTGTTTATATAAATATTTACAATCACCATCTAGTTCAAGGGATCCTATATTAAAAACTCAAACCATGCTTTCACATTTTAATCATACAATATACCTAAAGTTTAGATGAATAGACAAAGCTTTATTTATCACGAATATCAATGTTCATCAAAAACCCAATAAAAAAAATCTTTTCAATTTCAAGAGAATGAAATTACCAATAGAGGCGAAATGCATGCTCATCAACACTCAATGATATAATCTTATTCATGTGACATTAACACGAGATGAAATACTCTATTCATATGACCTTAATGGTCAATGATGTCATTGGATATGATGTCAACATAAAATTCGATTTAAATTTAAAAAATAATAAGGAAAATAAAATTAATTTCAAATTTACCAAAACGATGACTACATAATCATTTGATGTCAACATAAAATTGAATTTAAATTTAAAAAAGAATATTAAGTAAAATAAATTTTATTTCAAATTTACCAAAAAGATAATTACATAATTAAGTCTATAATAGTTCATCCTCCTTGTATTTACTTTCAAAAGAAAGAATTATAAGGTCATTTGTTTTAGAGGCATTCGTGTGGCTCGTACTTTTGGGCTTGGCTTAGGAAAAAGTAAGCTACTTAAGTGGAGGTGGAAGGGGACTCAAAAGTTAACTAAACTTTGAAGGAGTAGTTAAAGGAAACCCAAGTTGGGCGGGGAAGGTGGAATTTTCGATGACAGTAATGGAAAACACATCCGAACATTCTTTGAAGCTCTTGGTGAGGCGACTAATAACTTAGTACAGGGCAAAGCTATCTAACGTGGACTTTAAATAGCAAGAGATAAACATTGGAAAAAAGTGGAGGTGGAAGGGGACTCAAAAGCTAATTTTGGTAGAGCCCTTGGTAAAGAGAAAATTGAGCATTCACACATAGCTATTAATAACAATAATAACAAGCAACTTCTAATCATGCTCAACTGTGTCAAAAGCATGCATGCCCTGAGATGTGGTAGTAAGGGCATTGATCATCTCGTTGATCGTGGGGGGCAAAGTTAAATAAAAAACATGGGTATTCCCTTATCATTTTAGACTTTCATCTTGGTGAACCCACTCTATTTAGCATTGTGGACAAAGAAAGGGGAAGGGGCCATGGTAGGAGTCCCTGAGGGAATGATTTAATAGGCAAAGGCCTTAAGTCATAAAATTATAATATTCGTTCCTATAATAATGACAAGAAGATAGACTACAACGGATGCACGTTGATAGACTTTGGCGGGTGCATGTTGCTCTTGCCTTCAATGTAAAGTTTGGACTTTATAGTGGAGACCACAACTACTTGCATTGTGTTTCCCTACACAACGCACACAGAATGGCTAAAACCTACACAGATCATAATCACTCAACATCTTAAATGTGTTACCAGTCTATATAAAGAAAGAAGATATGATGGACCAAACGCAGAGGAGAATTTAGGTGATAACACAGAGGTTTTCAGAGCATCAAAAGCATATTAGGAGGATATTCAAAGGTTTTCAACCATATATCAAAGGAGGGAATATAAATTGTGTAGGTCAAGGGCCCACATTTTTAGTAATCCCACTTGTTGCAACACAAGTTTTTAACCTCCTCGTACATTTCATGGATGGCCATTTGGTGTTCTCCGTATGCAAATGGTATGGCTTTCTTCCTTTAGCAAAATTCACTTCATTGCCCCTGTAATTTTTGGAGGAAATGCCTTGGGGAAAAACTACATTTTTTTATAATGATTTATTTTTCTTTGACTGCCTTATCATGCATTGTTTGAGAGATTGCGCTCAAGGACAATAGGGTATCACATCATCAACATTTGTTTATGGTTTTGCCATTGATTTTGTCTCAAAGACCACAATTAATCACAAGGTTGCATGCAAACTATTTGGCAAAATGCTTTAAGTTATTTTAGCCTCTTCATCTCAAAGAATTGAAATCCATTTTGGTTCGATGGACTAGGGAAGACGTGTGGAGGTAGAAGATGACCTTGATTACTCACAAGACCCTTATGGTGATGAGCAGATTTAGATATGATCAATAGGTGGAAATCAAAATGGGATTTGGCAAAAAAGGTTAATGAATTAGTAGGACAAAGCCCTAGAAAACAACGAATGGAGAACGCTTCACCATTTATAGAACATAAGGTGCAAGCATCTCAAGGGTCGAGCTCACCAAACAAAGATCTTGGGTTTTGTGAGGTTAAATGACCATAAGTATTAAATAACTTCGAACAACTAAGCGCTATGGGTGGGAACCCTGGCGAAGGCTTTATTAGAGGGACTCTAGAGACTAAAGATCTTTTGGGCCTTCGATGTAAGATTCTACTCAGAAAAGACATTGGGAATTTGGATAGTTGTTGTTTGGGACCCCTTCTTAAGGTATACCTTGTTTTTTTTACTATAACATGAAGTTGCTCAACCTTCTTTAAGTCGATAGAGGATACAGGGAGGATTTTTCAATAGAGATGATATGGATATCCTCTTCCTTGTCCCTGAGAAGATGGTCTTTGTGCTTTGACCCGAGATGGGAATCCTAAGTTGTATAACCTGTATGGGTTATTTCGCCAAGTTTACCCATAGCATTGTGGTCCTCTAGAATTTTTCAAGAGATTGGGAATTCCTTCAATTCATTTGTGGATTGGGATGAGGGAGTTCTAAAGAGCAATTCTCACTCCATGTCCAGGGTTTTGGTGGATATGGACCTTCAAGAGGGTCTCCTTGAGGTTATTGAGATCGTCATTGGTAACTAGCAATATTATCAAATTCTCGACTAATCAAAGGTGCCCTTTCATGGTGCATATTTTCATGCTTATGACCATCTAATAGATGCATGTTCTATGAAATTCACGAGATGGGTATGGATATCTAAGGTCATGGACTCACAAATCTCAAGAGAGCCAAAGAAGCCCCCTATAATTATTTTAGTAGAGGGTAAGAGAAATGTAGTTGAAGAGGATAAAAATCATGGGAAGGAGAAGGTGGATTTGCAGCTAGGGCATAAAATAATGTTCTCTATTGGAACGGTTGGAAATGAAGGCATCGAAAGGGTGAAGAAAGTGCAGGTAGAGGGATTGAAGGATGTCATACTTTCAAGAGATGAGGGACAAAGTTTGGAAATGAATGAAGTGGGCCTACTTCTATTAGCTCTTGTTTCTCAAGTTAATAGGTTTAAAACTTTTCCCTCTCCCTTCCCTCCCATTTTCTTAAGTCCTTTGGATCTTCCTATTGATAATCAGAAAGATCCTTCTCATTCGAGTAAGCTCTTGGTGTTCATCCCCCCACACTCCCCTTCCAGTTTCATAATCCATTAAATTTCCCTCTTGACCAATGGTTGCCCTTAGGGGCCTTCAGGGATTCATCATGTGCTCCAATTAAGACAGGGGATAAGGGTGAAGGGTCTTTTGAGAGGTCCAACAATATGTGTAGTCATAATAAGGTCCATATCACTAGAGTAAACTTTATGCTCACTTATGACTCTTTTATTCTTCCAGTCGAAACTCTCATGCATGATAGGTCCTCTAATCTATTTTCCTCCAAAAAGGAAGGGAAATCCATTAAAGGTCACAACATATATAATCTCATATCCAAAAAGCTAGCAGCTACTTACGAAGAGACAAAAATTTTGGAGGTTTTAGTTCTATTTTAGAGAGGGAGGGGTGCAACTCTACCATATGGAGAAAGTCCTACTTTTCACATGCCACAAATAAAGCATTAAGGGAGATACAAAGTGGGAAACAACAAACTATTATTGGGGCACTTAGAGCAAGCCAAACCCCATGAAGATTACCCCATGCTAACTCTCTCCCTTAACATTCGAGGACTAGGCAGTGACTCTAAAAAATATGACCATCTAAGTTTAGTTTTGCTTCACAATCTAGATATTCAAATGTTTCAAGAGACTCTACCAGACGGTAGGAAAGAGAGTTTTCAAAAGTTTCTGAAAGACTCAAAATTTATTTCATTGGATTCTAATGGTCGCTTTGGGTGCTAGATTTTAGGGTGGAAGAAGAGGTCTTATAGGCTTCTTAATTTAGTTTCTTTTATTTCTGGTTTGGGACCTCAACATTGTCCCATGGAGAAAGGGAATTCTTTCACAATGGTTAATATATATGGGCCATATGGGAACAAAAATACAAATTTGGGACACTCTTATGGTCGTGGAGTTATTAAAGAATGAGAGGCTTATCTTGAGAAGATATTTAAATTTTACATTGAATAGATCTAAGGTATAGGGGGAAACAACAAGAATATAATCTCGAGTCAAATGTTTTGTGCAATAATCAAAGAAGATAGCGTTGGTAGATGTTGAGCCCATAAAAATTGTTCCAACTTGGAGGAATAATAGAACTAGAGATGACTTTATAGCAAAGAGGCTTGATAGGTTTTTAGTGTCAAATGATATCATGGACGAAAGAGAGAATCGAGTATGGGGTTGAAACAAATAATGATTTATATCGCTTCCCAGTTTTGTTTCAACTTGGCATCGAGGTAAGTAAACCACCATGTCCCTTTAATTTTAATCCTTCATGGCTAGAGGATGACAAATTTCAATCCTTGGTCACATATAAATGGAAAGGGTATAATAGGAATTTGGAGAGTACAACGTATTTTCAATTTACAAATACTTTAAGAAATGAGAAGTTAGTTGTCTCAATTTGGGCATTTAATAAAGCAAGACAACAAAGATCGTGTCTTTTTTCAACTGAGAGAGACACTTGAATTCAACGACGCATTGGCTGATGGTGTTTATAATAGGGAGGCTAAATCAAGGATTGGATAATTGGAGAAAAAGAAAGGAAATATTTTGTTAGCTTGAGAGACAGATTGGAGAATGAAAAGCAAGGCAATTTGGTTGGACGTTGGTAATGAAAATACCAAATTCTTCAATAATTTTACCATTCGTAGGAAGAAGTAATTTAAGCTCTATGAAAAAACATAAGTCTAAGATACATCTAACTCTATGTATCATATGCTTTGGACAAGTCCAATTTCACCACAACAATAGGTAATTACTTGAGTTTAATTAAATGTAATCATTTTTGTGCCACTCACTACATTATGAATTTGTCTCCGATAGAGAAATCCAAATTGTTCACAAGATATGGAATGTGAAAATAGGTTTTTAATATTTTGTGCTATGATCTTAGCTATGATTTTATACGGAGAATTGTACAATGATATAGGGCTAAAATAATCAGAAGATTTGAGGTTGTCCTTTTTTGGTATAAAGGCAATATAAGTTGAATTGATGTATGTGGAAATTCTACATGAAATTTTAGTCTTCTCAATCACCCTTAAGCAAGTCGTCCTCAACCAAATTAAAAAAGCTAAAAACAAGCTCAAAAGTCCAACCATCCAAGCTAGGGCTTTTGCTCTTTCAAAATGAAGAGAGAATAATTGTAAACTCTTCCTTAAATACTTCCTCCAAAAATATCTCATTAGTTTCTTTATAAGCAAAAACTAGGAAAGAAAGATAGTAAGCTTCAATATCTTTGTTAAATTAGCCCTTTTTGGTTCCTTAAACAAATGCTTATAATGATTTACCCCCAAATCAACTAACTCGTTAAAGTACCTAGCTTTAGTGTCATCATCTTTAGGCATCTCCCATATTAGTATCAATTGGATTATGGGTTGTATTACTTTAGTTTATTTCACAATTCTTATCAATGGCTTTGCATCCAAATTCTTCATGCTTGGGGGAGGGTTTAGACATGGTTGTCCTTCATTTCCAATTTTTTTCCTTTTGGTAGCAAGAGGGTTTCGGTAGGGCTATCAAGTATGCAAAGATAATTGAGGTTCTCAAAGGGATTAGAGTGGGAAGCTAATTCTTTCCTACTCATCTTTTAATTGTTGATGACATCTTTTTTAGTGATGGTTCTAATAGGGATGCCTCTAGATTCAAGGATATTATGGTGACCTACATTATTACTACAAGTATGGAAGTAAATATGCTTAAGTCTTCCTTGTCTTGTAATCTTCTAGCAAAAGAAGAGAAAATAGAAATTATGCATATTTTTTCTTTTACCAAGACAAAGTTTCAAGGACGAATAAAATATTTGTGCTTTGTGTGAAGCCAAATGCTTGCAGGAAACAAGGTTGGAATTAGCTGGTGGCAGAGATAAACAAAAGAATCGACTTGTGGTGTAATAGGCAATTATCCTTAAGGGGAAGATTGACAATTGCTAACTCAGTCTTCGAAGAAATACTTGTGTATTGTAATGGCTTAGCACATATTCTTGTGGGGGTTTTGGAGAAGATTAGGAAGTGGTATTTTAAATTTTTGTAGACAAGTAAAAAGAGGACAAAGAAGGCATTGCATTAGCTAACTGGAAACGTATTGCAAAACCAAAGCAAGAAAGGTGTCGAGATTTGATAAACATACATTACTTTGGCTAAACTTAGGCTACAATGAGTTTAAGAAGACTCATTTGTGAAGACGGACTATGGAAGAAGGTTATTGTACACAAATACAATGAGACTCTTACCTTCGTAGAATGGGTTTGGAAGCCATCTAAAACTATCAACAATGTTTCTATTATTTGGAAGGCTTTGGACCAAGAACTTCCACGCATTAGTAATTGATAGCCCTGAAAATTTGGCAATTGGTGTAATGTAAGTGTTGTCACCAAATCTTGCACCCTAGAGGAGGGTGTTCGAGCCTCCTCCAAATTTCGGCAACATGAGAATACTTCTAAGTATGTGGGTATACATATAGCAAAATTAGACCTCTAGGTATAAAGGGTAGCTCCCTGAATATACCTTGAAGTGCTTATCACCTAACTAACTGTTTGCTTGTGGAAAAAGGGATAGAAGTTTTGCATGAAAATAAATCACTCTAAGTGGGTGATACACCAGAAGGATTTCCACATGACCATCATACTTCTTTCACTAAGAAACAAGGCTTACAACACTAGTCTAAAAGTCCTAAAATGCACTAGCATTAGTATTTCAATATGGAGACATGCATGAAGACTCTCCAAGGCAAGCGAAACCATAAATCACTTGCAGATACTAAGGCTCATTGTACACTTAAGAACAAGTCCATACACTTAACAACACTTCATATGACCTATTAAAGTGAAATCACTTGCATTAAACATGAAAATATTGAGAGAAAGCAAGGATAGATATCTCTTAACTATTCACTATACATCTCTTCACACACTTTGACAAGATGAGATATGAACTCAAACCACATTTATTGTTTTAAGGCAAAGTACAATGTCAAAACCAACAGGGCTTCGCCATACATGGTGTGGTATTAGTCTATAAAAGCTAAAATGGCTACTACTTATAGAATTAGAGTGAGAGAATAAGAGAATGAAGTCCAAGAGTCACTATGACATGTGTCATACTGAAAAAATAAGTTACACATGCAGAAGAGAGGGATATGAAACAAACCATGCAAGGTCCACTAAGACAAATGTCACTCAAATGCATAAAACTCATGAAATGTGGCATAGAACTCCTTTTGCTTGGTCAAAAAACTGTCTTCATCATTTGGCCTTCTTGGAATGTCCCACAACTGACTAGGGATAGGTGGGATGATTGTACTAAGAGGTAGGCGTTATAGACAAGCCCCAACATGCATTGGTTGCATCCCTAATCACTGATATTCTTCTGCACATGAGTTATCACTGCCTGCAATCCAAATAACTCTTCTTTCACTCACCCTTCACACTTGGCACCAAATTTGTCTTCAATTTTCTAAACCAGTCCGTACAGAGGAGTGAATGAATCCTGTCAAGACCCTTCATGACATTAGATTCCTCAAGTAGACTTTAAAAGGCCTCCCACTTAGAGTTTTCACCTTCTCACTTGCTTGTTCAGTATGTCATTTTGAAATGGATGAAGTGGAGGTACTTGCAGAAGCACTTTTGAGTTTTGCTGAAGCATGAAATCATATGATAGGCTAGATTAGGTCCCAATCTATCCCCCTAAGTGATTTGCATCTCTTGAAAATCTTCCAAACCTGCACAACACACAAAACTGTCAAAGAAACCAATTATGTGCCATGTCTATACAAGCAAGGTACAACTTCAATATGATAGGAAGGTGCTCTGGAGAGTTGTCTACAAGGTCCAACCACTTTCATGTTCATTTTATGCCTCCTAGATGCTTCTTCTCCTTCATTTTCCCAAGTGGGTCTAGAACTAGGATTATGGAGGGTTTGGAGATGTTTTGCCCTTTAAGGATGTTTCATATAGCTCTAACATTCAATCCTTTAATAAATTTCACTACAACATTGCCAAGGACCTCCTCTAACATCTCTCAACCTCTTAGACTCCCATGCAAATTCTCCAAGTAGGTGTGAGCTCTCAAACTTGCCTACTCTAGCTCCTTCCTGCATTTTACATACCTTGTTAGGTTCTTAGGCCAAGAAATGACCTTATCATGTCTTCCTCTGCATTCCAACATCTTGAACACACCTTATGACTCTGCATGCTAGTGTTCTAATGCTTTGGAATGTCCCTCTAGCTTTAGAAGTGAAGTTTGACCCCCTTTAGGCATTAGGCCCAGCATAGGCCTAATGGATGTTGACTGTGTTTAGCCTCTCACCTCCTCCTCTGAGTTTTTAGTCATGACTGTGGGGTTTCTCCTGGGTTTGATCATGTTCAACATAGCTCACCACATCCAACTACAAGGTTTTCAAGGTCTTTAGCTCACTCTCTAGCATTTATCCACCAAGTCTACAAGGTTTATGCATTTTGGAGTGCCCTCTGTCTGAGACAAAACAAAGGGCATCTCCCCTGTTATTTCATGAGAAATAATTATATGAGGTGCTTGGATAGGTCATGGAGACATTCCACACAAATTTGCAAGGTTAAATCAAGTCTCTAGCACCTCTAAACCACTCAAACCCTCAAGGCACACTGTTGGGAAAGATGATTGTGCAAGCCTAATGCATGTGACTGTGGGTTGCTTGTATGAGAACTCTCCTTCCCCTATTTCCATGTTATAAAAGTGTCAAATGATAGTCACTCTCAATACCTAGGTGTTCAACATGCTTACCAACCTTTTACCATCCATACTTGCACCTTTAACCAATGTTCTTGCTCAGTCAGGCCTAATGGATGTTGACTAGCTGTGTTTTTGTGTTTCTCCTTAAAAGGTGACCCATGTAGGTGGTCTTGCATGGTTCATAGCTTGTATTTTTGATACAAGGTCATATTGAAGTCATAACTATCATTCTACAGTCATCGAGATCACCTCACTTCACATCCATGTTAAGCCAATCATGAAAGCACCATGTTGTAGCTCACTGTTTGCCCTGTAGGTATGTCTCAACCTTTAAACTTTGTGCTTGACTCCATATGATTCACCTTAGGTCTTAGAACCAACTCAAATGATATGTGCCCATATCTGCAGGTTCCTATCTTCCATACTTTACCTTGTGAGTTGTAGGCAGGTTGTAGTCAGGTTGTAAATAGGTTGTAGGTGTTGATGGAAGTGAAAATTCTTATACTCCAACCCTCCTCAATGTTATTTGGATCCTTAGAGTGTCTCTCAACTCAATAAGACCACTCAACATGGTGACATGCCTGTATACTGCAACTTTGGGTTGTGAAAGCACTTAAGAGCTCAAAACCTATAGAAATCACTGAATGAACACAATGAACAAAAATGCAACTTTGGAGCCTCCATACATTGTGTTCCTTTAGCCAAATGCCCATTCTCTTTTGCATGATACTACCCCTATATAGAGACTACAATATGGATACATTCAAATTCAGTTAGACTCCATGCTACAATGTTACATGGCATCAACAAAAGAGCTTGGTGCTCTGTTTTGGAGCTTTAGGGAAACTTGTCCCTAGATAGTTGGCTCAATTTGAAGATGGTTCTCACTTTGCTTGCTAGTGGAATGATTCAAACAAGGTTCTCATGTCATCTTCTAACCCCTCACACTCCATGGTCTTTTTACATGCTTGGACATTTCCATGACCACCTTGAAATTTGTGTAAGCCACCTGTAGGTGTGCATTTCTGTTTGCAAGACAGTGAGTATGAACATGAGCCATGTGTATGGAATGTATAGGCTTTTAATCAGCGATACACCCTCCTAAAGTGCTCAAATGGAAGATTTTCACCAAGAGAACTTCAACTCAATTCAAATTCTTCCTTTCAACGTGATCATCTCGTGAAGGCAGTTGTTTCCTTTTCTTCCCACATCTTTAGCCTACTTATTGAGCATTGGGCACACTTCTTTGCCAAGTGCATCTTCTCTTTGATTTCCCATTGAGTTCCTTATAGCTCTTCAAACATCTCCAACATCTACATACAACTTTGGGCAACACCTCCTAACCATTCCATAAAATGATTAGGGAGCACATCATTACTCATCATGAACTAGCAATTGTGGTATGAGTGCCAACAAATATTTGATGTAAGATGAGGTTGATAGGGGAGGAGGATAATGATGGGGATCAAACCCATATTCAACTTGTTGTAATTGAGTTTGTAAGAATTCACATCTTGCCTCTTGATATCTTGATTTAGAATCATCTAATTTTCCATGACAAAACTCATAGGAATCCTCTTGAGGTTAATAGGCATCATGGTATGGTTGGTAAAACTCATATTAGGGCTAATAGGGAGGCATTCATTGATAAGCTCTCCTTGATAGCTTTCATCATAGGGTTGTCCAACAACATGATGCTTATATGGAGAGGGAAATGGAGGACCATAGGTCTGCCATGGTCTAAAAGATTCATAGGCATTTTGATAGGACTGTTGAAAAGTAAAATGTGATTCATAGCAAGGCTGATAAGGAGGTTCATGATAGGGGTATTCACCATAACTGTTCATATCAACCTCATATGTTAAATGAGATACGAGTACTAATCAAAACCTTTGATAAAAAAATACCTAGATTACTTTCAACCAAAAAAATTATTCAGAATCGCCATTGGTGCTATCCTGCTTCCAAATGCTGATTAGAGGAAAAACACACTAACAATCTTTCCACTCTCTTGGACATTGGTCCCACCGAGTATGCCAGAACTATTGTCACCTCTAGGGTGTTCAAGCCTCCTCCAGATTTAGGCAACATGGGAATACTTTTAGGTATGTGGGTGTACCTATAACAGAGGTAGACCTCTAGATTTAAGGGCTAGCTTCCTGAATATACCTTAAAAGTGCTTATCACCTAATTGTTTGCTTGTGGAAAAAGGGATAAAAGTTTGCATGAAAAGAGATTACTCTAAGGGAGTGATACACCAAAAGAATTTCCACATGACCATCATTACTTCTTTCACTAAGAAACAAGGCTTAAAACACTAGTCTAAAAGTCCTAGATGCACCAGCATTAGTATTTCAATATGAAGGAGACATGCATGAAGACTAAGGTAAGTGAAACCATAGATCAATTGCAAATACTAAGACTCATTATACACTTAAAAACAAATCCATACACTTAACAACACTTCATATGCCTTGCTAGAGTGAAATTACTTACATCAAACATGGAAAGATTGAGGGAAAGCAAGGATAGATAAATATCTCTTAACTATTAACTATGCATCTCTTCACACACTTTGACAAGATTAGATATGAATGCAAACCAAACTGCATTTATTGTTCTAAGGCAAAGTAAAATGTCAAAACTAGCAAGGCTTCACCATACATGGTGTGGTATTAGTCTATAAGAGCCAAAATGGCTAATACTTATAGATTGGAGTGAGAGAAGAGAACGAAGTCCAAAAGTCACTAGGACATGTGTCAAGGTGAGAAAAGGAGTTAAACATGCATGAGAGAGGAATATGAAACAAACCATGCAATATATACTAGGACAAATGTCCCTCAAATGCATAAAACTCGTGAAATGTGGCGTAGAACTCCTTCTGGTTGCTCATAAAATTACCTTCATCATTTGGTGTTCTTGGAACATCCCACAGCTGACTAGGGACAGGGGTGATGATGGCACTGAGAGGAAGGAGTTATAAACAAGCCCCAACATGCATTAGTTGCATCCCTAATCACTGATATTATTTTGCACATGAGTTATCATTACCTGTAGTCCAAAGAACTCTTTTTTCGCTCACCCTTCACACTTGGCACTAGAGTTGTCTTCAGTTTTCTAAACCAGTCCATATAGAGGAGTGAATGACACCTGTCATGACCCTTCATGGCCTTAGATTCCTTAGACAAACTTTAAAAGGCCTTCCACTTAGAGTTTTCGCCTTCTCACTTGCTTGTTCACTGTCATTCTAGACTAGCTGAAGTGGAGGTACATGCAGAAGCATTTGTAAGTTTTGTTGAAGCATGAAATGTATATGATAGGCTAGATTAGGTCCCAATCTATCCCACAAAATGATTTGCATCTCTTGAAAATCTTCCATACCTACAGAACACACAAAACTGTGAAAGAAACCAATTATGTGCCTTGTCTGTACAAGTAGGGTACAACTTCAATATGACAGGAAGGTGCTCTAGAGAGTTGTCTACAAGGTCCAACCACTTTCATGCTCATTCTATGCCTCCCAAATGCTTCTTCTCCTTCATTTTCCCAATCGAGTCTAGAACTAGGGTTTTGGAGGGTTTAGAAATCTTTTGCCCTATAAGGATGTTTCATACAGGTCTAACGTTCAATCCTTGAACAAATTTCACTACAACATTGCTAGGGACCTCCTCTAACCTCTCTCAACCTCTTAGACTCCCATGCAAATTCTCTGAGTAGGTGTGAACTCTCAAACCTACCTACTCGAGCTCCTTCCTACATTTTACATAACATGTTAGGTTCTTAGGCCAAGAAATGACCTTATCATGTCTTCCTTTGCATCATAATAGCTTGAACACGCCTTATGACTCCCCATGCCAGTGTTTGAATGCTTTGGAATATCCCTCTAGCTTTAGAAGTGAAGTTTGACCTTTCACCTCCTCCTCTGAATTTTTAGTCATTACTATGGGGTTTCTCCTGGGTTTGATCATGTTCAACACAGCTCACCACATCCTCCTATAAGGTTTCCAAGGTCTTTAGCTCACTCTCTAACATTTATCCACCAAGTCTGCAGGATTTATGCATTTTGGAGTGCCCTCTGTCTGAGACAAAATAGAGGGCATTTCCCTTGTCACTTCATGAGAATTAATTATATGAGGTGCTTGCATAGGTCGTGGAAACCTTGCAAGGTTAAATCAAGTCTCTAGCACCTCTAAACCACTCAAACCCTTATGGCAGACTGTTGGGAAAGATGATTGTGCAAGCCTAATGCATGTGAATGTGGGTTGCTTGTATGAGAACTCTCCTTCCCCTATTTCCATGTTATAAAAGTGTCAAATGATAGTCACTCTCATTGTCCATGTGTTCAACATGCTTACCATCAATACTTGCACCTTCAACCAATGTTCTTGCTCGACCGAGCCTAATGGATGTTGACTATGTTTCTGTGTTTCTCCTCAAAAGGTGACCCCTGTAGGTGGTCTTGCATGGTTCAGAGCTTGTATTGTTGCTACAAGGTCTTATTGAAGTCATAACTATTTCTACAGTCATCGAGATCACCTCACTTCACATCTATGTTAAGCCAATCATGAAAGCACCATATTGTAGCTCACTGTCTACAACAGTCAACTACAGTTGACTATCTGTTGGTTCGTATCTTCCATACTTTACCTTGTGAGTTGTAGGCAAGTTGTAGGTGTTGATGGAAGTGAAAAGTCTTATACTCCAACCCTCCTCAATTTTATTTGGATCCTTGGAATGTCTCTCAATTCAATAAGACCACTCAACATGGTGACATGTCTCTACACTGCAACTTTGGGTTGTGAAAGCACTTAAGAGCTCAAAACCTGAAAAAATCACTGATTGAACATAGTGAACAAAAGTGCAACTTTGGAGCCTCCATACATTGCGTTCCTTTAGTCAAACACCCATTCTTTTTTGCATGATTCTACCCCTATATGGAGGCTACAAGATGGATTCCTTCAAGTTCACTTACACTTTATGCTACAGTGTTACATGGCATCAACAAAAGTGCTTGGTGCTCTATTTTGGAGCTTTAGGGAAACTTGTTCCTAGAGACAGTTCTCTCAATTTGAAGATGATTTTCACTTTGCTTGCTAGTGGAATGATTCAAACAAGGTTCTCATGTCATCTTCTAACCCCTCACACTTCATGAAGGTTTCTTTACATGCTTGGATATTTTAAGCCACCTGTAGGTGTGCATTTCTGCCTGCACAGCAATGAGTATGAACATGAGCCATGTGTATGGAATGTATAGGCTTTCAATCAGTCATAGACCCTCCTAAAGTGCTCAAATGGAAGTTTTTCACCATGAAGAACTTCAACTCAATTCAAATCCTTCCTTTCAACATGATCATCTCCTTAAGGCAATTGTAGGAATGCCATGATGTTGCAAGGAAGGCAATGGATGGAAACATGACCAATATGCATGGTAGATGACCTTGTGATCAGTGTTAGACCTCTACCAAGTCTTCAAATGGATTCTTCAGCCTTGAAATACTCCAAACAAGTCAAATACCTCATATTGATGTGTTTAACCCCCTGTAGGTACATATGCAGGGATCTATATGAGACTACAGGACTGTGTATATGGCATGGATTAGTTATCACAATCTACCTTTATGCCATTTGGGGAGTTTGTCTTGATTGCTCATGCTCAAGAACATGTTCAACCTCTTGAGATTCTTCCTTTGCTCTTTATGCATGTTCTGCAAGCATTCACATGCTTGGTTGTATGTGACAATCATGAAAAGACTAATTGTGTTGGCATGTCCCTTGAATACTACTCCATGTGAGACTCTTTGGCGCTGAGGTTTGAAAAAAAAGGGTGAAGCAAGTCATGTAAAACATAAGATACAACATATCCCCATCCTTTGGAGCCATCACAAAGGCATGAAAACTCTGAAAGTGATGAAAAACCTACCTACAACACAAAAAAGTGTCTTTACCTGCAACTTGAGATGCTTTGCCCATCAAAACACTTTCAAACACGAAACCAAAAGTGGGAATCATGAGAAGAGGTCTACTCTTTGTAGAAGCAATTTCATCAACTAGATTGGACGAACAAACTCATACAAAAGGAAAACCTACATGGTATGAGAAACAAAAAGTAAAAATGGATAGTCAACTTGTTAAGAATGGTTCATAAAGCATAAATAATCAATCCTTGAACTCTTGTTATGACAATGAAGTGGACTGATTGTACTATCACCCCCCAAAGGCATTTGGCCTAGAGCTTCTCCTACTGGCCATACTATCCAAAACCCTGTTGACCAATTTCATGTGCATAGAGGAGCGATGGAAGAGCAGAACAATTTTTAGCCATTTTTTAGCATTCCAAAGCTGGCCAAGTGTTGAAATGAGTCCAAGAAAGTTGAAGAGCCATCCCACAAGCTATTCTCGCATGCCACTCTCTCTCATAGGCCATACAACCTTTGAAACTCCCTCTTTTTCACTTGTTTTTTTATTTTCAGTTAACACCTATAAGTTTCAATTAGAGACTGACATATCTAACAGGTACTGACATGAGGGACGTTGAAAGAGAGTTTAAAACACTGTCTTGCTCTTAAAACCATACCACCTTCATCAATGACCCTAATATGACCCCTGAGTGACTCAAAATGACATAAGTCCATAAGAGCATACCACCTTCATCAATGACCCTAATATGACCCCTGAGTGACTCAAAATGACATAAGGACTAAATTGGACTATGACCAAGGCTAATAAGACATTAAATCACATCACATGGCAAATGACCCACCCTATGACATTATACTAGAACCTTATATCAATAGTTGGAAAATGAGAATATCAAGAAGCTTGCAAGCATTTTCACTTCTCACCTAGGGATTTGTCCCAGTGTTTATCGTTGACCTATTTTGACTTGTGGTCAAAACAGTCAACAATAAACACTGGGACAAATCCCTAGGTGAAAAGTGAAAATGCTTGCAAACTTCTTGCTATTCTCATTTTCCAACTATATGATTCAAGTTATGCTAATGTATCTCAAGTCATTGACCTTACTACTAACTCCTTTTGGCATCAAGGTTGGTTGAGGTCACAACACTTGAGTTTTGAAAGAAGCAACATCACATTGTGGAATGATTGTGTGAAATTTGATAAGTCGTGAGGATGTAGAGGATGAACTATTGTGGACTAAAAAATCAACCACGAGAGAGTACACAACAAAACTTGGTTATTACACAATGTTCTTTTTCCAAAATGTCTTGGTAACCAATTTTGATGGTGGCAAGCAAAACGAAAGGTTAAGACTCCTTTAAACACCAAATGTTTTATGTGGCTTGTACTTAAAATAAAGTATTAATGTGCAATACACTATTGAAAAGAGGTTGGCAAAGGTCTAGAAGATGCACCTTATGCAAAGCAAACTTGGAAACCATCAATCATCTACTTATTGATCGACTATATATTTTAGTTGTTTGGGCATAAATTGGGAGGTTTGATTGGGAGACTAGAATCATGGAATGGGAATACACTAGTAGACTGTATGAAAAAATGGTTAGACATCATAGAATTAAAGTATTTTAATGTTTTACCCTAAGTGTTGGCTTGGAGGGTATGGTTAGCAAGAAATGCCGACATCATCAACAATAAAAAGATTTCCTCCAATCCAGTTATCTATTTAGATAAAAATGATTTTCAAATGGTTGACAGAGACCATAAAGTTGAAGACACAAACAACTTACAAAGGTGGTGATTGATAATATTATTCCCTACAGTGATTTGATGGGGCAAGTCAAGGTAATCTTGTTTATTGTGGAGCTAGTGGTCTAATTTATATTAATGAAAATCATTTCTTTCATTTCAAAGCAACGTTGGATCCAAAGTCAAATAACTACATAAAATTAATTGCTCTCAAGTTATTCCTCAAGATTGCTTGGGATAACAATGTTGGCAACTTGTTAGTGATGAGAGACTCTTTGGTAGCCATTAATTGGTTGTGGAAGGTGTAGAATGGAGAATCTATTCTTGGCTTCAATTTTTGAACCAGGAAACCAACAAGCAAGGGTTTTCACAATTGTTTCTTTCAAACATTTTTATTAAGAACTAAATGCCTTGGCAAGCTCTCTATCCAAATATTGTATGTTGTTGGCATCTAGACAATGGGTGAAGATGGAGACCAAGGGCGAATTATCACTACTACCTATTTCATGCACTATTTTTGGCCATAATAGTGTTTTGAACTGATCCACAATTTCATGCACTATTTTTGGGCGAATTTATGTTGATTTAGATTTCAATTTGGTTTGAAGCTTTTTTAGTTTTTATTGGAAGTTTTTGTTAATCTATGATGTAATATTTTGAACTACTCATTTTGCTTTTTAAGTAGGGTAGTATGAAGTTCAAGAATAGTTATAAAGACCCCCTAGAGTTGTCTTTGAATCATATGCTTTTATGCCTTGAGCATCTACAAGATGTAACTTTTACTTTCTGAAAATAAAAGTTATGGTTTTTTCTTTGGAAAAAAAAATGACAATAAATGTTGCGGGAAACGATGGGGTATGGATATCAATGCCTTTGGTGTGTCCAATCTAAAAGAGGTTTAAAGAAAAAAAAAGGATATGAATATGAATTAAGTACATTTAACATTTTGTGTATGATAGTAATTTATTTTGTTAAGGTTTAAAGAACAAAAAAAGGACACAACGATGGCACGAAAAATGTGGAAGAACTACATGTTTCATATTAATATATTGATTGGATATGAATTAAGTACATTTAACATTTTGTGTATGATTGTAATTTATTTTGTTAAGGTTTAAAGAATAAAAAAGGACACAGCTATAGCACAAAAATTGTGGAAGAACTAGGAACATGTTTCATATTAATATATTGATTGGATATGAATTAAGTACATTTAACATTTTGTGTATGATAGTAATTTATTTTGTTAAGGTTTAAATTTAAAAAAAAAGGACACAGCTATGGCACGAAAAATGTGGAAGAACTAGGAATATGTTTCATATGACATATTACAATAATGTTAAATGTACTTAATGTATATAGATTTTTGTAAAATATATATTGTAATATGTGTGTGTGTGTGTGTGTGTGTGTGTGTGTTATATTTTCTAGACGATAAACTTTTGAACAAAACAATTAGTATTTAATGTGATTGTCTCTACCACTAAACAAAAAACACAAAGTTCTCAAATAACATGCCATCTTTCTTATAATTGTCCAATGTTGACCTACACATATTTACTTATAAAGAACATACAGCCCTTTATTTTCAAAATCATGACACAACATATTTAATATGGAAGAATGGCCATTTCCAATAATGATTCATTTATAGGCAACACTACTACAACAAAATCTTATTTAGTTCATTTGCAATGTGTAGATTCGTAAAGGTGAATAAACAAAACAAGAAACCAAGAAACATATTTTACTTACTCCACACATCAAAATGGTTTATGGGTTGCATAATAGCACAACATTCTAATTCAGCCCCTTACAAGAGTAAGAGTGAGCACAACTTATTGTAGAAGTGCAATAAAAGTGCAACAAAACTACATTCAATCACATGATCCAAAACATTGACTCAAAAAATTCATATACATTTTTTCCCAAAAGTCTTAATATCTAAAGACTATATTCTTATTTATTTTTGTAAAATAAATTGCCTTTTCTACATTGTCAAGTAGAAACTTAGGTTGACAATGTAATACGAATAAGTATTAGTTTGGTACAAACTAATCCTAATGGCTATATTGCATACCCTTGTTCAAGATTTATCCCTCTTATATTTGAATAGATATGAGATAATTGTTTTAGGTTTCAACAACAAGAGTTATTTGAAGATATAATTTCTAGAAACACTACCCATAAATCATGAATTTGTGTTGGCCATATAGGAAAGAAAATTTGGATCATTTTTTATGCCTCTCAATGGATTATCAGAGCACATTCAATTCACAATGGAGGTTGAGGAGAGTGAAAGTCTAACATTTTTTATAAAGGCAACAAAAGGTGAGTCTCTAACACACCAAGTATATAGAAAGAAGACATACAAATCTCTATCTTAACAATAGTTCGCACCACCCCACAACACAAAAAATGGCATTATTAAATATTTCGACAAAAAAGGCAATAACGGTCTCGAACAAGGACCATTTAGAACAAGAGTTAAGCATCTAGCAAATATGTTTTGAATCAATGGATGCAAACTTGGGCAACTCCAATGAAGGGTCTCAAGGTTGTCGTCACCCACTTGTAAATTTTACAAGGCATTCTTGATAGAGTAAAATATTCACAGGGCCAAAAACTATATGATGACATCTACTTTGTGTCGTGTTTTTGTAAAAAATAATAAATTGGCTAAACAAGAAATGCAATATAAATTCAACTAAAAGAACATGGCATAGACATTTTACATAAGCAGTGAAGTCAACTTTCGCAAAGCACTCTTTTAACTTCAAGCACCAAATGTGTAAAAGATGCAAAGCTAATCGCAAAGGTGGACTATTGAAAAGAACACACAATGGATAAGGAACTTAAAATAGATAAACTCCTCAAAATTTAAACAAAGATGGACTTATTTTGAATAACTCTTCAAAGGGTTGGGTGGAATTTGTAAAGTTAAACCTCAATTCAAAACTTATTTATATTGTAGCTAGGTTCTATGGGAATAAAAAATTCCCTTCTGACAATGGGTCCCATGGACCCAAAACATTAAGAATTCATGATTTATGGGCAATGTATCCCGAAATTATATCTTAAAAAATATGAGATATGGGATAAATTAACACTTATGTCGTAATTCAAGAGAGGTGTTACAATTCCAATGATCCTCTTTTATTTTGAAATTAGAGGACTTGATATCTTGGTTAAGTTCCAGGTAGCACAATAATATTCTTCCACCCACTAAAATACTAAATAGGAACTAGTGTCCGTAGTAGTGACACATTACGTATAACAATAAATAATAACTATGGGGATCTTGTGGTGTTGGCTTTTTAGTTTTACTTTGGTTTGCATTATAACCTCTCATATAAGGCTTCTAAAATGGGCACTCTATTAACCCTCCACAACCTTTCAACCCACTAACTAAATTATTTGAATAACCATCTTCACGTCAACTAGAGTTTGTGTGATCCGTTTGGTTTATTTTCTATCTAAAGTTGTATAAATTACTATATCTTTAACCAGAAAAGCAATGATAAGATCAATATGACTTCAGTGACATTGTGTGCATGTAAATAGTCCAGAAAAATACAAAATTCTATACATATTCATAGCACACTGCATCTAGCAGAGAATTATCAAAGGTTGGTATGATTTTCACTATGGTATTCAGATTCTATTATGGGAAGCCAGGCAGCTATCACTCTAGAGAAATTTCGCTGACAAGTTTGGAGTAAAAGAATGGGTACAGAGCATGCAACGGTAACAGTTAATAACACAAAATAAATTACATACAAGTCATCCTATGAAGTGTGAACATGCAGGGATATCAAAACTTGCATCTTACAAACTGAAAGTCATGGATTGTATGCAGGAATAGAAGGAAGCGTTGATGGATAAAAGTACCATAAAAGACCTTGAACTATATTTAAATTTACATTGAAACAGTATCGCCTTCAACATTCATAAATTACTATTTAGGAAACATTTTTAAGGGTGTAGTAGTCTCCTAATTGTATTATTAGACACATAATATACAAATTGAACTTTGATTTTTAAGTTGGTAAAGCTTAGGGATCAAAAGCTACCCTGTGCATATTAGAACAGTTAAGCTAGTTGTCGTTTACTAAAAACATCCTAGTGACGGGGGTGACAATATTACAGTTATTCTAGGCATCCACCATGGTCAACCGTTCAAAAGTTGGCCATCTTTAAGACAAGAGACTGAAATTATTATAAAAGGAAAGACTGGAAGACTTACCAAAATATTTGCAGCTTCATGAGAGATCCCATAATGCATCGTAGTGACAGGGTGTGACAATGTTACAGTTATTCTAGGCATCCACCATGGTCAAAAGTTTGATAGTTGGCCATCTTTAAGACGACTGAAATTACCATTAAAGGAGCAACTAGAAGACTTACCGAAATATTTGCAGCTTCATGAGAGATCCCATAACGCAAAAAACTTTGGAATCCATGTAGTCTTTGATGCTAGAAATCCTTGCAGCTTTATGTGCCTAGAGGGAGGAATCAAGATTCAAAAGAAATTGAACCAAGTTAGTGATTAGAGTTGATCTAAAACAGGAAATCAAAAGGTGGAAGACCAACCATAAAAGTTGCAAAATTGTATGGACCCTCGTAGAAGCCAAAAACTTCTGTGAATGTCTTTATTCTGGACAAAAATTTAAGATCCCAACAGCATGTTACATAGTTGCAACATTTATTTAATCTGATATAATTAAAAATCTTATGATCCCAGGAGAAGCTTATTTAATGTTGTAGATATTATAAATTGAGCTGAAATAGACAAATATTGTAATGACGCCTATTTATTGTAGCAGTACAATGCATATTTCATGTAGCAGTACCATGTCTACTTTCTCTAAATTAACATCACTAGATACTGATGGGTGATTGTGCACCTTGCCATTCTATTAAAGATTTTTCACTTTTGTAACTGCTCACATGTGAGACACAGTCTGAACGTCAAACACTTTTTCAAAAGGCTTTCTTTTCCACACTGCTATGATGAGCTTGTAAAATCTTACAATGCACTGATGACCTAATTTTTCAAAGTACCTTAAGAAAGACTATTAATTTTCAGATATGACATGGAGATGACTTAGAACTCGCCACATTATGGAAACAACCAGCAGGAGTTGCGCAATCTTCACCAGCGATTGATGAAACCAATCATATATAAAACGCCCCCAACACTCCAACCTCCAACCTACCTCCTCACCCACCACCAAAATTCATGAGTTGACTGAATTTTCGTTTTCGAAAGGTTTTCGAAGGGACTATGCTTTTATGTAGCTCTTATTGATAGTAAATACTAACAATTAAGAAAACCAATGCATAAATAAGACAAGCCAATGGTATTCTGAGAATATCTATTACAATGGTAATGGCCATCTTATAATCATCAACTCAACTAACCTAGCCATCCCATGGAAGGGGCATCCCACAATTTTAGCAGCAGATGTTAGAGAAAGATTATCCAAGGTTTTTAGCAATCACAGTGTCTCATGGAATAGAAAACGCATGCCGCTGCTACAGTTTTTCATGGATTTTACTGAACATGATTTCAAAAAAAGTCATAATAAAATCACACCACAGAAACTGCCATTTGCCAAAAGTGGCTCAGCAAACTCCTTGAGCCCACATTGAAAACAGTAGTTGAAAATATTCTCCCATATATATAGTTGCTCCAATAATTTACAAAAATATTATAAAGTTTTCATGGACTGGTATTTTTATATTACATGCCGCTTGCACCATAAAGTAGCAGCAGCTCCTCCCTCCATGGGATCACAGCCATAACTCTTCTGGAAAGTGTGGGTGAAGGCTTCTTGTGATAAAACAATATTTCAAAATGAAAACTCCCCTCACTAAAAACCCTTATGTTAATGAGGTTTAATATTGATTACCAGAACATTTACCGTCCCCAATATAGACTACAAATGTCTAGGCAGTCAAGGTTCTGGCTGCCAATAAAAAAGACAAACGGCAAATATGAATCCATCCTAGAACATATAAAATGGGCTATGCCAAGAAAATATTGGGTCCAAGTCAATAGATTAGCTTCTGTAAGAACCGTATTAAAGAAACAACCATGTATATTTAGCTGAGACATTAGTTCAATACTCTTTTGAGACAGCAATTTCAGAATCGACTTTAAAGTATGAACCCTTCTCTCGAAGCAAAAACAGTAAGCTAACCTTGCACAATGACTAAATGTTCCGACTAAATGTTCCAAGATCATAGCATATAATATAAGGAAACTGGCTCTCGAAATTGTGAAATAACTTAATTTAGGATTTATTGTTTGCCCCATTATTGAATAATGTGTACCATAAAAATATATTTGTCTCATAAGTTCAGTGGTTGTGACAGAGTAATAAAGACTTAGCGGTGCCACAATGAAGAACATCATAGAACCCAATGACTAAAGACGCATTCCTGGAAACTTGGCCCATATTTATGTCCCGAGCTTTTGTTGGATCCATGGTAAAACCCCATTGATCAAGCAAACAAAAATGATACTTGTCACAGAAACCAGATATCAGTCTACAAAATGTCAATGACTGCCCGTGAAGTCTCTATGATGCTGAATCTTATTGACTAAGATTTTATATGAAAAAAATTAGGCAGCTTTTTTTCTTATTATACTATAATGTGCATTAGTGCATCTGCATTGTGATTAGCCACAAGAACTCCATAATTAAGGGGTATTGATGTACTTTTTAAGGCACGTGCATAAATCAATAAGCAAGGCAGTGGAAAAGGTCAGGAGTAAGATGAAATGTGCAGGTGTAAAGGTGAATCCTAAATAGATGCCCATAAATCAATAAGGATTCTAAACCGTACATAAATATGCAAGGTCATGGAAAAGGGCACCAAACCGTAAATCAATATGTAAGTCGGTGGAAAAGGTCATGAATCCTAAATAGATGCCCATCCTTTAATGTATAACTTTGCCAACTCGATCCTTAGTTTTTCAGGGGAAAAACTTAGTTTGATTGATTGCTGCAGCAACAGAAACCTCGAGTTCTCGTGCTGATCTTGCAAGCCAATATTACTGAAACAGTGTGCACTAGGCTTTTCTTTGTGTGTCATTTCTTGCTAACAAAACTTTCCTTTGTGTTGTCAAGATTGATAGATTATGCATCTTTCCTACAAATACGTCTTGTAGAGGATTGTGTCAAATAATTCGAGGTAGACAATAACTGAGGAATCCATACTATTTTTGGAAGACAGAAAACTGGAATTTGCTGATAGAAAACTCTTTTCTTCATGCACCATCAACAATCTATGTCTCTAAAAGCAAGGCAGTCAACAGTTAAAAATACTTTCATTACATCTCTTGTAATCATGTTTTTCTAGCTTTTGTTGTGGAGTTGACTACCATTAACCCGGATTTGTCAGAATGCATGATCATGTTCCTTCGTAAGATTCATTTCTGCCATGTATGTGTTAACAAAAACCTCCTTGTATTTTATTTGCATGGACGGTGCTAAAGACCAGGCAGTAGGTCCCTTGCCACTTCAATTGGGCTATTTCTGTGTCAATAGTTACATCAGTTGTATGTCAAGGTTGTCTTATAGCCTTCTACTTCTCTGCAGACGGCTTCTTGATGGTGAAGCAAATGCTTTCTTACAATTAACATATTGCCACTTCCAATCTGGGAACAGACTGCCCTTACGGCTCGTGTCAGACCTGAGGTTGGTTTCTATGCCAACTTGGACTGCATGTGCCAAGAGGGAATCTTTCTCTACCAAGCATTCCACATCAAAATGCATGGAGCCCTATAATTAATTTTTTCTCTACCGAGGGATACTTGATGGTGAAGCAAATGCTATTTTAAAATTACCATAATGCAGCTTCCAATCTGGGAACAGACTGCCCTCCCAAGGTTGCACAATGTTTAAGAATACATGTACCACTTTTCCACAGAGGACCTGTTTACTAGAGCTTTCCTGCAAGTTCAAACCTTCAAGGGTGTTGATTGACAAAACTCTCTCGTTCAAAATATAGCAAAGAGTACCACTACTCTTGTATTTAAGAATATATTTTTCCATTCATGATTCCAAATAACCACACAACATATTGTTATAATCATTTGATATTCTTAGACTAATTGGCCAGATTTTGCACATAGGTGTTGCTACTTGATGTATTTGTCTTCGAAGTAGTTGATGGAATAAAATGTTTGTCGAAAGATGTCTTTTAATTGGTCACACATGGTAATGGAATTTCTTGTTCCTGTCTCATCAGCACAAGGACTTCCACCCAAAGCAATCTAGGAGAATTTATACGTGGCAAAGGAGATTTTGTTTGTGTCGTTGACCTTGATTGTGTTGTCTTGAGATGTTTAAGCCAACTGTTCAGAGTTCTTTACCAAAATGTTCCCTTCACTTCTGCAATGGCTCTTCAACAAGTTTAAAAACATTGCAACAAGGGACCGATTCTTCTATGGAGCTCTCACACTGCTCTTGGATCTTGTACAAGCTTCAGTCTACTTCTGCATCATATAAAAACCTGTTTGCTCATATTAATCTGCAAAGATAGACTAGGGATCTTGAACTGAATTACTGGTAACAGGTACAGTTTCAAAAACTCGGTGAGGGTAAAAAACTCAACCCTCTAAATATTAGGAAAAAAATGAACGATGGGTTTTTTTTAAAAATACAAAAGAAAAAAGAAAAAAATCAAATCACCATTTGATTTTCCAATTGGACTACACAGGTAATTAGACTACTATACAACTAATCTCAAGAATTTTTAAATTTCTATATAGGCTATACTGGTAGAATAGAATAGTATATGGTTATGACCGGCATTTCTGCTCTTCAGTCTGCGACAGTTCTTAGTAACTGTACAAGTTTCGGTGATCTTAGTTCTTTCATGTGCTAATGCAGGCATTGTTTTTAGGTGTCATCTAGTATTTCGCTTGTAAATCATTGCAAGTGGTATGTGAATTGATCATTTTAACATGAGTGGCCTTCTATGGTCCACACTAATTCCACATTGCAGTGTTTTGCACAAAATGCATTTATCTCTGAAATGCTTTCCTTTTGCTCAGACAAAAGTTATCATAAAGAAAGAACTATCTTTTGCATTCTCTGGTGTTCTAGTAACGGTATAACTACTGACAGTCAGGGTAACTACGATACCGAATGCGATCTTTTTAGCTTGGATAGAGAAGCATAGCACCTGGTATCAGATACAAAATAGCACCAAACATTAGATACCCGTTATCTATTAATATGCACCAAGGCTGTAATTTTTATGATTATCTATGACCAACCGCCCCACCCACCCCAAGACTAGATGCAACTGTTATTTTCATCCCAGAGGCGCCTTGATATTGGCGTGGAACCAATTTTGGGGAGGCAGCAATTACTATGATTTTCATTGAAATACAAGCACCATACAGGATGTAACGGTGGTTTTCAACCCAGAAATATATAGAAATCAGAATAGAAGCAATTTTGGGAAGTTTCCATCCTAGGAAACAGATACACCATTTTCTCTTATGGGAATATTTACTAACTGGATATTTAGAAAATGTTCAAGATCCTCTTATTCTTTTGATGTACCAACTAATTTCTATATTATGGGGGTAAGAATTAGTTCTATTACCAATTATTTACTAAAGGGAAGCATTTTGAGAAGGGCTGTAATTTTTATGATCTTCATTGATATACAATCATTTTCATCCTGGAAGTATCTTGATGTTGGCGTGGAACCAATTTCGGGGAGGCAGCAATTTTTATGATTTTCATTAAAATACAAGAACCATACTGAATGGAACGGTAGTTTTCATCCCATAAATACATTGAAATCGGAAGAGAAACGATTTTGGGAAGTTTCCATCCTAGGAAACAGATCAAACATTCCTAGAAATTTCTGCGATGTTTGAAGACCTCAACCAATTTTGGGGAGGCTGCATTTTTTATGATTTTCATTCAAATGCAAGCACCATACTGGATGGAACAGTGGTTTTCATCCCAGAAACACATTGCAATCAGCACTGAAACTATTTTGGGAAGTTTCCATCCTACGAAACAGATCAAACATTTCTAGAAATTTTCATGACGTTTCAAGGCCTGAAATATTTCAGGATGCCAAAATGAGGGTCCCTTGGAGTTTTTAAGTAACATAGATCTTAAACCTAGGAGTTATGGGAACCTGGTTTCTAATGTCACATCGTGTGCCAGATGCCAGGCTCTAAGATCAAATTGATTTGTGCATATAACTGGACACAAGAGGCAACCTTTCCCTAGAGAAGCTCATACTTCCTGACATTCTGCTGCAGATGACTCAAGCTTGCTTGTGTATGAGGCATGTGCATTCCAACATTGCTACAAGAGTACAAAAGACAACCATAAAGAGAGCATATTTGCTTGAGCACGGCAGAAGATTATATTATCCACTAATTTTCAAAAATGCAACCAAGAAGAGATCACATAACAGAGTTCTATGAAGTATTTTTTTGTAGAGAACCTCCAGTAGATGAGAGGTCCAACATATATCCTCCAGAGGATGCAAAGATCCACTGCGACAAGGTAAATATTTATAGTACCAAGCGTCAAACACCAAGCAGCATGCTATTTATTTGTCACCTCTCTACGCAAGTGTACGTACCTGTACAGTGTCAAAAATCATAACCTTTATTTAGGCATTTACAACATGAGTACTTAGAAAATTTCACAAAATTAACAATCTGCTCCTCTTGCAGATGTTGAAATGAATTCAAATCCTTTGTTGCTTTCTCAGTCGTGCCTTCCTATGGATACTCATACACCAATAAAGCTACAAGAGCGTTGATGCCAGAAGTAATCCCCGTCTTTGATAACTTAGATGTGCTGTTTGTGTTGACTTTGTTGAAGCTGCTACAAGACCCGCAAGCTTGAAATCAGCATGGGAATGATTTTGGGAGGGCTGTAACTTTTATAATTTCCATTGAAATACAAGCCCCATACAGGATGGAATGGTTGTTTGCATCCCAGAAACACTTTGAAATCAGCATGGAGAAGATTTTGGGAAGTTTCTGACCTAGTAAACAAGCCAAAGCATTTCTAGAAATTACCAAGGAATCTCAATGCCCGAAACATTTCAAGGTGCCAAAATGGGGTCCCCTTAGAATTTCCAAATAACATAGATCTTAAACCTAGGGATTGTGGTAACCTGGGTTCTAATGTCAAATTGTATTCCAGATGCCACGCTCTAAGATAAAATTGATTTGTGCTTACAATCGGACATGAGAGACAATCTTTCCCTAGAGAGGCTCATAGCATAAGACATATGAGCTTTGTTTAAGTATGAGATGGAACGTGTGTTCCTACATTGCTACAAGCATACCAAACCTGTCGGCTAAAACAGCACATTTTCATAAGTGCAGCAGAGATTAGATTATCTGCTGATTTTCAACAAGACAACCAAAGCGAGATTGTATAACAGAGTTATATTACTTGAAGAAATGTGCATAGAGAATCTCCTAGAGGCAAGAGATCCAATGTATAACCTTAGGTGGATGCAAAGATCACTGTGATAAGGTGAACATTTACAGTACCACATGTCGAACACCAAGCAGCCTGCTGTTTGTTTGATATCTCTATGTGCAAATGTCAATACATGGTACAGAGTCAGCACCATAACCTTTATTTAGGTATTTAAAAGTTAACTGCTTAGAAAGTTTCACAATATAATAATCAACTCCTCTTGCAGAGATTGAACGATTTCAAAACCTCCTTTGCTTTCTCAGTTGTGCATTTTTGTGGATGCGCCGATGAAGCCACAAAGAATCCCTATCTTTGATAACTTAAATGTACTGGTTAGGTAGATTTTGTTGAAGCTGCTGCAGCGCCCACAAGCTTGAATGCAAGTTCTTGGATGTCACAATCAAGCAGCGAACTCCATAGGGTTGTTAGCATCAATGTTCCAACAGAGGTGTGAAATTCCAACATGTCAGTCAACAAGTTTATGGGTTTCCCAGAGTTGTAAACTATGAATAGTGATATTATTAAGCTGCAAAACCACAAGATGAGTATTAAAAGACCACAGGTAGGGCGGAAGATGCAAAGATCAAGAAAAATCTAATTATAAAGCAAGTAAAAAAGAAGTCGTGGCTGCTGATTAACATATAACAACCTATCAGTGTGCCACTCTTGCACTCATCTTTCGATTGACAAAGACTGCATGGAGATCAACTCAATCTCTGATCTGGAGGTGTGTCAGCAGCCTCTTTTCTATACCTTTCATAATAACAATGAGGCTAAAAGTAAAAGTTCTATCACTCTAATTTTAATCATATTTCGGTTTCATGACGAAAATGCTGCATCTTGTTAAGACTAAAAAAAATTATGTTCAGTACAATGGCTGACTTACATGTGAGGGTTAGTATGTATGATTATTGATTTGTAATAACAAAACCACAGCAAGAAAAGTTCTATCACTCTAATTTTAATCATATTTCGGTTTCATGACGAAAATGCTGCATCTTGTTAAGACTAAAAAAAATTATGTTCAGTACAATGGCTGACTTACATGTGAGTGTTAGTATGTATGATTATTGATTTGTAATAACAAAACCACAGCAAGAAAACCATTTGGTGATGCATTGGATTAGGTGACATACTGAGATGAAAAGAATATTATATACCTTTCAATATGGACAAAGTTTCTATCACTACATTTATGGATTTCCAATGTTGAAAAGCATCATGGTAATGTATGAACTACAGCCAAAAGAAATAACAACAGCTGTACAATTTGCACATACCTTAAAGGATTTCTTATCCAGCAAGGAGCTCCAACACACTAAAGAAATAGTCATGCATCCTGTTCTATATGGATAAAAGCACGAAAATCACATGGAATGTCAAAAGAAGCATCTGATGAATGTGGGCTGTTGATAGGTGATGCCAATTAATTGACAAATAGTTGTACAATAGGAGATTCAATTGTCATGAAGGCTCCTAAAAACACAAGAGTCTCCACAATGGTTATATTGAATTTTCTACATGAGATACCCAGGGAATTCAGTAGGAAATGAATCCATTATAAGCCTCTATTTCTATATCACCTTGTGATCTGTAATGATCTGATGGTCTCCATTACCTGCCAAAGAAAGGTGATATGAAAATTGGCATCACACCAAATTATGGTCACAAAAAAAAGAAAAAAAATTACAATGACAACACAAGATGTCAAGTGAGTAAATTACACCACAAGGCAGACTTGTCAGCTTTGACTATGAGAAGAAATAGATCACAACAAGAAACAAAAAGGGGTTGTCAAGAATACGAACTAATTGCAACAATTATATAGAAGCAAAAGCTGAATTATCATCTATTAAGTGACAAATCATGTGATCTTGACAGGGAGAAGAATATTCAGAGAAAATAGATTTTTAGCTACCTACTTGATGCAATCTGTACATCAGCTGATACATGCTGATTAACATCATTTTCTCCTCTAAATTCATGTATTTCAACTGTAATATCATTATTTTTTTGGGCTGATTAAAAATTCATAATACAGTTTTTCCCAAAAGGATATTACTTATGATTATTCTTGTTTACATTAATAATTACTATATATATAAGTGAAGCATGCCTGCACAAGTATCTAGCAATTCTGCAACTAAATGCACACCTACCATAGGCAACCATTGTGAGCATCCCAATATATTGAGAAAACATTTTTGCTGGAATAATTCATAACACACAAATCATCAATCCCAACTCATATGAAAACATTAACAATTGGGCCCAATCACTTGATTGGTTGATCCCTTTAAATAATGGACCCGATTCGCATAATCTAAGTCTTGGTGTGGTGGGAAGTTATCAAATGTACACATCAAGAAATATTTGTCTTCCCTGTATATTTGGACAAACTAACCAGACAACTCAACGAATGCCACTAACATTTGTATAAAGAAAAAAATCATTGATGGACTTAATTGAAGAAGATGCAAATCCAATTATACCAATTTAGATATTAATATCCACAAGTGGTCAAGAATGACCCCTAGGACTAAGGAAATCACAGAGATAAATATGTACACAATGGAAGTGACTAGTGCATCTTCAGTAAAGTGAAACATAATTGAAAAAGAACAGGAACAGGCAAGAAACAAAAACACAAAGCAACAAGCAAGAAACAAGTGCAATGACTATAGACCCAAAATTATATTAATGCTATTCGATTAATGCTTCCACTTTCTTTCATATAAAATCACAAAATGATTCAAAACTTCTTGTTAAAAGCAAATGGTAATTGAAAAGAAAAGAAAACGCCCTCTTTTGGCATCAAATGCCAAGTAAGGCATTTTTAATCTGTATACTAAAAAAAAAAAAGTAATCTCTAGCTATTAACAAAAGGTGAAGCATCTTGAATCTCAACTAATTGGAACCCAATACAATGACGTGTAGCCAATCATGTATCTAAAAATTCGATCTTAAATTATTTCCTATATCTATGAAAGCAAAGAAAAAATATACATACTTGGAATACATATATATACATAAGGGTAAAAAAGCCGAAATCAAAGAGCACGTGAAAATTAACTATGTGCGCATATTGGGTGTTCCCTTCAGCAGGAATTCAAGCTAAGTCACCGCGGGATGGCCCTGGCCCTGACCCCGAGCCAGACCCATGGCCGTCCGTATTGTCTGAATTTGAGTTGAAAAGGTTCCAAAGCCACGGTGCCCTTCTGGTGCTACCCGTAGCAGCCCCGCTGGAGGTGCTGGCCCCGTTATCATTGCTAGCATTTTCTTGTAGGCTAGAGGAAGAAGACGAGGAAGGGTTTGGGGGCTCATCGTGTGGGCTAGCGGTCTTCTTTTCTAACGTGTCGGTCTCCGTTGGCAGCTGGAACCTGCAGACGGGGCAAGAGCTGTGGAGCTTAAGCCAGGGGAAGATGCAGTCGCCATGGTAGAGGTGCTTACATGGCATCTGACGTGTCTCGCCGCCCAACTCGAACTCTTCCATACAGACGACGCACTGGTTGAAGTCGGAGCTCAGGTGTTCTTCTGAGATCTTGACAGTTGGCATGGCCTCGACCGCCGATTTGGAGGCCGGGGGTGTGCCGTAGCGGTTGGGATCGTTTTCTGCAAGGCGCTGAATGAGCAAGTCCAGGCCCGGTCCTATGAAGTAGTCCCCCAGGCTCCTCGGCATCCCCCCGCCAGAGCTCCTGGAGCCCCTATCGCCTCGCCCCTCGCTCTCGATCAAGATCCCCAAATTCTCCTCCAGTCCACCGCGGACACGGCGCTGTAACACCAGGGTCACATTAAGCCCGTCCGAACCCCCACGCTCGGATGGCGGTTGCAGCAGATCGGAGCGGCGTTCGTCGTCGGCGTCATCGTCGTCGTCATTTTCGTTGTCATCGGCGGAGTTTCGGTCGGAGGAGGAGCCGAGAGCCTGCATTAGCTCCATGATAGCGGAGTGGCCCACCACCACCAGACGCGGCCCGCCCTCGCTGTCTTCGTCGTCGCGGTCGCGGAAGTAAGATCTGCGCCGCCGTCTGCTGCTTCCGCCACCATCGCTGAAGAGGCCGAAGAGCCTGGGTGCCGGCGGGGATCGATCACGGATGAGCTCGATAAACCCTTCCGAACACCTCGGGCACGACATTATTTCCCCCGGCGAAACATTAACCGTCTCATTGCAGCGGTGGCACCAGTAATCAGGGCCCATTACAGACGCCATTAAACCCCTCTCTCAAAACTCAGTCAACCAGAGGGCCAAAAAAAAGAAAAGACAGAAATATCTTTTTCAAATAATGCAACAAAACCGTGCTTAGAGTCACTGTGAAAATAAAGGGCGAGAAAACGCGTGGAACGTACAGGGGATGTATCGTGGAAACAACCCAACCCAGCCCAGCCCAGCCCAGCTCAGTCTCGCGGAGGAAGGCACGAGGAATCAGATCCCATTATGAAAAAGGAGAAACAAAGAGGAAAGGCCTGCAGACCACTAGAATTATAAAATACGATTCTTAATTATCCTTGCTTTGTCTTTCCGCGACAGTGAACCACCGATCGTGCCCCACGTGGCGCGGTGCCGTCCACGGATTTTTAGTCTCCCTCCTAACGTTAGTGTCCGAATACAGAACGTGCAACGGTGGAGTATTGTTGATGGATTCGGTCCGTTGATGCGGTGCGGTTTTGCGTGCGGGGCGACGGTCTTTCATCTTTTTTACGGGATTTAATAATTTCAATTTGTATTTGATGCTAATTTGACGCTGTCGTTATTCCACGTCATTGGAGATGGCTCCATCAAACTTTTCTATGCAATTGATTTGACGCTGTGAACCCCGGGTACTCTAATCTAGAGTGTCCCCTACGATGTAGGGGACGAAACCAAACACTCGGAAATTGCAATAGAGTGAGTCTTTAATTTTTAATAGGATCAATATTATTATTGACCAATCCATGGATGTTAAAATGGACAACGTCAGGGTTAGTTAGGAAGATTGTACAAATTTTGATCAAATAGACTTTTGAAGTGTAATAGGAGTTTATAGGAGTCTTTACTTTTATTGTTTAATATATACTAAATTCTTTCTTGAGCAAGGGGATTTCCATTTTTTTTGATGATGCGTTCACATATTTGAGTTTTGTTGGGCTTTGACGGCGGAGGTAATCTGATTTTCAAGTGAAAAGACTTGTCATTATTGGATATTAAGGTTCTGTAAGATCCTCAATGTGTGTATTGATTGTTTGGGTTGGCTTGGCGAATGTAATGATCACAAGGTGGTTTTTTTTGGGGGTTGGGATTTTGGTAGGTGGCCATTTTGGCATGTAGTTTTCAAGAGATGGAGAAATTTTGGGTGGAATCAATAGGGTGGTCGTTGGTTTTCAGCAAGGCCAAGAGTAGGGAAATGGGATTTGCAAGTTTGGTTTCCCAAATGTGACTATTCAATGTCTTTTGAATTTCGATGGTGGAAGTGGTGGAAGCCATTGAGTAGGGTTTGGGGTTGGACACACTGGCGATGAGCAATAGGTAAAGAGTCAATTCTGACCTGGCTTCCCTTTTTGCTAGTAACCTTTATTTGCTTTTATCTCATTCAGAGCAGGTCCAGAAGTTAATTGAATTTTTTGCTTCGCTGGAATATACACAAGGGCTCCTTTTTGAGATTGAATCTCTTCATCTTGGTCTGTCTCCCACTCTCCCCTTTTCTGACAAGGACTCATTGGGTTACATACCTTTGTCTATTTTTCGAGCTTTAAAATATAGGTTCCTAGTTCTGGTAAATTTTATGCAGGAGGTGGACGAGGTTTTTGAAGACAAACAACAAGTGGCAAGGAGTAGGGGTGTATGCATGCCTGTAGTCCAAGATTTACTTCAACCCATTCTAGGTCTGGAAGAATGGCAGGCTTTAAGAAGGCAACCAAATCGTGTGTAAGGCAATCAAGTGGCTAAGGGAGTGGCACGAGGGGCTTTGAAGGCTCCACCTTGGTGGTGAGGTAAAAATTTGATGATTAAGGACTCAACGAGCACTCAAAGAAGGCTAGACTTCTCTAAGGTGCAGGAGGTCGATGGGGTTGGGTTTGGGAAGGTGGTGTCATTGACAGGAGCTACTTCTAAGGTAAAAGTGTAAGAAGGTCATGTAATTGGTTTCAAAAAGTCTGGTATTCCTAGCAAGTCGGATGACTTCCTGCCCAGTAAAAGAAAATTGGTTGAGTTAGTAATTTCGAAATGACTGTGTTTAGTATAGTCTTTTTGGATCCTTTGGAACTATTTGCAGTATTAATAGTCGCTAAAGTATATAATGGCTTGTCTTTTTGAAGGTTGAATGGTAACTGTTGGACAGTTTTTGGTTAATTAGTGACTGTTGGTTTTTTCTTGAACTTGAATCAGTCTGGTTATAATTTGATCATTTTGCCTTGACATTTTTTAATGTTAAGCCAAACCTCTCTTTTGTTTTTTGAGTCTTATGTTAAAAGGACCTGAGACCCGTTAATTCTCAAACATCAATCAAAAAATAAATGAATAATATTTAATGTTGCTAATGTCGATTATAACTTTTTACAATATTAGGTCTTGTAATTCATGTATTGTCAGAGTCCAAACCATTTTTAAAAGAAGTTATTTCCAATTGATACAAATAACAGGTAAAATTTAGACATATATAAAATTGTTCACATCCCATACTAAGCATATGTATTTTTTTAATTGAATAATCACAAACATTGATAAATTAAATAATTTTATACCAATTTTATAAACAATAACATCAATTTATCAAAGAGTGTCATTCGCCAAACTAACCTCCACCTATAAATTAGCAGTACCTACTACTAAGAATGATATTTAAAGTTCATGAAGATTGAGAGTATAAATGAAAAAAGACAAAACATTAAAACATCAAAATTTTCAATTCACTCAAAAATACATGCATTATAAAAGAACATTTACACGTTAAGAATAAAGGCTCTATTGCTAGTTTTTATTATTTTATCACCAACATCAAATTTTAAAAAAATGATCTAAAATGATAGTTAATGTTTACCACCACCTTTTAGGTAACCTCAAAATAAGTATAATTTTGAGAGAGAAAAGTTTGCTAATAGTTATTTTTAAAAAAATGCAAAAAGTTAAGAATATAACCCAAAAAAAAATAGTAAAAAAAATTAGGTAAACAATGCAAACCAAATTAAGGTAAGGCACGTCAGGGTCCAAATAAGGATTAAGAATATATATTTAGAAAAAATTTAAGAAAGTAAGCATTTTGGCTTTTAAAATGTTGTTTAGATTTGTAAACCAAAATACAATTAATTGCAAGTTTTTGAGTGTAAAGAGTTAATTACATCTTATTAGTTTCAAAGGGTATATTATAAGAATCAATTTGTTTTAATTTTTTATTAAATTTTGCTTTTTATGCCAATCAAAATTTACTATTTTTTATGTATTAAAATATTTTTAGTTTTCCAATAGTTAAATTGTACATTTGTTAAAAAAAAATATGAAAAAGCTATTTATTTGTGTTGTGATTGGTTGAAATTATGGACATGCTATTAAGAAGTAGAATGTTGACATCATGAACAATACATAAAAATAAATGCAATGTTAGATAAATACCTCACCACTAAATTTTATTTATGAAAATTCATTGAAATGTACATAAATATATTAAACTAAAATGAGAGGTGTTCTCTCCACTTGATGATGGAGATGTTTGAGGTGAGCGAAGTACAGTCAGTGGCTTCAAATTCATTATTTGCTTTTTCAATGCATTTATTTTTCATCATGTATGCCCTAAGGTGGAGTTCATTTGGTGGATGGACAACGATGCCATATTCATCGACATGACTTTTGAGCCCCCCTACGAGCACTAAAAGGATCACAACTTTGTCATGCACAGTTGGGATGAGCTCGTCTACAATCACAAGAATTGGATCGGCCTCAACATTGGCTCTTTCTTGCTTTGTAACTACCAATGATCGCTCAACATTATTAATGCTTTGGCACCCATGGAACCCAAGGGAAAGATCCCAATGGAAGTAGGTAAACTACTCACCAACTTCCTCACCAGGGGACCCCAATTCGAGGTCAACGATAAATCAACCATCGTTTATCTCCTCATCACATAGAGACTAAACTGGGGCAACAAGGTTTACCTTGAGAGTGCATATTATCTCCATGGATATTGGGGCATTCCTGTTGACAAGTACAAGTAAATGATCAAAACATATCATTCGGGTCTTGGTGATCACTGATGGCCACTTGTCACTCACTTTGTGGGATGCAAGCCCAGGAGAAAAATTGGGGACTATCTGGTAGAACAATGTATGAAACAGACGGAGAGGGCTTACAATTTCAGGGATAATCAAATCTTTTAAATATATGGCTTCACTCACAAGAATCTCAACAATTGTAAGGTGAAGCAAACACCCAACAAAATGGAGAAACCCTTGGAAGTCAAAGACGAGCTCAACCTTTTGCTTCTACCCTTCAATGCTATGAAACTCTTGTCTTGAATTTATGGTTTTGAATATATTTTTACATTTTCTCTACATTTCTTCTGTAGCAAGTTGCCCATAGTAGATAACTTATTTTGTTCTTATTATTGGGTTTCATGGCAGGGATATTACATAAGTTTAGTAGTTTGTAAAGAATTTTTTTGAGAGTAGTTCATTTTGGATTCTCCTTTCAGTTGCTTCAAGTTCGTCTTTCTACCAGCAAGTGCATAATTGACAATATTCTATGTTGGGTCAATAAATGTGTATGATGATATTCCTATAAACAAGGTTTGTTTAACTTTGGAAACATGGATTTTGCATTATTTAAATTGAATCTCAAATGTTTTTCATATTGTTGATTGTAACATCAAAATACAAGGTTCACAGAGTGGAAGGTTAACATGGTGTTCAATACTATTATTTTTTAAATTTCTAAAGCTATATGAAGAAGTTATCTATCGAAAAAAATATCATTTGGTTTGATTAGGTAGACATTTTCACGATTCAATTTCCCTCTTTTGTTATATGTTTGTTCTCTCTAGTGTATGGGGTTTTTGCCAAGTATAATTGGTAAATAGAAGTTCTCATGATTATAGAATCTGGGAAAATGTGGATGTTGTTTGCAAGCTCAAGCATTTATGTCTTTGGTTGGAAATGGTAGTTCATCTTCTGGAAAGACAACCATTCTCCCACCTCAAAGCTCACTAATTTCAATGCCATTATCAACGATTGGACATGTTAAGCAAACCATATTTATGGACACAAGCCCATTAAATGCATTGTCTACAACAAATCCACAAGTTAATTCCCAAAAGTAAGAGACAATTGTCCAAAGTTAAATTGTGCAATTTATTGTACTATTTCCTAGCACTAGAGATCTAGATGCAAATCAAACTAATGTTACTTCTAATAATCAACAAACAAACATCAAATTTCAATGCTCTAGGGTTGACACCAACATCCATTATGTCAAGAGGTAGAAATTGCTAACTAGCTAGTTTTGAACTTCTGTAAGATATTAACAAATTCTCAAGGTTGACTTATAATATTATGTTTTGATGGCTGTCTAATTTGGCCTCTTTTTATTCTAGTTGTACAACAAGATCGTAAAGTATCACTTGCTTGATTTATTGAAAAGCGCAAAGGTATTTGGGCATATATCATTCTTATTTTTTAATTTATGATGCATGAAATTAGGCTTCCTTATAAAGTAGTTTTCATGTTCCTTATTTTCAAGGTCATTACAAAAGCACCTTCTCCAACAAAGAAGTCACCATAGGGTTCCTCTCAGTTAGAAAAGTCTCTCAGTCTTAAGTGTTCATCTACACCTCTATCTGTGGATGGATGCAAGTCCCAATATAAGTCTATACCAAAGACAAAAAAGAAGGGCTCCCAACTATGACAACAAGAAGTTGTGAAGATTGAGATTCAAAAATGTAAATTGTTGTTTGCATAAGAAATGGTTGTTCATTTTTATTTTTTTCAAGCAACACATTTATAACATTCACTGTTTAATTTTGTAATTTTTCGTTTAAAGCAACTTGTAACATGAATTTATATGGACTTTCAACTAAGCAATCATAACATTTCTGAGCTCATATTGGTAATGTCTAAATTAATTACAAGAGTACAAATCTTTCTATTGTACTTCTATTTTCCTCTACAAATTAAAGGTCAATCGTCATTTGGAAAATGAACTAGTGACATTGAGTAACTTTTGGTAATGAAGCAAAGATTGCATTTATCTAAGTTGAAATGATATATCACTTTCATTTTGACTTCGCTGGTTTTATCTAGTGAGTCATGTGTGGTACTCCTTAGTATTGATTGTTTTGTGATGAATATAATTTTTAACACAATTTGCAGATCTATCCAGCCATGGAGAAAATGAGCCTTCATCACTTTGGAGCATAGGTAAACATTGGTCACCTTCATGAAATTGGAACATAAGCCACCTATGATTACCTTCTGTTACTATACTCTTCTGTTCATTTACGGCTAATTTGTCACAAATGATTTTAATAAAAACCTAGTTCTATCATGGATGTTACCGTTGTCAGTGTCGTCATCGTATTCCTCCTCGTCAAATTCATCAAAGGCCCCTTCTTCTTTTTTCTTCCTTATCAGATTCGCGGCTCAGAATGTCATTGCATCCTTGTGATGCTGCATCGACAACTTCAACGTCGCGCTATCAGATTCTGATTTCCCTCCTCCTCAGTTTCTTCCTTGCGTGATCACACGAGTCCATGGAGCGGGCGGCGGATTGAGTGGCGCGGCAGGCGGTAGGAGAGGTGGAGGCGGGGCGAGAGGCAGAGACAGAGGCTTCTATGCGAGCTCACTTGTTGGTGGCGGGGACGCTGCTGGAGGAGGGCTGCTACGGTGCTTTGGCCTCGCCCCGCTTACGGCTCCACGTTTCCATAAAAGACAACTCCATACTCGATTCGAACCTGCGATTTGCAGAAACAAAATCTATAAACTAAACTCTTAAGCGACTTGTGGTTTGGCACGCGCCCGTGTAAGAGAGGGTGACAGGAAAGGAAAATAAAGTGAATCAGACACCAGTAGCACGAAGGGAGGCAAAATAATTGAATCATTTAAATTTTGTAAAACCGTGTAATTTCATGTAGCTCGCCTTTTTTAATCTCTCTCGCGGGAGAACCAGGCAATTAAAACCAGTCAATTATTTGTTCATCCATACCTTGCTGAAAACCGGTGCATCGACGGCTGCAAGCCGTCCCACGATATTACCCATGTCATGTCAGGTTGCATTGTAGGGTGTCGATCAGATTACTTGACATTAGAAAACATTTTTGGTTGAAAAATATATATGTTTGGATTTCATAAAATTAAAAAAAGAATTGTCCCTTCACCTAAATTTAAGCACTAGAAAGAAAATAAACTATTTTTTATTTTATTTTTTATAATATATATTTTATAAAATTAATTTTCATTATTAAAAAATATTATATTTTTATGAGTTGTATACAATTCAATACAAATTAATACAGGGCAATGATTACAATATTATTTCTTTAGTATAAAAATTAATAATTTGTAACCTTTCATTTTAAATACATTTTTAAAATGTAGGGGGATGGGGTTGTTGAGGTGACCCTCAAAACACATAAATTTTTATTAAAATAGATAAATTAGAAATTATAGAAAGATTAAGAAGTTATAAAAGATTTAGATTGTTTTTGAAATTTGGAGTTTATAGGATGATTTTCAACTTAAATATAAAGTTGTAAGTTAACAGAGATAAGAATATTTCATTACCTCGAATGATTAATAGAAATATCAGACATTTAAATTTGAAAATGATATTGCAATTTGATTTTCCAATATCAAATAAACCTTGGCATCTTAGTGCATGCCAAAACACATTTAACTTAGTATCAATGAATTATCTCTTAGAAAAATATGGTGTAGAGAACAAACATCATTTATAAACTTTAGAATCAAAACTACCCAATGCCACATTGTTCAGCGATAAAACAAGATATATAAGTATGGTGAACGGAATTTGATTCACCACACACAGGACATTTAGGATCTTCCAGTCCTAAATATTACAATCTCAAATCAATAGGTAGCCATTGATACAAAAGTGATCAAACAAAAAATTTACTCTTTAAAATAATTATATATTTTACACGAAAATAAACCATATAAAATATACTCATATACTCATTGTAAATAATTATTATAGAATAATAATATCACAAGTAATTAATTTGTATTTGAAATTTTTATTTTTCTAAGTTCCATAAATATTATATTTATTAAAACAAAAAATTGCAATTTTTTTAATAATTATTCAATATCCTTTAATCCTTAACACTTAGCTAAAGACTACAATTAATAAAAAGAATATATAATTCTCCAGAGACTTGTATTGTGATAATTTCCTTGATAAATTTGATAGAATGGATACCTTTCAATCTTTAATACTTAACCAAAGATTACAGTCAATAATATATAATTATAATTTTATTAAAAATAATAAATAAATATAATATTATTTCTATATATATATATATATTTTTTGCAACTAAAAGGGGTAAAAATTTATTTAAAACATCCTGAAAACGGGCAATTACATTGTCATGTCCTGAGCAAGAAGTTGCTTCAGGATGGGGACTAACTCAGTAGGAAGACTATCCTGATTATGAATGGACCAATTCGATCCATGATCCGTGGCCCATTTGGCAAGATGGTCAGCAACCGCATTCCACTCACGGGGAATATGTCTGAAGGAAATCACATCGAAAAACAAGCTGATCTGACGAATCTCCTTAATAACCATAGCCAATTGCCAGTCCACTTCCTCAAAATTACCATTCCTCAACAAGTTCACAACAACTTGCGAGTCCGACTCATAGATAATGCTGAGCCATCCCTGTCTGCAGCAGACTTGTAAGGCCTCCAGGATAGCCCACGCCTCCATAAAATTGTTCGTAAAATAACCCTTATAGATAGAAAATAAAAAACAAATAGCTCTCGAGCTATCTCTGCCAGCTCCTCCAATCCCAGCAGCGCCAGGGTTGCCCCTGGAGGAGCCGTCCACATTGATCTTCAGCAAACCTTCCTCCGGCGGAGTCCATCTCCCAACACGGCTGATGGGTCTTGGTCAACGCCTAGTGGACGTCGTGGGGCACAAACTTTGACCAAGGCCGACAGCAGGGGCGCAGCAGGGGACAGCCGAGCTAGAATTCTAGCTTCGGTCGGTTCAAGGACGGCACTACAACCACACTTAGCCTGCAGCGTTTCCTGGAGCGCCACAATTATCTTCAGCCACAGGTCCCTTAAACTCAGCGTCCTCCCTTGGAAAAGTCTTCTGTTGCGCTCTAACCAGAGATGCCACAGAATGAAAATAGGTCCCACAGACCAGGCATTTTGTAGAATAGGCGTCCTACTAGGAGGCTGCTCCAGGCGTTGCCAAAAATCAACCAAAGAAACTCCATGCCAGTAGGGGCACTCCCAGGCTTCCCACCACATATGCCAAATACTTATGGCGAAGAAACATTGGAAAAAGAGATGCTCGCCATTCTCTTCGTGTTCCCAGCAAAACAGACAAATTGACGGACCTTGAAAGCCTCTTTTGCAAAGGTTGTCCCAGGTGAGGCAACGATTATAAGTAAGGGTCCAAACGAAGAAATTGCATTTCGGCCAAGAGGCCGAGTTCCAGATTTTCTTGCCCCATTGGAAATCAGTTTGTCCAAAACAATCCTTCGTCAGCTCAAGATATCCGGAAGCAACAGAGTACTGGCCATTTGAGTCCCCACCCCAAGCAAGGATATCCCTCTCACGTAGGGAGCTGCAGCTTTTGAGATCCAGGAGCTGAGACAGTTCAAGCCGATTGTCTTCAGTTCCTCCAGGCGGCCAAGCAGAAACATTCTTCCATTTATAAACAACCGTAGCCCCCAGATTGAAAGCTTCCTTATAATGCTCAACAGTATCCCATCCCGCAGCACGGAACGCATCCCCAAGGGGTTGCAAGTGGGGATGAGAAGAGAGGAGTGGTGGAGCACCATTCCAAGAATCTTCCCAAAATAACGCATCAGTGCCACTATTGCAGATCCAAAAAAGCCTGGACCGAACCAAGTGCGCCCCTGCTTTGAGGGTACTCCAGACCATCGATCCTCTTCCCTCCAAGGAAAGCCTGGGAATCTCCAAGGGATTAGCCCCCGGGAAGTACTTAGCCAACAAAATCCTAGCCCAGAGTTGGGAGTGGTTGGAGCACCAACGCCAATACAGCTTAGCAGCAAGAGCTTGGCTAGAGAGAATAGAGGAGCGAAGCCCAAGACCCCCCTCCTTCTTGGGTCTACAAATAGTGTGCTAATTAACCAAACTCCATTTAGAATGCCGAAGGTTCCCACTCCATAGAAATTTTTGAGACAGGGCATCATACTCGCAGAGAAAGTACATCAGAGCTACCTGGATCATGCTACGGTAGATGGGAAGAGCTTGAATAACAGATTGCAGGAGAGTAACCCTTCCCACCGTCGAAAGCCATCTGTGGGTCCAATGACTCACCTCTGCTTTAATTTATCCAGGACATTCTGCCAGAACAGCCGGGGCTGCCTCCCAACCACAATCGGGACACCCAGATAAGTGACCGGAAGAGATTGCGTCTAAAATCTAAGGACAGCAGCAATTCTCAACTGGATAGGCACCGGCGTGTTGAAGAAGAATATGGACAATTTGTGCTCATTCAACTTCTGCCCAGAAGCCAGGAAATAAGTGTCAAGAGTGTCACAGAAAGCTTGCGCCTCACTCATGCGTGCTTTCCCAGCCAGGATAGTGTCATCCACAAATTGAAGATGGGTCAGATTGGCAATCCCATTACCCCACTGCCAGCCCTGAATAAGATTCTGAGAAGCCCGAGACTTGATAAGGCATCCCAAACCCTCAGCCAAGATGATAAACAGAAAGGGGGATAATAGATCTCCCTAGCGAAGACCTCTGGGAGCCCCAAACAGTCTAGAGGGCGCCCCATTAATGAGGACTGAGTAAGACGGTGTTGTGACACAACTCAACACCCACCAGATCCAGTCCTGACTAAACCCAAAAGCTAACAGGACCTTTCGCAGGAAACTCCAATTGACTCTGTCATAAGCCTTCGCCAGATCAAGCTTGATAAACATGGCTCGCTCTTGAGAAATGCTCATAGAGTGGATTGCTTCCGAAGCAATCACCACTCCATCCAGAATCTGTCTCCCAGCAACAAAACCTCCTTGCTCCTCGGAAATGATCATAGGGAGCCAGACTTTGAGTCTCTCAGCAATGAGCTTTGTGATGATCTTGTAAACCATGTTGCAGAGAGCAATGGGCCTAAACTGATCCAGTTGATTCGCTTGTTCCTTTTTCGGGACCAACACCAGGAAGGTTGCATTAAGCGCTCTTAGTAACTCTTTGCTGCAATATGATTCCTGCACAACTTCCATAAGATCATGCCTAATAATATCCCAAAATTCCTGAAAGAATTCCATAGGGAAGCCGTCTGGACCAGGTGCTTTGCCTCTACGCATGGAAAAGACAATTTTCTCCACCTCCTGAATGTCAATCAGCTTCAAGAGCGCTTCATTCATGGTAGGCGTGATGATGGAAGGTATACAAGAAAGAACCAGGTTCTCCTCCTGTGCAACAATAGGACCAGTATCAGATAAAAGCTCAGAGAAGAAACGAACCGCCTCCTCAGAGATGGCAGGAGAGGTGGATGCCCGAGACCCATCTGGTAACATAAGAGATGTTATATAATTCCTATTGCGGCGTGCCTGGACTGATTTGTGGAAGAATGCCGTATTCCTGTCCCCTTCTTGTAACCAGTCAATCCGGGTTTTCTGTTTCCAAAATATCTCCTCCCGAAGTTCCCATTCATTAACCTCACTCAAAGCCCCAAATTCAGCCTTACGAAGATCCTCAATTAAGCCGGTGTCAAGAATCTATCTTGTGATGCCGTCTAGCTTGTCTTGTGCCTTCTTCTTCATTGCATTAAGATTGCCAAAATTGTTCCTATTCTAAACCTGGAGCTTTCTTTTTATAAACTGAAGCTTCTTCATGAAGCAAAACATAGCTGTTCCATATTCTGGCGCGCCTTGCTTCCACCAGTGAGTCATCAGGGGATGCAGTGCCGAATCTCAGAGCCACATAAGTTGAAATTTAAAGGGAGGTTTCTTGGGCCCATCGATGAAAGTGGTTGTGAGCTTGATGGGCCAGTGATCAGACCCTCTCCAATTCAAAATTTCAGAAGCAATGGAGAAAACACTAGATAACCAAAAGCAAGAGACTAAGAATCTATCTAAGCGCTCAGAGATAGCATCCTTACCTAATCTTCTGTTGCTCCAGGTAAAAAGACCATTGTTGGGTTTGACATCCGAAAGGCGCATCCGCTCTATATTGAGTCTAAGAAGCTCAAAAGAAGGGTCTAAGTGCGTTAGTCCTCCCCTTTTCTCCTCAAGACTAAGGACAGCATTGAAATTTCTGCTCATGATCCACGACAAATAGGGAAAGCAGCTCCGAACATAAGACAGATGTTCCCATAGCTTCAGGTGACCTTGGATATCCCCAGGTGCATACACATTAGTTACCAGTATCAACTCCCCAGACTCCTGAGAAGTGGCAGTCATGGACAGTGCTGAAGTATTAGCCATCCACTGGGTAGGGGTGATCTTCCCTGGATCCCAGCAAATAGCTAGGCTGCCTGCAGTGCCAAGAGCTCCCACACACTGGCAATTGCCCACGGTCCAGAGAAGAGGCATACAGGAAAACATAGCCTCCACAGACAGCTTAGTCTCCTGGATACATAAGATATCTGGAGAATGTTCAAAAATCAACTTCCGTATAGCTTTTTGCTGGGGCGTACTATGCAAACCCCTTACATTCCATGATATCACTATCATTGGGAGGAGGGGGAGAAGAGTTGATCCAAGGTTTTAACCTCTCCAGATTCTACCAGTAAATCTCCTGTAAGCTTTAATCTCTCCTGGTCCTTTTTGCGGCCCGGTTTAGACTGTGAAGAGACGGAAGCTTTCTTGAATGGCCTTTGCATCAAGCCCAACGCCTCCGGCAGGCCCCTCTCTCTCCTAGTTACACCTGAGTCTTTGGCCACCTCGGCCCAACTGCCCTCCTTAGCCTGCTGTGCAAAAGAGCTCACCGAAATCTTGTCCATCTGAGTACTCACCAGCTCCAGACATGGCTGTATCTCCATAACTTGAGATTCGTTTAAGAAGGATCCTTTCGCCTCCCCTTCTGAGGGGCCGCCCACCTCCTCCAGTGGTATGCCGTCTTCAATAGCCATGCTGTCCAAGGCCTCAAAATGGTTAAAGCTCATTTCTATGGTTCGGTCTTGGTTCTTGCATTTCTGACCCCGCCCTTTCCCTTTTCGACGGACTTGGGTAAAGCCTTCTCTATCCGGGCCAGTCCCCGCTGCGAATCCTGAATTTACAACACCTGACATTGCTTGGGTTTTAGTGTGAGCCCCACCTCCTGGAGGCCCATTGGAAGTTGCCTTGTGAGCTGGTTGGCCTATCTCCTTTTCTGTCATGGAATCCAACCCTGGGGATCTTGTGGCCTGAGGGCATTGCCTATGCAAGTGTCCGTAAACATGGCAGATTCTACAGTGGAAGGGAATCGCCTCATAATCTATCTGTTGAACCCAGGAGGATGCCCTTAGACAAATTTCTAGAGATTCTGGAAGGGGGTTGTTTAGATTGATTTCCACACAGATTCTGGCATAGGAAATAAGCTTCTTGTCTAAGGACTAGTGCGCAACAGCAACAGGAGTTCCCAGCAGGGCAACAATCTGCCTGAGGATATCTTCTCTCCAAAATTCCAAGGGGAGCCTTGGGAGGCGTACCCAAATAGGGACTTGCGCTAGTAATTCCTCAGTAGAGTTAAAGCCTGGGTGCCATGGTTTGATAAACAGACTGATACGGTCAAAGAAGTAAGGTCCTCCCTCGAAGATTTAGTTTCTGTTAGAGACTGATGAAAAATTGACCATAAAATAACTATTTGCAGCCAACATGATATCTATATCTCCTTCAACCTGCCAGGTGCGCCTCATCCAAGCTTCCAGGGCAGCTTGAGAGATTCTGATGCCCATAAACTTGTAGATCAACGCATGGGTAGATAAATACTCCACTTCCTCTCTAACAGCATCCTGGGGGACCACCAAAACAGGCCTGGTCTGGCTGCGTGGGAAGCAGCCGTTGACCTTGGAAACCCTAGGGCGTTCACTAGAGTAAAAAACCTCTTTCTCTGAAGGAGCCTCCATCTGATCCAGACCTGGACGCACAATGCTCGGGCCCGCGCCCAACCCATCCGTCGCCCTTCCTCCGCTCGCAGCCATCTTGAATCTAGTAGATTTGGCATGAATCGGATGTTCCACTAAATTGAAAACTTAAGACAAAAAATAATCAATATTATTTCTATATTTACAAAATAGATACAAATTGAATTTAAACAAGCAATGCATTCAACAAATAATTATATCTATGAAAATTATACATTTTGCTTAAATGCTACTAAATTTAAGATAGGAGTACATTCACAATTTAACTATTTTTTATAAAATTACAGAGTTATGCATCTATCAATTATTTATTTCTTTTTTTTTTTAATAATTTAGTGGAAATGGTTTATAGTAAAATAAAAATCATTATTCTATGAAATTAGGGGGACTTAAAATATATACACATAAAAGTTTAATTAGACAAGTATATGTAAAATAACATTCATCACTAAACAATATGTTAATATATTTGATTAATGGTACTTATATTTTAAAATAGCATAAGATCTGTACTTAGTGTGGGATTATTGTGGAGAACCTCTAAAGCCACTGGTTTTTATTTGTATTCTAGTGCTACTCTACTTAAACTATTGTACATAAAAGAAAACTTAGAGGATGAAAGTGTTAGAGAAATATACAAAAAGAAAGTGGTGATGTACCAAAAATAAGAAAATGGAAGGATCTCTTATATATTTGAACACATTGCTATTAGTTATGTAGGAAGGGAAATGAAAACAAGAGTAGAAAAAATATAAAAGGTAAGACATAATTCAAATGCATTCATGGAGCTATGGAAGTAAGACAAAATAGAAAGAGCATACAAATAAGAGTTATGACACCTTTAATTAATTGTAAATAATTATGCCCAATCACATTTTATTTACTGAAGGTTTTGGGTATTCATACACAACAAGGGCTCAAATATTAAAAAAATTAAAATTTAGTAGGCTTAAGAAGCCCAAGAGATCATCCCTTTGTCAAAATGAGCAATTACAATATATAGCAAAAGATAGGTAGGAAATTAATTTTTCAATCATTAAGTATATGAGTAGCTAGGAAATCTTTTCTTATTAGTCTTGTCTATTTTATCTTCACAATGTTCCCTATAGATGTGATGGCTTCCCTCTTGAGGACTCTATATAGACATCCTTTATTAATACTCAACATGGGCTACCCCTCTAAAAACAAGCCAATTTTCATATTTGGTCAGGGTGAGCAGACGTGCCATACTACTATGCATTTTATGAATTCAAAGTTAGGACTACTTTTGCAAACTACCTCTGAATTGTCATTTTTTAATTACTTTAACCACCATATCTGCAAAAATAAATGTGTTTGAACCGATGCCTTATGAAGAAAGAATACATGCGGGCAAATCTATCTACATATGTTTGTAGTTGAATCAAATAATCAACTTCATGGTCTTAGGTAGATGAACAGTTATAGCATAGGCTAGTAATTATGGATATGATGACATGAGGCCTTTTACTAATCTTATGCCACTCTTTATAACATAAGTAACTCGAATCATTGGATGCAAGTGCATTTAATGCCCTGAAATCAACATGACAATGCAAGGTGGGACATAGGGTACAAGCCTTCAAATAATAAATCCAACATTATAAACAAAAAGATCGAATGGTCAAAGATCTTCGTGACAATCAGACGATTGGAGATTCATGTCGATAGTTTACACCATTTATCGTTGCCACATATTTTGACTTTTCAAAGCTACCTAATGCCTTAATCCAACAACATAACAACCCTGCACAAAAGTTATTGATCCAACAATATGAGATAAATCTTTATAACGACATCACCACCTTTTATTCAAAATCACTCATGTATCATATTTAAAGGGTTTGATAGTTGGAGATTCTCATTGGAAATATGAATGCTTTCTTCTTTATATTAAATATGATCACACAATTTAAACCATTGTCAGGGGATTTTTATACTTAGCCATTTTTTGAATTCCTTGGTAGTATTGTTGAAATGAGGCACAAGCTTTGATTTATTTTTCCAAAACACAAAAGGACTTCAATGTTTGTAAAACAATGCTGATATGTGAGGTGAAAGATGCAAACATTTGAAATATTGAAATTCATTGTGGCACTCTAATGAGAGTAAGAAACATTTGCATTTCACCTTTTATATTTTATGAAAGACAGTTTTTGTTTGCTATATAAAAACATCTCTAATGTAGAGTTTTAATTCTACATTCTTGGTGACTTTCAGGGGTTACTTCTGTAATAAGATAGATGAACCTAGTATCCATTGGGACATACAGTCACACATGAATAGTTGAAGAGATTGAAGATCTTGGAATTCTTACACTTTTGAAAATACAATATTGGAAAATGCAAAGGGAAGCATCTAAAGAATTCACCATTAATTACACATTAACCCTTCTTGATTCTTATGTCACTTTTTGGCAAGAGGTTGTTCTTGAGTTTAATGACTCATTTGTTTATGTTTGTTGTCCCTTATAACTAATGCTACTTAAGACTCCACTGGTCACCTTATGCTTGTGCATGTCATTTTGAAATGAGCTCATTAAATATACTAGGCGAGCGACATAATTGTTGACTACACATTGAGACTCATGCCCACACACTTCTTATTAATTCTTAGCCTTTTCTTTCGATTTTATTGTTGCCATCATAGTCTTCTTTTTAAATGATGATCTTTTAGGACTAGCTCATACATGCCAACTCCTTCATAAATTGAAGAGATCCATCTTCAAATTTCATTGAGAATTGACTTGATCCCTTATTGTCGTTTTGCTTAAAAATGTGAGTCACCTAGCACAACTTCTTTAAATTCCCCCCAGCTTTATTCATTCCATCTTTAGGCTTGATAGGATTGATGAAAAATTTGTTTATCATATACTAGCAAGTGTTGGTATAGAGAGCTTTGTGTTTCATGGGAAAAATCCAAAACCATCCACAAAGAGTTTCTCATTCGTTTGGCTATGATTAGCCCAATATTTTTTACCTTTCAATTGGTAGCATATTTTTTACCAAATGGACAAGCAAATACCCTTATTATTTATAGTCAATGAATCAATGGTGTAGCAATCTCTTGAATATATATGTGTTTCCCATGTTTGTCCCACTCTCTTGCATGTGGTCCTACCATTGTTTGAAGGGTAAGAACGTTGAGAGAAGGAATGGTTTTGTAATCTAAATAAAAAACTCCTCAATTGATAATTTCATTCCTAAGTTCTCTCAATCATTACTGTGATCTTCAATAGTCACTCAAATGGATGGGGATTCACATGATAAATTGTTAATCAAATAGTTTGAGTTACTTATAAGATATAACATATATAATCCTTTTAAGATGTGCTCATGTTGTTGGATTTGGGACAGATGCAGAAAACACATGTTCTCTAAATGTCTTTATCCATATACATGCATTTCTTCACCTAATTAGTAAGTTCTATTTCTTTCTTGTATTATGTTACTTGCCAATTTGTTGCCAGTTTTTTAAAAATATATTGTTTTACATGTAAATATAATTGTTGTACTCATTACTCTCATAGTTGGTTCCTTCAAGAGGTGTCAATTTTAAAATCAAATAATTTCCACATTTTCTAATATCTTTATTCCAATGCATGTAAACATAAAAAGAATGTAGGATGTTCTTGATAAAAATAAAAATTGCCAATGTGTTGCTAATATTATTGATGAACATGCATCAATAAATTGTGTTTTATTTTTATCCTACATCCATTCCTCTTGGACTTTGTATCTCATGTTTAGTTATTGTATGTAATACATATGCTCCTTTGAAATATGGATCCTTTTTATAAATATTTTTGGATTATACCACCCTATGTATTACTATTAGGGAATGTGTGATCTATTTTTTATGAAACCAATCACTAAATGACTGAATAATTTCTACTTCCCATCATTGTGGTTGTTCGATTATTGTAAGAAATTTGTTGTGACAGTCATTAGTGGGTTGTAATAACTGTAGTAGGTTATTTAGGAGTCTTTATTACTAATAAAAGCAAATTTATTTACCTACTCTGTATTTTTGTGGAGTCAAGGGAACAACTATAGTTGATTAACTATTTTTAGAGTTAGAAAGTCAAAATAGGAGTTTTACTTGTTATTACCTTTTTATAATATAAATGCATGTCTTGGTTTTAGTCTTAGAAATTAGATGAGAGTAAGTGGGTGTAGTTTTCACTGATGAATATAAAAAAAGTATTTATTATATGTCCTATTTTTTCATATCCTTCATTCTTTTGTGATTAATTATTGTATCAAGTGGTTGTTTTATTCATCCGTAGGAATAGAGGTTTATCTATATCAATTGGTATCAGAGCATCCAAATATGTTGGAAATATAGAACTTATGGGCAGCCTTAACTATTATTGAGGAGAGTACACAATAGCTCAAATGAAAGTTATGGCTATGGTTGTGGCTGCAGAGATGGAATTTGAACATCAATTGAGAATGATTAAAGAAATTGATAGAAGGGTGGACAAATATCATCAAAGAGAGAGAGTTTTATCCTTGAGGTTTAGGGACACAAAGGAGGAAATAAATATGGAGCATCAAAGGATGAAGAAGCAAAAGAAAAAGATTATGGAGGTCATCATAGACTTGAAGGAGATGGTTGTGAGAACAAAGCTTTCTCAATATCATAAAGAAGAAAAAGAGAGGAGAAAAATGGTATGGATCATAACATCCATTGTTGGAATGGAAAGAAAATAGGTTTTTTGGAGCTAGATGACCTTGAAAGAGATGTAAGAATCTTTTATAGAAAGATATTTTTTTGGAGTTGAGAAGACACTAGAAATAAGTTCATTGATAATATATTTCATGCACAGAGATGGTGCAACTAATGTTGTTCAACATGTTATAAAATTTGACCTCATAAAGCATGAGGATGAAAATGAAGAGAAGAAAGAAGATGTTGTAGTCTTAATGTGCCATCAAGAGGAGGAAAGAGGAAAAAGAGTTTGGAAGATCTCGTGAAGAAGATAGGCATGTAAATGATTGCATGCATGAAGGTAAGTTTGGAGATGAGGTTGATTTACAAGTTACAAGAGAGATTGCTTTTATAGAACATGGAGGGGATTATAAAGACACAAAAGAGGAGGAAGAGAGAGCCATTTTTGAGATGACCATTGTAAGCATGAAAGCAAAAAGGCATAGTGTTGATGTAAGTGAACTTATAGTGAAGGATGATCCTATAATTTTTTTTTTTTAGTTCAAGTAATTAAGGTTGCAAGCAAGACAAAACAATATCTTTGAAATTATATGTGAATTTGTACAATAAGAGTTGATAGGACAGATAGTCTTATTTGGAATGCCCATGAAATTTTATTGCACAATTCAATTTCAAAGAGGAGCAAACATTACATTATAAAACTATAATGGTTGTTCACTTCACATTCCCAATAAGACCTTTCCTATTCCTATGGAAATGGACAAATAACTTATTGAATAAGACAAAAGCTATAAAAGACACCTATGAATAAATAACAACTATATACAATATTGTTACATTCCCCCTTAATTTGTAGGGGTCTTTGTCAGACCAAGCATTCCTTTGAACTTTTCAATATTTTCTTATCCAAGCACTTTTGTTAAGATGTTTGTTGGTTGCTTTGTTGTTGGCCAATGTTGTAACTTGACACTACCATATTTCACATAGTGTCGAATCATATGAAATTTTGTATTGATATACTTGGTTCAGTCATAAAAGTCTATATTATTTTCCATCTAGGTTGTTGAAGTGTTGTCAACCATGAGAGGTGTTGTTGAACCTTGTTACTCTTGTAAATATGAAAGAACCCTTCTGAGCCACAAGATCTCTCTAGTTGCCTCTGAAGTGGCCATATATTTTGATTTAGCTAAAGAAATTATCGGCATTGATTACTTCTTAGATTTCCAACTGATAATTATTTTTCCCAAATTCATTAGGAAACCCAAGGTGGACTTTCCATCTTCATGATCACCAACATAGTCAAAATCTAAATACCCAACCAGTTTGAGTCTCCTACCTTTAAATATTTGAGGCCAAATTTTTTTGTTCCTTTGAGATATATGAGGACCCTTTTCACTGCTACCCAATGAATGCCCTTGAGTTGTTGCATGAATCTTGAGAGGACACTAACTAAAAATGATATATTTGGTCAAGTTGTGGTCACATACATTATACTTCCAATGAGTTATCTATATTTAGTGGCATCAACCAAATCTGTTGAATCTTCAGATGTTAATTTGATATTTTGTTTCATGGATTTGTTGAGAGGTTTATAATCTTTCATTTCAAATTTGTTTAAAATGTCACCAATGTACTTATGTTGAGTGATGAAGAAATAATTTGTTTTTTGAATTACTTCAATACCCAAATAGTAATGAAGATAACCCAAATCAATCATTTCAAAGCTTTCATCAACTTTAATTTGAATTTTGTAGTGTATTATTCATTGTTCCTTGTGATGAATAAATCATCAACATATACCACCACAAATATAATTGTTTTGTCAATTGTTTTGACCAAAAGAATTGTATATTCAAACTCAACATTTGAATTTTGTGTTTATGAGGTGCTCAACTAGTTTGTCGTACCATGCTCGAGGGGCTTGTTTCAAATAATACAATGATTTTTCTAATTTACACACCTTGTGCTCTTGTCTGTTTACTACAAAACCTTTAGGTTGTGACATGTATATAGTTTCCTTGAGGTCACCATTAAAGAATGCAATTTTGACATTCACTTGGTGAATTTTCCATCCATTGTGAGCTGCCAAAGCCAACATGGTTCAAATGGTAGTCCATTTTGTTGTAGGTGCAAAATTTTCATTGGAATCAATTTCTTATTTTTTAGTATATCCCTTTGTGATAATCATTGTTTCGTGCTTGTCAAGCGAGCCATTAGCTTTATATTTGTTGTGGTAGACCCACTTGCAGTTAATAAGTTTGCAACCATATGGAGGATCAACCAATTTCCAAGTCCCATTTTTTACCAATGCGTTATACTCATCTTTCATTGCTTTTCTCTAAAATTCAAGATTCTTAGCTTGTTTTTAAAATGTTGGTTTTGAATCAAACACAACATTGAGTTTTTCTTCTAGAGAATAATTCAAGGTGAGCTTTTCAATTCTTTATTGAATTTATTCAAGGGACTAGTCTGATTGTGATGCAACTGCTTGTGCACTTCTTGTGCCTATTTTCCCAACTTCATCAAGTTTCACATCTTTCAATGTTTGAGTGGCCCACTTAAGCATTTATTTCTATGTTTTAGGTGCCTCAAATTCATCCTCTAAAGTTCCATCACTTTATGTCCTCTATTCTAGTAGCCCTTATTTATTGTTTGATGAAGTTTCATTCTCCTCTTCAAGAGGAGTTTCAATCTCATGTATAGGAGACAATAGAAAATCAATGAATTCCCAATTGTGTATCTGTCAGTCATTGTCTGGAATAACCAAATCACTCTCTCTATAGACATCAAACTTTACATATTTGTCAAGTCGAGTCAACTATCGATCAATGTGCTCTTTGTCCTTTGTAGTCTCACAAAAGACAACTTCTCCTGTGGTCTAAATGGCTGCATTTTTGACTCCTATGATCCAATTTATTTATTTTCTCCTTTAGAATCAATGCATAACAATCGGATCCAAAGATGTCACACTAAAGGGAGATGACCACACCACATCTCATATGGAGTCTTGGATTCAAGATTTGTTAATGGTGATCTATTATGAAGGTATATTGTTATTTTAACTTCTTCAACCTAAAAGAGCAAATTTACCCTTTTATAGTACAACATAACATGAATTATATTCATCACAATTATGTTCATTCTTTCTACAATTCTATTTTGTTACAGAGTGTAAGGAATTATGAGATGACATTTGATCCCATTTTGCTCAAGATAGAATTCAAACTTCTTTGAAGTGAATTCACCACCATTGTCTGTCCTGAATGTTTTGATGTGGGTTTGAGTTTAATTTTCAATAATGTTTTAAAACTTTTGGAAAGTCTCGAAGGCTTCTAATTTTTTCTTCAGAAAGTATATCCATGTCATTCAAATGTAGTTATCAATGAACAACATGAAATATTTATGACCACCAACGAAGAGGATTGAAAAAGAACACAAGTCTAAGTGAACTAGTTGTAATTCTCTATCAACTTTTCACCATGACTTTGGGAACAGTTCTCTTGCATGTTTATCCAAGATGTAGGATTCACACTTTTCATCTTATTTTACAGCCAATATAGGCATGACAACAACATCATTATTTTGTAATACATGAATGTTATTATAGTGAGTGTGCCCAAATCTCGCATGCCACAACATGTTTGGATACATTCTATCTTCCATGAGATGAGCATAATTCTTTGAATTTGATAGTTGACCCCTGAGTTTGAGTATTTTCTCTTCCTTATATCTAGTCAAGATGACTGGATTGTCACTTTTTCTCTTAATAGTAACATCACCATTATCCAATAAAATGGAATGACTGTGTTACCTAATGAGCACTAGGGACAACAAGTTTCGTTTCAATTGAGGAAGGTAGAGGACATTTTGGAGTTTGAAATATGAAAGCCCTAGACACTTGAGTCTTATTATACCTCTTCCTTATGGTTACAAACTTGATCTATATGTGAGGTATACCGCACCACAACTTTATTCACTGAACTCCTCAAAGAAGTCTCTTTGAAAAGTCATATGTAGAGTAGCACTAATATTAAGAACCCAAACATCAAACCATGAAGAACTTACTGAGACATTATTTGCTTCATCATCTGTATTGGAAAATACATATTCACTGGTTAATTGGGAAAAGTTTGACTCTTTTGTATTATTTGATTTTTCCTCTTTCTTCTTACAGTGTGCTTCAATTTTCTTTGATGGAGTTCTACATTCATGAGTCTCATGACTTCCTTTTCTGTCACACCATTTACAGTAGAGATTTTGTTTATCATTTTGTTTTTGACCACCTTAGTTTTCATTTTGTCACATTTTCCCTTGTACTTATTAAGTTACCTTCATTTTTGGAAGATGTGACCTTGTTGTATGTTTTGGAAGAATTTGATTTGACATAACACACATTTTCACCTATTGTGGACTCAATTTTTATTCTAAAGGCCTTTTCTATTTCTACCATATTTTCAACTAATTGATCAAGTGTGAGAGACTTCAATTGAATGCTTACTTATATAGACTCCAAATAAGTTAAATAGTTGGGAAGAAGGGATTTTATGAATGTGGTCATATAAATGTCAATTTTGACACCCTTTGCTTCTACAACATGCTTGATGGCACATATCTCTGAAGTTAATCTCATCACATCACCATCTTTCAACTCAAGGTTGAATAGCTTCAACTACAATTAAATGAATTTCAACTTTGAGTGGGAATTATATAGCTCATTTAGTTTGTGAAATGCTTCCCATGGTGTATTATACCCCTGAATATGATGAAACACATCTCTATCGATTGAAGCCCTCATCAAGGCCAATATTTTTTGGTTTTTTGCCTCCATGCTTGAATATCCTTTGTATTCCATGTTCGTGCAACTGGTTATGTATTCCCATCACAAATATTGAACCGTATATCATTGAAGATGAGTGTGTTTTCCACTTACTGAGACCATTCTAACCAACTGTCTTTGCCAATCAATGTTGTGTCAATGATAGATTTGATCGAATGCATGGTTTTGAGTTTCAGTTTTGAGTTTTTGTTAACCCAAATTGGTTCCTTATCACTCCAATATGGTATCCTTTTATATATACCACTAGCTTGATATACCAAACCTCTCGATATACCCACCCTTCTTATATACTCATCAATATGTGGAAGAAGCTAGCCCTTTCAATATACTTGGTAGTACATTAAAGAGGCCTTAAGGTACATGAAATCAGAGTGGTACATGGTACCTAGGTGGCATATGAAAAGGATTTGCCTTGTCATTAACATCGATTTAACAAGAAAATCTCATACATCAATATGCTCAATTTTTCTTAATTTTTAGATTTACATTTTCTGATAGTGAAGAATGGGTAAAAAAATAGCTCTCTTTATTTTTACTTGAATTTTCAAGATTTAGTTGTTATTTGTCAAACTTGCTTAAAATAGTTTGATCAAAGCAATTTCAAATGAAATAAATTGCTCTAAATTTAAATGATTTCAAATTTTGAAATAAAGCACTTAAAAAAATGAAATTCTACTTGTTAAATTAGAAAGCTTAAAATTTTGTACTTCTCTCCTCCAATTTTGTCTTATATGGATTGATTGTAATATTGGAATATATAAAAAATAACGCTTTGAAGTGCCAACTCATAAATGAAGATCCAGGTCTCTATGCCAAACTACATAAGAAAATTGTTTTATTTGCAGGTCTTTTCTAATAATGGCGCAACTCCAACATATATCCCACCACTGCCAACGTGTGCTCCTTTGGATTAGCCACGTCCCTCTATGAAGGGTTTGTAATTTCTAAGTGTCCGCCACATAATGCTACTATGTTCTAGCAAATTACTTACAAACTGTCAAATGAAACGCCACACAAAGTGCCAGTTACTTGTATAGACTACTTGCAGAATGAAAACACCCTCCTAATAGGTAAACATAGTTAAGAAGAAATTGAAAATGTTAGAAATATGTAGTCCTCAAGGCACCACACAGGTTTGAGAACTCCATGCAATTATATTAACGTCTACACACAACAGGTCTTGAGGATCTGGTCCATAGAAAAGAACCTTGTATCTCTTCACACAACTATAACGCTTGACCGAGAGTAAAATAGAAGGACGTAACAGGACTTTGAATAGCTTATTCAAAAGCAAAAATGCCATGCCTAGCAGAATAGTATGTAGCTAGCAGTCTTCTATGCCACAGATAAATGGTGCTTGAAAATTGCCACTGATATTACAGGCCGTACTACCAACAGTAATTGAAACACCCTCCTTCTACCAATTTATTATCATACACAATTATACAAAAGTTTATATAAAGAGAATACTTAATTGTAGGTCCGTACAACTATAAAAATGGAAATGAAAAACAAAATAACTTTACCAAGGTCCGATACAAATGACAGGTCGAATAATCTTATTTGGAATGCACGTGAAATTCTATTTCATGATTCAATTTTAAAGAGGAGTAAACATTACATTATAAACCTAATATTGTTGTTCACTTTACATTCTCAAAAAGACCTTTCATATTCCTACAGGGATGGACAAACAATTTATTGAATAAGACAAAAGCTATAAAAGACATTTAGGAATAAATAACAATTATATATAATATTATTACGAGAGTTGGTTCAAGATTTATGGAGGAAACGAAGGAAGACAAGTAAAACTAGCACTAAACTAAGAGGTTCATAATTTCTAAAAGATGGGGAGATGATGAAACCAATCATTAAATGACTGAATAATTTCCACTTCCCATCAGATTGGTTGTTCACTTATTTTAGGAAATTTGTTGTGACTATCATTAGTGGGTTGTAATAGTTGTAGTAGGTTATATAAAAGTTTTTATTTACTAATAAGATTAATTTTCTTTAACTGCTTTGTATTTTTGTAGAGTTAAGGGAATAATTGTAGTTGATTAATTATTTTTAGAGTTGGAAATTCAAAATAAAAGTTTTACTTGTTAACTTTTTAGGTTGCTAACATAAACACATATTAGTTTTAGTCTTAGAGACTAGAGGAAACTAAGTGGATGTAATGTCTATTGATGAATATAAAAATAGTAGTCATTGTATGCCCTTGTTGTTCATCTCCTTCATTTTGTTGGGCTTAATTCTTGTATCATATGGTTGTTTTTTAAATCCGCAGGAACAAAGATTTGTCTGCATCAATTTCCTATTCATTCATGAAAGTTATTTCTCTAATAATTGATGTTATCTCTTTGTCTAAAGTGGAGCCAACATTTGATTTGTCAAATTATTTTAATGTAAGAAAGGCTTTCCTCCAAAAATTTGAGTTTTATGATGATTATGTCAATTCTACTAAGCTTATTCCTTTGATTGTGGTTTTTCCGGATGAAGGATAGGATTAGTTCTTTATGCTCAATTTATGTCCAACAGAAAAACACGTGTCGGGAAGAAATAAACGCGATATTAACTCCTCTAGGAAGACAAGGTTGGGCCTACAATTTATTCATGCTTACACACAAGAAAAAAATGTACTTCATTACAACTCATTATCACATAAAAATGGTTCTTTGTACCCTGAGTCCAATGAAGATGTTATGTTGCTATGAGTTTAACTCTTAACATGTCTACACCAAGCAACATACCACTTCTTTTATGGGTTGAAAAATAGTAAATTGTATCAAGTGAAGTAAAATTCAAACAAAAATTGGATGAGATAAACTCAAAATATATACAATCCTAGTTCAAAGACGAAACCACCAAATTACAATTAATTTTATCCAATTTGTTTCTATTTATTACAATTTGAGAATTGGCATATTTATTTGTTGCAGTTTGGAAATTGGTGTATCTATGTGTAAGGATAATTCGCTTATCATCCCATGTGCAAGAGATTGATCAAGTCAAAGTTATTTAGCCTTGATTCTAAGTGTGGCCATGCAATTAATCTAATAAAAACACTTGAAGAAAAGTAATTAGGTGAAAATGGTTCTTTATAACATGAGTCCAATGAAGACATTATATTCCTATGAGTTTAGCTCTTAAAATATCTACTCCAAGTACCATACCATTATTTTTGAGGGATGAAAAATAGCAAACTAGATCAAGTGAAGTAAAATTCAAAGAAAAAAATGAATCAGATAAACTCAAAATATATACAGATTCATGTTAGGAAACCACACACTCTACAATAACAGATAAATAACATAATACAATAACAGAGACAATTAAACAGATAAAATACCCAACATGCATAAGACAAAACACATGATTTAGATGGTAAAACCTTAGCAAGGTAAGGGAACATCCATGGTACAAGTTATCAAGCTTTATTAATTCCAAGATGAACCGATTACATCCGAACTTACTGTATAAATTATATGCGAACTTCACAAAGATAAATATGCCTAGTTGGCAAAGCACTATTAGGATTCCTCCTCTTAAAAATAGGGTGAAAAAATGCCATTAGGACTTTCTTTCTAACGTCCTAAAAATAGAGGTTTAACTCCTTGATTTTTTGCCCCCTTCAACAATAGTGGAGGGCGTTACCCTCCATACCCCTGTTTTAGAGTGGGCTATAAACCGCGACGTAAAAAGATGTAAAATTTAACTTTGTTGTCACATATCTAATAATAATATACCTCAACCAAATTACAATTAATCTTCTCTAAAGTTTATCTATTTATTATGGTATGGAAATTATTATATCTATTTATTTCAATATGAAAATTGTTGTATCTATGTATAAGGATAATTCCCTTATTATCCCATCTGCAAAGGGAATCGATCTAACGAGTGTTAGCTCGCCATGATTCTGAGAATGGCCATGTGATTAGTTCAGAGAAAACCACTTGATTATTTGTCTGCTATGGTTTTCAACTGTGCTCTTATGATGGCTTACTATTGAGGCATATATTATTTAACTCTTTGTATATTTTTATCCTCAATTTTTGAAGGCTCAAGCTACACATTCCACTGAGTACCGTTGAAGCTATATACGGTTAAGGGCATTGGGTAATGTACTGCTGCCTATTTCTAAGATACTAGTCATTGGGACTCGGGAGGGGTATTTCTGCTGCATAAACAACAGATTCCTTCATATGTGGTGTCATGAAATGACAAATTCAATCTCTATTTTGAGACCATATTTCAGAAATTTAAGTCAGATCACACCAACCAAAGACTTTTAAAGTAAAAATATCATCTCGTGTAACACATTGTAATTATTAGCAACGATACTTTTGCCTTTCGATGATGTTAAACTTTTATTAAATTTAGTTGTTGTTGACAACGACATGTGATTTATATTTATTGCTTTTGTGAAGTTAAATTCTTTTTTTTTAAATTGAAAAGTGTATTAGTCATTAATATCATAAGATATAATATCTCATTAATCATATTAAAAATATAGGTAGGAAAGTCACGTCTTAAAATAATTAAAATTGAGTTGTCCTAAAATAATTAAAATTAAGTTAAATAAGTTTTGGGAAGAGTATAGTTTATAGAAGACTATCATACAATCATCAGTGTGTTGATTAATTTTAGTATCATTGTGTTGCTTAGAATCCTATCTGGAAGGAGAAATGGATAATCCCAACCACAAGAACTTACCCTGTGAAGGGGGCCTCCAACCCCCTCTACCACCATTGTCTATGTTGCCCCCATTAGATCCTTGGGGTGGATATGGCCAGCAAGAGCAAGGAGAGGCGTTCCTCCAGCTTCAAGACCGCTGGCTGTGAGATCGATGATGTCGTCCCCCATGCCCACAACCCTAGGGGGAATGGTCTGGAGGAGGATCAGGGGACTCACTATTGATTGCACGAAGAACATTCCCCCAATGGTCCAAGAAGATCTGCAAATGGTGGACCTCAAGCCGAACCTTATTTGTTTGACTTTGAATCTGAAGGGTAATATTAACAATCATAACAACTTTATTATTTACATAAAAGGTTTTTTTTCATATCTTAATTATTAAAACATGCTTTATTTCTATATTTTCAAATCTGAAAAAAAAATATATCAATATGAAAAATCTGTTAGAATTTGCTATATCTTGCAAGAAGTAAGGTGGAGTCCCACAAGAGAGACATCTTCCAAGTGAACATTTCAGGCCTAAAAGGTTTGAAAAGGGTATGAATCCATCTCCAGGCACACTGGACATGAGGGAAAAACTAAAAGATATGCTTAATGGTTTCTAGGTGGTGACAGTCCGAGCAAATGAGATTCAAAACCCCCATGTGTTTGAGACCTTGATAAATAATACACCAAACAAAATGGGTTTTTTTAGACTCAATATAGGTCGCCCAAACATTATCAAACATCTTAGCCCAAACATGACAGAGAGATTTAAGGGACCATCGATGATTGAGGACTTTAATATCAATATGTTGAGGGGCCAAAATATTATAACCCAACCTAGAGGAATAATGATAGAAGGACGTAGTTGTTGGCTGGAACCAGCCCTTCCACCATGGTGTAAGAGAGAAAACTCCAATTTTGTGTAAGTACTCTTCAAGTCTGGAACTCTACAATTTAGAAATAGATTCTGCATCGTCCTTATTTAGATTGAACTTAGACTTAATTACATTCCAAGGTAGCTAGTCCTGATTGACCTTATAGAAGAAGTCTCCAATCACGTGAATACATTTTTTAAACAGTCTCAAGCTTTTGAGCTAAGGGACATTGTGGTAATTCTATGTGGGAGACCACTATAGGGATTGATGATTAAGAGGAAATTATTTCTAAACCCTTACCCTATCCAAATGAGGTGAGGTTTGAGTTTTTCTCAGTCCTTCTGGATACTTTGCATGACAAAATTTCTCCCTATCTTAACCGGCACAGGAGCGATGATAACATTGTGCAAACCAATCCCTTATTAGGCCTTTTTGCCAAACAAGCAACCTTGAGAGATGCAGTGCCTTAATAAGATCTTCTAGGCCTCGTCCCCTTCCAAACTTTTGATTATGCATTTAACACCGAGGGCAAGCCATTGAAGCTTAATATAAATGAGCACAAGTCCATCAATTTCTTTAGAGCCATAAAAAATAGCCCAAAAGACTCGATGAAAACTATGGTGCCCTTCAAAATTGGCCTAGATAAAGTCTCTCAAGAACTTTTCCAACTTCACATAAGAGGCATTGGAAGGAGCCTAAAAAAATAAGTAGTAAACATGAGTATTAGTGAGCACCTTAGAATAAATCTATATCTTCCCAGCCAGAGTCAATGGTTTGGTGATCTAGAAGGAGATTTTTTTCTAAACTCTTTGAACTACATAGGACCACAACTCTACATGCAAGGCTATAAAAACAAATGGAATGCCTAAGAATTTCAATTGAACCCCAAGAAGTATCCACTACCACTTATATCACTCCAACCAAGGAGGTTTGGGTGAAAGGGACTAGCAATAGCATTACATCTTATGCTATTGAATGGAAGACCTAGAGGCAAGACAAAAAATGTCAAGACATTCCATAACATACTTAATAGAGTCCTCATCTTCCTAAAGAGTGAGGAAGGAGTCATCAACAAAGTGCCCATTAATCAACTAGTGGTTTGAATTAGGGAGAGAAATACCCCTCACCAAACCCCTAGAAGCATGGATGTCCAAAAAATAGCTAAAGCCTTCAACAACTATAACATAAAGGGAAGGCACAAGGGGGCACCCTATCTGATAGATATTTGAATCTCAAAGTGTTGGGATTGAAAGCCATTTATAGTAACACAAGCTCCAACATCCTTAAACAATAGATTAATAGTGTGAACAAACCTAGTACCAAACCTGAGAGCCTGAAGCATAGCTATGATAAAAGGCCATTCAATCTGATCATAAACTTTCTCAAAATCAATCTTGATGAATAACACCTTCTGGTTGGATATCTTAGCCCATTCCATACTTTCCTAGACAAATATAACATTATCTAAAATGTATCCATGTTAAATAAACCCTGTTTGTTCACTTCTCACAATTAAGGGGAACAAATGCTTGATTTCAGGGATAAAATTTTAGATATGATTTTGTAAGATATATTAAACAAGGCAATGGGCCTTTAGTTGGTAATTACCTCAGGGTCACTAGCCATAGGAATGAATTTGATGTTACCTTGATTAATGAGATGGCCCAACAAATTGGACAAAACAACTTCAGAGTAGACTTTATGAAGATCAGGTGCAACCGTATCCCAGAGGGTTTGATATAATTCATAAAGAAACCCATCAACTCATGGGGCTTTGTCAAAGGCTATCTATATGGTGGCTTTCTTAAGGTCATTGAGGCTAAGTGGTCTATCATATGAAACTCTTTGTGCTTCCAAGAGCTTACAAGGGACCACTTTAAGGCATCAAGATAGAATAACTTCATGACTAGGGGAGGAGATATTCACAATAAACTTTCCATGATAATGAAACACATAAGCTTGTAAGATGTCAGGTAAATTGGTAAACCTATATGAAGCTCATATAATGGCTTTAATTTTGTCTGCAACTTGTCTTGAATGAAGGAATAAAAATTATTTGGTCACTTTGTCTCTGACTTTCAACTAATTCATATGTGATCTAAGTTATACTCCTTTGGCCTTGTAAGCCTCGATCGACTAGAGCTTATGTCTCCACATGGTAGCATGAGTCTGAAAATGAGGACTTAAAAGCATGACTTCTAATTCCTATAAATGTATTCATAATTTGTAGCATTATGAATATGTTACCGAAAGAGAGTTATTTGTTTGCCATAAATCTAGAGAAAAGAGGTGGTGTGGGCTATTGCATCAATCGACCACTCAATCTAGCCAGTGTCCCCTCTAGGTTTAAGAACTAGGTTCCAAATTATAATGATATGCCCAATAGTTTGCTCATGTTTTAGATGGACAACATTGAGGTAAAACTAAAAATTATGGGATTTAACTTGGGGGGTAGTCCACTCAATGCAGAAGCAAATAGGGTGATGGTTAGATAAGAAAGTGTCTAGGATCATAAAAATAGGTTGATCATGAACATGAGTGAATAAGAAAAGGTTTTGTTCCACTAGAAAGGCATGATCAAGACTCTTAAGATCTTGATCTTCTCCTTGATGAAAATTAGACCATGTGAACCAAGGAGAATTTGATTCTCTCCTCTTGCGATGGTTGGGATAAAAAACCCTAAGTTTATTTCACATGTAAAACCATGCTTCCCATTCTCCTACACACCATCTTATGGGGCAACATCCTTATTTTCTTTAGTAGAATCAATCATGTTTAAGTCACCATAGAGAATCCAATGTGCATTTAAAAGAGAGTCTGCCAACCATCTCTAGAGCAAGGTGCATTCCACGACATCATTAGAGGCATACAAGTTGACTAGGACAATGATATGATTACCAAAGTAAAAAAAAAATCCAGACCACCCATCACCAATGATGCGATTACCAAAGTCAAAAAGAGTCCAGACCACCTGATGGGTGGGGTTGAAACCCCTGGTAAAATATTTTTAGATAGCTCAGGCACCAGAAGGAAGACAACCTCCCATGACTAGGCTCATGACAAGTGGCTTGATAAAGGGCCCCAAACCAGATAGTGGGAGCAACATAAAGAAGCAAAAAATAAAAAAAAATTGACTTCTTGTGTGTAGAAAATTTTTATTTTGAAAAAATGATGACAATTGTTCCTTATCATATACTTATGTGTCAGATCAGTGAGCCCTCTAACACTCCAAGAATAAACTATCAATAGGAATCATCAGGGTTCATATCATTTCCCTCTGTAAGACCTAAAAGAGCTACAAACTGATTGAAAGTTAAGCTGAGGATGACATAGTCTCCAAATTTGAAAGGAATTTGGATTGACTTTGAGCTCATTTATGTACTGACAAGTTTGAGATACTAGAGCTTTAGAGTTTAATATTTTGAGGAGATGAGCACCTTCTATGACACATTTTGAGTAGTTAGTATCCTAGATTGAGGTTAGTTGGGAGTTTAGCTTGATGAGTATGCTAGTCATTTGATTTTTGCCTATTTAGAAGCTTGTTTTAGTCATTTTTTAGTTGTTTTGAGTGGTTTAAAAGGTGCTTGACTAGTTACAATGTTCCTATCTTAGAGGTAGTGCTATTGTCTAAGGTTTAACACTATTGTCTAGGTTTTGACACTATTGTCCAGTGCTAGTGTCCTTTTGCAATGCTAATGTCCACTATTGATGACTTTTAGAATTTTTGATTTGCTATTTGCTAATATATAGTTTGGTTGTTTACTTGGCATGGTTAATTATTGTATCTAATAATTTCTAGTTTGTTTTTTAAGCTGATGTGTAGATGAGAGAGTTTTATAGAGGCAAGGTTATGGAGACACTGAGGATGTTGCCATTATCAACTGATGAGTGTGTTATGATGGATAAGGCTAGATTAGGTCATGTATGTGACTTGGGTACTATACAGTGGGATAGGTATCTAATTACCACTTTATGTGAGAGGTGAAATGCTAATACTTGTACATTCTAGCTTCTTATTAGGTAGATTACTATTACTTTAGAAGATGTATATTAAAATTTGCATTTACTAATTAGTGGGTAGTGTGTGACATTATAGGATTATATGGGTGTAGATTCCATTGATCAAGCATCTAGATACTTTGTTGGGGTCCCTGCAAGAGTACATCACTGAGGTAGTGATAATGATGTGCTTTTGATAATGATTATTCAGTGGATCATAGTAGAGTGTCAATTGCCTTTAAGATGCATAGGGTGATTCACAATATTGAGATGCATAGTATAATGTTATCATGGGGTAGGGATATGCTTTCTCACTTGTACAAGTATTTGTATAGATTTACTCAAGTGGCTTTTAGCAGTGGTGTGGGTGTGGCCACATTGTTACATTATTGGGCATATGAGCATATAGTGGTTGTGTCACCTATTAGGTTACCAAGGGTGAGTTGGGCATATCCAGGGTGAGATGGAGGTAGCCAGGCTTCCATTGCCAAGGACTTCATGAGCACAAGCTAAGCAAGTCACTATAACAAGTATTTTTAAGGATCCAAGGAAGGTAAAAGAGGGTTTTTTTTTCATTTTAGTTGTGTGTTTTATTCATGTTTGTTAACTAAGCTCTCCCTAGTGTCTAGGCCTAGAGATGTTATGCTAGTTAGTTTCTTTCATTTTATTTTCATTTTGGAAACAACACCATACTAACCATCCTCTCTTGAGTCAAATTTATTGATCACAAATTCTATTTATGTGTGTGGAATGGGGAGGTTGGAGATTATCTCAATTTTCTTTGGGTCTACCTGAATACCTTTTGTAGAAACATGGTGTCCTAGCACTATTCCCTGATTCATCATTAACATGCATTTTTCATGGCTTAGTGATAATTGATGCTCCTCACATCTTGTCAAAACTCTTTCCAAATTGATAAGGGATTCCTCATAGGTTTCTCCATGGATAGTGAAATCATCTATGTATACCTCTACACAGTCATTTATGAGATCAAAAAATATTGCTAAAACTCCTCTTTGAAAAGTTGTAGGAGCATTGCAAAGTCCAAATGGGAGCATTCAGTAGGCAAAGGTTACCTAGGGGTAGGTGAATGTGGTTTTGTCTTGATCCTCAACTACAAATGTGATTTGGTTATATCCACTAAATCCATCCAGAAAAGAGAAATATTTTTTCCGTACTAAATTATCAAGAACTTGATCAATGAATGGTAAAATTAATCTCTTAAAGTGACCTTATTCAATTATCTATAGTCCACACACACATGCCACTTCCCATTCTTTTTTGGTACAATCACTAGTGGTGAAACCCACTAGTTGTCTGAGATGGGGTAGATAAATTCCACATCCAACAACTTTTGAATTTCTATTTTCACTATCTTTCAATGCTAGATTTATTCTTCTTTGTGGTTGTCTTACTGGTTTTACTAATTCTGTGTGGATGTAATGTGTGCAAAAACTTGGATGAATCCCTTTCATGTTAGTATAATCCCAATCAAAATATTTGGTGTGTCATTCTAGAAATTCAAAGAGTTGAACCTCCTATCATTTGTCAACCAACTATTGATGTTCAAAACTTTTCTATGTAATACCATGAGAGGTTTTATGTCCAGATGTTTAGATTCAACTTGCTTATATTCACTCATTAGTGAATTCAGAGGACAAGGATGAGGGAGTAATATATGGAATGTGGTTACATTTTTGACAAATCCATCTCCAAGAGGAATAATTCATGGTAATGGGTAATAAAATGAACTCAAGAATTGTGTTTGTTGTGTTTCTACATAATCCCACACTTGTTTAGATCAACCTATGGTCATATTATGAAGAAGCATCAAAATGATTGAGGGAATATGCCATTGATGAGTTTGCACAGTCCATATATTTTGGACTGGCACAATCCTTAGATTCTAGATTTATTTATTTGCTCAATTATTCTAAATACTTTTTAACTATAATCATGGCCAAGGTTGACAAGTCATTTGTGTTGTTCTCTGACTTATCTACCCAAAGATTTTCAATGTGGTTCACTAATGGTTTTACAGGAGGATACAAGGAAATGCATTTGGATTTTAGACCATTGGAAATGGTCATATCTCTTGACTTGCAATCAATTAGTGCTGCTACAATAGCTAACCATGGTCTTCCTGGGATTAGAGGGTATCCCAAATTATTATTTTTGGGTTGTAGCACCATAAAATCAACTAGATATTCCCAAGACTTAATAAGTATTGCAACATTTTCTATAGTTCCTTCTGGTTTGGTTACAAACTAATCTGCCATTTGGAAAATGATAGATGTAGGCTGCCTTTCTATGAAAGACAGTGTTTGGAGAGTATCAATTGTCATAACATTGATTTTTACCCCTAAATCCACTAGAACATTAGGAATTTCCTTTCCTCTAACAACTTGGGTTTGAATATTTGGGTATTAACAACATTCCTGCTAACAAGTCAGCTACCTTACCATCAACGTGTATGGTTTTTGGATACTGTTTCTTTCTTCCAGGTGTTTTGACACATAAGTTCTTGATGGTTTTGTTCAATTCAATAATTTTCTAATAGCTTGTACTAGGGTACCTCAATGTTGAAATTTTGCAATTCATGGATCAAGTCTGATTCTTATTTGATTTCAACCTCTTTCAATCTTTCAAGAAAAAGAACTGCTGGTTTAGTGGTATTTTCCATGGGTTTTTTAGAGTTTTCATTAGTTTATGTTTCCTTGTTATTTGATTGAGTCAATTTTGTTTCTTATTTTTTGTCAGGTACCTCAAAAATGAAAATTGGAGGTTCTTTTACAATTTTTCCTGATCTTAACTGAATATGAAAACAATTAATTGTTCCTACGTTCATTGTGTCTCCTTATTCATTGACATAAACAGTTGTTGGCTACTTGTTCTTTAGATTGGCTACTAGTTGTGTAGGCATTAGATTGATTGACTTGTTTCAAATGTTGAACAATAGGAGGTAGCATTATGGTCTACTACTAGGGTGGTCTTTTTGAATGGTTGTATTATTTATGTGGAGTCCATTGTGGATGTGGTTATTGTGAAGGCATCCATGGTTGTTGTGGCAACATCCATAGTTGAGGTGACAACCAATCTTGTCCAAGTGATGACATTTGATTTGGAGGCATTTGAGTTTGACCCCACGTAGGTGAAGGTGTTGAAACATTCCATGGTGATGTCCATGGATTGGCTGGATTTCTTACACCAACCTGTCCTTAGACTTGATGTTGTGGAAAAAAAATCTATCTTTGGGCATAGTTTACCTCTTCAATGGATTGAAAATTTGTTTTTATCTAATTTTTCAAGGTTTATAAGAGGGTATAATGATTTATTTCATGGTTCATTCCTTCACAGATTCCATAAGAAGAAATGCTTATTTTGTCTAAAGGACGGTCTCTAATAGCATGTTTCAGCCTACACTTGGGACAGTATATTGCCAATGGTTCTATGACATTGGCTTTAGCCTGCAAACCATCCAATGTGTTGTTTAATGTAACTAGAATGCCTATTTTTTTATTGGAAAAATTTTCCATTAATTTTCCTAGCTCATTTGATTTCCCTAGTTTTCCTTTCCTCATGCGTGGTTTGGTTCAATAGTAATTGATATAGAGCTCTAAGATATAATGAAATAATAGTTTGTTTATGTCTCCTCCACCCATTAAGTTCAATGCATCTTTGATGTCCTTATCTAGTCCTTTGAGGAAAACAAGTTTTAAGACATCCTCAGTAAGTGGGTGACTACTTTGTTTGTAAGTAAACAAAAATTTGTCTAAATAATCTTCCAAAGATTCATCTTCATTTTGTTTAATTTTAAAGAATTCCTCCTTTCTTTCTCTCACCTTGCAATAATCTTAGTTTCCATGTCCTACCATGTATGAATGGAATTACCTAGTAAACCCATGAACCATCTCATGGCTACATCTTTAAGAGTTGATGGAAACAAGTTTAGTTTATGATTGTCTATTATGTAGTCATAAGTTTGACACAACACCTTGAATTCAAACAAAAATTGGTCAGGATCATCAAAGGATCTTCCTAAAAAAATTTGTAAATTGGTAGGGGAAATGTTTTTCATGATCGTTTGATCATTGGGATCTATAACAATAGGAAAGGAAAAAGTCCTTCCTGGTTGTGTAACTTGTCGGTCTTGTTGATCAACCATGTCTTCTTCTAATGGTTCTTCAGAGTTGGGATTGGCTTCCCAAAGGATGTTTGTATGACTGATGGTGGGTTAATCAAATTATTTGAAACTTTCTTTGGCTATAATGCATTCAAATGTTTCTTCTAGATCTTTTGTAGCCTCTAGATAATCTCTTCTTGTGAGTGAGTCTAAGTGAACTCTTCCTATAGGACTTGATTGTGGTAATTTTCTAGTTCCAAATACTAAAGATGTGATTCAATAGCTTGTTCAAGACTCTCAGCTAGATATGGTGAAGGACTTCTTTCTCTATGTTCAAAAGAAGGACTTTCAGTAAAAGATGTTGAAGGACTTTCTGTTTTTGTTTTTGGAGGGAATCGAGGAACAAATCATCCTTTTGAATCTCTAGGTCGAAACATAAATTGATTGCTTTTTTTATTTTGGAATTTTATTGTTTTCATATTTTTTTTACTACAAATAAATAAGATTTACCTTAATAACACCTGAGGGTCCCCGATAATGGTGCCAAAAATGATGAGTGTCATTTAACTCTTCATTGAATCAATCTTTCAGATTGATGTCTATCAAACCAGGGCTGGTGTCTAAAGCTATCTGCAACAAGGCTTATGATGGTAGATCTATAGATTGGTCTTTTGAGGGGTGTTTGGTGACTCTATTCTAATGCTTGTTAATGAAAGAAATGCTTTTTAAACTATTTGTTTTACACTTGTTAAGAGAAAAGATTAACCATTACACTAACTAATTCAATCCTTTGCTTGGAATCAAAGCACACTTAATCTACTTCAGATTTGCTTGAAAATGTAAATCTAAATCTAATTCACACTTATATGAAATGTAAACACTCAGTTGGAAAGATAATTCTAATCTAACTCACTCCTTTGTAGTAAATCAAAAGAAACACTAAGACTAAGTCACACTTGCTTTAGAAAATGAAATAACTATTGGAATGTGAATCTTGAATTTACTTCTTACGAATTACTAATACATGTAAGTATTTAAGATATTCTGATTATGTAGTAATGAATGATTAATTCAACATAAATATAAATACTCTACAAAAATTCTTGGTTCCAAGGAGAGTGGACCCTTGCTCTTCTTAGAGTCAAGAATGAAGTTTACTTAATACTGAAAGTTGGAATAATATTGCATTAAATTATGAAAGCTGGAACATTCACAATATGTCTAAAACTCAAAGTGTCTTTGTATTCATTATTATCACCTTAAGATGAAAAACTTACATATTTATGCTAATACCTTGGATTAAAGACAATATGTAGAAAAATAGAACTACTAGTCAATCTATTTGCCCCAAAGATAGGAGATTTAGATTGAGTATAATCCTAGAAAATCCAACTATCATCATGGAACAGTTATACTATCCCTATAATAGTTATATGGTCCAAATATGTACAAAGTATATCAAAATTGAATCCTTTAAAATAAGAAGCAAATATTTCTTTGGTGTAGTTTCAGCTGCAATTATTCCTTCCTTAGACTATCTACAAACTTTCTTGTTTCTTGGACTTCAGACCTACAAATTCCATAGAAATGGACCTACAGAGTCCATAGATAAAGACCTGTAGAGTCTGTAGAAATGGTCCTACAGAGTCTGTAGATGTTGGCAGAGTGAGTCTATAGCTTTGGAAGATTGGTTTCAAAATTAGAACTTCTCCAAAATGCTGCTTCTGCCATCTTTCCTATGTATTCTTCAAAACCAAAACACTAAAACATGCTACTTGTTGTCCCCGAAAAATGTCACTCATTTTTTGGGACAACATATGAACTCTTTTGGCCCTGCATAGACCAAATTGTCTCTTACCTATTCAAAATTTGTTTTGAGCTTTCAAATTCATCATTTTTCCAACCTTTTCGCTAAGGGACTCAGCAGACACGTTTCTACAGACTTCGCGAGCTTAAAACTACGGACTCCGCAGGAAAGAGCAGCAAATAGATGGTTCTATGGATGGTTCAACCAAAGCATGTGCAAAAGGTAAGAATCAGTGAAAGCTGCCAAGTGTCGTCTATCGAGACACATTATACTTTGTTTCTAAAAAGTAGCAGATACTGCCATGTGTCCCTTTTAAAGCTTGTCAAAAGCCTTCAAGTGTCAATATCCGCAGTCCCTTCCTTTCGTTTCACTGTATTTAGCAAGGACCATGGTGGGTCTTAAGTGAATGACTAAAACAAATAGAATGAAACAAGTGTCATCGTCCGTGAAAACCCAAAAGAGCCCCAAATGTTTCTATGGTGTTATAAAAGCCCGAGAGTGGAAAGCACCAAGTGTCAGCGGTGGAAGATTTCCATATGATGCAGTGGAAGACGCCACGTGTAAGAATCGGTGGAGGCCAATAAGTGTCATCATCTGTAGTTTCTTCCTTTGTTTCATAAGGGCTATGACGGACCTCAGTTGAGTTACTAAGGTTCAGCAGAGCACGACAAGTGTCATCATCTGCGTGATTGCTAAGATGAGTCTTGAATGTTTCTATAAGTGTTTATAGAGTTTGGTGGAAGCTGCCACTTGTCATAAAATGTGGGACTCTCAAAGGTTTCTAAAATCTCCTCGAGTTAGGTGGATGCTTCCACGTGTCCTCTCCTATTCTGGCAGAAGATGCCATGTGTCTCTCGTTAAAAGCAACAGAAGGCGCCACATGTCAAAGATGGAGCACTCTCAAATGCATAGACTCAGAGCCAAGGAAAGCTCTCCTTCAGAAAAATTGTCTAAAAGAATTTCTTCAGACATTTTGTCTAAAGGAAATAAGGAGACATTAGTACCCCAAAAGAACTAAAGCCCGAAGGCCACCCAGATGATCCCGAAGGGTAGGTACCCTTGCGGGGGGACGCTTGACACTCAAAAATGGACCCATTTCAAGACCTCGAAGGGCAGGTTCCCTTCAAGAAGGATCAAGCCTCAAAGTGCATTAGAAGCTGCCAAGTGCCACATGTCGAGACATAGTCTCTAACAAGTTTCAAAGTAGTGAAACTCACCACGTGTCCTATCCTAGTGCAGCGGAAGCTGCCAAGTGTCTGCATCTGCGCTTCCAACCTCTAACAAGTTTTAAAGTTTATTTTGATAAGCTTATTTCAAAGCTATTGATGCCACCACATGTCCTCACCTGCATCAGCTAAAAGTAGCCATAGCAAGCAAGAAAGACACAATGGAGTTGCTAAAAAGAATGACAGGCCCGTAAACATCAAATTTAGGGCCACTCGCTAGCCGTTAAACCTCTAAAAGATGAAAGACCTGCAGACACCAAATTTGCTGCCATGAAGTGTCTGTTGATCTTTGCAGGCTTAAAATGCAGACCTGATGCATTCAAAAAACCTAAGGCCAGGGCCAAAATAAAGAAGAAACAAAGAGGGAAATCTCAGTAGGAGTTATTCCCAGTAGGTGGAGCAGTTCGCTAGGTAGGTATTTAGGGCCTGCAAGCATTGAAAACACAACCTCTTTGTCCCCTTTGGAATAAAGGTGGAGTAGACAGTTACACGGATAACAGGTGATGAAATGAGTGATTCAAGCTCGAGAGTAGACACTGGAGATGAATCAACACGCCACAGTTAAGGCAGTCGCCCTACCCCAGCATGGCCTCCCTGACAGAACCAAGAATGCATCCAAGGCATTAATTGCGTAGCATGGGTCACTCTATGGGACAAAGTGCCAAGCCTCCCTTGGCCTTTATATATTGTAATCTCTAATTTGATGTAGAGGAGATCTTCTGAATATAGAAGCAAAACTCTGCCCAAATTGAAAGGCGTCACTGAGACTTTGAGCTCAGATTGTTTATCATATTTCTTTGTTTGAATCAGAAAGCAAGTTATTTTTAGAATTTGTGCTGTTATAGCTTGTATCATTCTAGGAGATTGTTCTTATGTCTATTTCCTGAATGTATTCTTGTTTATGCAATTTAATAAGTGTCAGGGACCTAGAACAATAAACATGCTCTGATCCCACTGTGTCAGGATCTTGCTCCACCAATTAGAGCACATATGATTACTTCTTGTATTAGCAACTAATCACGGAATTTAACCAGAAATATAAAGTAACTAGAAATATGAAACAACATAGGAATTGAGAGACAATACACAATTGTATTAATAATCACTATGAAGAATATACAATAAAGAAGATGCCACTTCTTCTTCCACCTCAAAGGTTCGCCACACCTCAAGACCTTCTTCCCTCTCTCTCTTGGTCACAACAATCAACTCCAATACATAATTGATGTTCACCTCTCTACCTGTCAGTAACACGCTGCCAGTACACCAAATACACAACCGTACTCTAAGTAGATCTCCTGCTCTCTGCTGTTACCTGCAAATCACTAGACCTTACTCACCATTGTAGATCTCCAATAGAAAGTCATGCACACATGCTGACCAAGATCATACACACACGAAGAACCCTGCTGATCCTCTAAACTAGTACCCACCTTAGTACTGTGGCACTAGGAGGAACGCACCATTGCTCTCTTCTCTCTGAAGGAGCTTATTGCTCTCTTACTCCCTAACTACACGTTTACAATACAGCCCATGAGTCCATATATAGATCTCATGCTTACAATAATTAGACTAACTTAATTACAATAATTAGACACGCAACTCAAGACTAAGACTAGCCTTCAACATGCAAACTAATAGTCTCAAAATAGACTCTCCGGAATCAACATGTAAACTGCCTGTTCTTGCACAAGCTGCCGACGTCGGCTCCTCCATGACCGATGTCAGCTGACTAGTAACTGACGCCGGTTGCTTCCTCACTACCATCTGACCGACGTCAGTTGATCAGACCGACGCTGATTTCCCTGCAACTGATTCTGCAACTCCTTGCAACTTTGCATCCTCCGTAACTTCTCCTGCTTGCATCCTGGTGAAGCTTTTAGCTCCATAACCTAACAATCTCCCACTTGGAGATAAATAGCTGCACTTGTACCTATACCTGTACCTGTACACCATCTAAATTATTCTCTGGCTTGTATTCCTCTTCAAGATCAACCCTGAAGACCAACCACCACACAACCTGTGATGCTACACCTGTCATTCAAGTAACCTGCCACATTCGAACCTACATATCCATGTAGTGAAGAAGTTGACCCTGCATAATAAGAATCCCTACTGCTAGTCCCACTGAACTGCCCTCCAGTACTCCTTCCATGAATTGGCTCCATACTCTCTGACAACCCCCACTGCTTGGGAAAACTTAGGTCTACACAAGACGTCATGTGATTTTGAACCCTGTTCTAAGCTAAGCTTGAATTGTCCAGCGCTTGGTGTGCTTTCTGATTCTACATCCTGCATCATGAACCCCGCCAACACCGTCTTCACACCAGCTCCCACTGGAGATCAAATCTCCATGTCTCTTATGCCAAAGAATTTCGCTGGTCTAAATTCTTCATGACACACCTCTGAACTAACCTTACCTTTAGCTCAGCAAATCCCTGTATGTACAAACCTGCTAGAAAATCACCCACATACAATAACAAGATAATGTTGCGACCATCATCTACCTGGTAAGATAAACACAATAGTTACACTAACATTGACTGAAGCCGTGCTTAGTCATCCACCTGTCAAACCTGTACCACTGTCCTGCAGCTTCTTCAAGACCGTATGCCTTGGCCTTCCGTCTCACGTATCCATCCACTCTCTTCTTTAACTTGGGAATCCATTCCATCTCTCAGTACTTACTTTCAGCTGACAACTCTACCAACAAATACTTGTTTGGTTCTTCTCCAAGGACTCACACTCCTCATCCATGCCAAGCTCCCACTGTATCTGGATTCTACCTGCATTACCTCTTTGCATCTTCCTGGTTCTTGACCATCAATAAGAAATATAAAGAAGGTGAACAATGAATATGAGGTTCACTTACCCTTTCTGACCTCGATATGAACGTTTGAGACCTGTTGATAGCTTGTTATCCGTCCACCATCCGTACCAGTGACCGATCTCGGCCATCTCCCAGTCTGCTCCCAACCGATGTCGGCTCCCTGTACTGACCCCGACTACCGACGTCATTTCCCTGGCTGACACCGGTGTCCTTTCTGTCGACGTCAGCTTCTTTATGACCGACGTCGGTCTTCCTTCTGCCGACGTCGGTTACTGTCTGACCGACGCTGATACCTGTGTTCGTCTGTGAGTGATAAATTTTTACCCGTGAGCTCTCCATGGATTAAAACCCTGTTCAAATCAACATAGCTCTGCTCAGAATAATTCAGTCTCCTCACCTGATCTCTGTCCGTCATCTCCTCCATGAACACCAAGGCTTTCCAGTTCTTTAGCTTGTCAAAGACATCTGACTTCCACTTCAAAACCTGCATTCCCCTCCTACTTATGTGACCAAGCCTATGAAGCCACATCTATGCAATAAAAGGTGAATCAGTAATATAAGTAGATAGATAAAGGATACCTACTTTCTTACCACCATCTAATTCAAGTGTATCCGCTGTGAGAGTTACAGTGCATCTCCCATCACCTAAATTTCCTGAAGAAATTAGACTAATCTCCAAGACTGGTATCTTCATGACTTCTTTCACCACTTGTGTGTTATCCGCCTGCAATTTTAGCTTCACTTCCCCTTCGTCAATATTCTGACAAGGCTCTCCAACCCCTAAATAAATCTCTCCAAAGTCTCCAAAGACATACCCATGAAAAGATGCTCTATTTCGGGCTGCATGGAAAGAGGCAAAAGAATCTATAAACAAAGATTCCACTTTATCCAAAACATCATGTGCAACATCACCTACAACATATGCTTCTACGCACTGATCTTCTGCCGACCAACAATCTCTTTTTACCTGCTCTTTCTTTCCATCAATTAGACCATTCGTGCTATTCAGTTTCTCCATTCGTAGCTTACTTTTTTCTGCCATTGCTATACTCCCACTCAATCTGAAATACCTGTGAGTGACTTGTAATCAAAAACACTACCAGATCTGAAACCACCTGTTAGTCAACCCAACCAAAAGCTCTAATACCACTTGATGGTATCAACTCTTGAACCTATAACCAAGGCTCTGATACCACTTGTCAGGGACCTAAAACAATAAACATGCTCTGATCCCATTGTGTCAGGATCTTGCTCCACCAATTAGAGCACATATGATTACTTCTTGTATTAGCAACTAATCACGGAATTTAACCAGAAATATAAAGTAACTAGAAATATGAAACAACACAGGAATTGAGAGACAATACATAATTGTATTAATAATCACTCTGAAGAATATACAATAAAGAAGATGCCACTTCTTCTTCCACCTCAAAGGTTTGCCACACCTCTAGACCTTCTTCCCTCTCTCTCTTGGTCACAACAATCAACTCCAATATAGAATTGATGTTCACCTCTCCACCAGTCAGTAACACGCTGCCAGTACACCAAGTACACAACCGTACTCCAAGTAGATCTCCTGCTCTCTACCGCTACTTGCAAATCACTAGACCTTACTCACCATTGTAGATCTCCAATATAAAATCATGCACACATGCTGACCAAGATCATACACACACGAAGAACCCTACTGATCCTCCAAACCAGTACCCACCTTGGTACTGTGGCACTAGGAGGAACGCACCATTGCTTTCTTCTCTTTGAAGGAGCTTATTGCTCTCTTACTCCCTAGCTACAAGTTTACAATACAGCCCATGAGTCCATATATAGATCTCATGCTTACAATAATTAGACTAACCTAATTACAATAATTAGACATGCAACTCAAGACTAAGACTAGCCTTCAACATGCAAACTACCTGTTCTCGCACAGGCTGCCGACGTCGGCTCCTCCATGACCGATGTCGGCCGACTGGTAACCGACGCCGGTTGCTTCCTCACTGCCATCTGATCGACGTCGGTTGATCAGACTGACGCCAATTTCCCTGCAACTGATTTTGCAACTCCCCGCAACTCTGCATCCTCTGTAACTTCCCCTGTTTGCATCCTGGTGAAGCTTTTAGCTCCATAACCTAAGAATAAGCAGAGCTAGTGGAAGTGATAAAGAAGGTGTCCTGAAGCTAACTACTTTCAGACTTTGAGCTGTCATAGTTGTCTTTAGTGTGTGTTTATTTTTTATTTCTGTGTAAAGGACCTTGGGATGACTTTGTGCCCCCATTGTTCTTTGTACCTCACTCTTGGGTAGTCAAGGTGGAGACTTTGTGCTACATCTTAGATTTTTGGTCACTCTGTACTCTGTTACCAATCACTTGTTACCAGAAAGATTCTTGATTGTTTGCAAGAACAAGCACTTCTGAAAGAAGAGAAGTGCCTTTTATCATTTCACCAAGATTTCTACTATCTAGGAAGGGATCTGGATCTTGTTTGAATGTTACTTCTGAAATAAGAAAAGTACCTTCACCAATCACCTAGGATTTCTCCTTTGATCTGTGAGTGTCATCTCTGAAAAAAGAGAGATGGATGGTTTATTCTACCCCTAAGTGTTATTATATATATATATATATATAGCCCCCTTTATTTCATAGGGAACCTCCCCTTGATGAGAGGAGAGATTCGTCCCCTTTGGATGTGGTAAACCTGTGACTTTGGATGACAAATCTCCCTTGCTATGGATGATCAGACCTATTTTGCTCAATCAGACAGTTGACTGACAAAATATTCACCCAACACTACTTATTAGATATAAATGACAAAATAGTAACTCAACCTTTGGCTTGACATAAATGAGATAAAGTATCTATTTTCCATGCTATAGTTAGCTAAAAGTCTATGATTTGCATAAGATTATATACTTAGAGAGAAGACATGAAAGAAATTCTATGTCAATAATGAGCCATATTTTAGGCTCGTCAATGTCCCTTTTCAACCTATCTAATCATGATGCAAACAATGTAAAATATCCAACTTAAGGTTGTAAGGTTCATAATGGGGGACATCTTTGACCATCCAATGGATGGCATCATAGGACGATCTTTCCTCTTCAGAAATTCTAAAAATACAAAAAAAAATAAAAACATACAAAACTCTAAAAATGCTTTCAATACATACATGTTTTATTGGCTCCTTGGCATCCATATGTTACTTCCATATTGATGGATGAAATACTCAGCTACTCCTACGTACACATATGTGTCACACTTATACTTGGGTGTGATATAGACATACACAGATACATGATACAATCCTATTTTAGATGTTGGGTTTTCCCTCTACTCATGTTATATGGACATTGAGGGCATTCGTTTCTTTGGTCTTGATACAGACATGTTATATGATTTGATGATCACTCTACATTATCATATTTGAGCTTATACATATTCTTACACATGCATATTATCCATGATTATATCTTACATAGGGTACTTGATACGTTATACACTTGACATGTTTTGCTAACACATTGGATCCATGGGCTACTATGACATGTTTATGTTGGTTGCTTATGCTTTAATTTATGCACTTCTTTAAGTGTCTTGTATTAATTTTTCAAGCATTTGAATATGCTCCTTTTCTTGTGCCCCTCCTACCTATGTATGCTTTCATTGATATTTACATATTTTATTGTTTGTTGTATAGGCATTTGAATATGTTATTCTTACTTTTATGGAAATTTGACTAATTCATGTCCCTTTGATCGTGAAACATTTGAACATGCCCTTTGTTTGCAGTCTCCTTAGACCATTTCATTTTGACTTACTTTTGAGTGCTCTTGTGTGTGTGCCTATTTACTTATTGATCTTATATTGTTACTATCTAGACATTGCAATTATATTTATCATGCATCTTAGGCTTACATGTGATCACATTGATTCTATGTGCTTTAATGATACATTTACATAGACATGTTCCCTTCTACATGCTACATGGTTACATTCACACATTATATAATTGTTTTATCCTTTTGAGGTGAGGTAACCGCTAGTTCCTATCTTTCCCTCACCTCAAACGAGGGGCATATTAGTGGGGGCATGTCATAGAGACATGTTCTCCACACTTGGCATACTTTCCATATTACAGTGGAGGCATGCTTTGAAAGCATGTTTTCCACATTCATTCAATATGGTACTTATATTAGTTTTCAGATTATAGCGGAAGCATGTTATTCACACTGATTCAATATGTAATACTTATATCAATTTTTAAATTCAGTGGGGGCATGTCATATGGGCATGGCTTCCAACATTCACAGTTCTCACATTTAATGGGGGTATGTTTTGGAAACATGTTCTCCACACCTACTCAGTATTCAACATCTCTAGTTTATGATGGGGACATGTTTTGAAAACATGTACTCCACATTGGTGCTTATATCAATTTTCAAATTTTTTCATATATAGTGGGGGCATGATTTGGAATCATATCCTCTATACTTACATAATTATCTGAATTAGTGAAAGCACATGATTATATGGTTTAGATTCACAGTTGTGGCAGAATTCAATATATTGGTGCTATTGTTATACGTAGTTTCATCACGAGACACATCTAAAGTGCATATGCTATGCAACATGTGCCTAATATTGAAATATCCAAAGCAATTTTAGATTCTCAATATTTTATGGACTGTTACCATACCATAGACTTTTTTTCATACTGATACCCTGCATACTTTTACGGACTTTATTGAGTCAATCTACTGTAGTAATTGGTTATTTTTTTGGTATGGTTGAGGTGATCAAATCACTCAATCTTGCCAAGTTTTTAGGTTGGAATTGATCATCCAATTTTGCCAGGTTATAAGTATCATTTGGTTGCATAGTTTAACTAATCTCAACTACTAGGTGGTAACTCAATTTGGCTCTAAAATTGGGGGCATGTGCCTTTCAATTTCTCTCTCTCTCTCTCTATCTCTTTGGATATATGCACTTTAAAGATTTATCTATATTTATTTTAATCTCACTTTCAGAGCCTTATAATGATACATCTTTTTAAAAACAACTTGCCAATAGGTGAGGTGGTTACATTGACACATATATGTACTCTTAATATTTCAAGCACTTTCAACCCATATTATTTGCAATGATTCTATACTATAACATGCTTTTGGTAGCAGGTCAATCACCAATAAAGCGCTCAAGTTGGGCACACACAAAGACAAGGTGTATATACACACCCAAGTATGCATTTTTCTCCTTTAAACTAGCAATTTCATTATTATATTAAATGGCGGGAAAATGTAGACAATATTTTATGATTATATAGCACCTCAATCTTGTACACTTGGCAAACTCAAACTTGGCTTTTCCTTTTAGTTATTTATCTTTCCTCCTTCTGTAAGTCTTGCATATGCTCTATCTTTGTGCCCCTTGACCTATATCTCTTAGTCCGACCAGTCTTATATTGATAACCTATATCTTTTATCTTATCCAACATGCTAAAAATGTACTTATCTTCCATCTCTAAAAGTTTTAAACATGTTTCTTATTCTTCTACTCCCTAAACACTAACATCTGAGTCAGACAATAGCGTTAACATTATTATCCTGTCTTGATGCAAGTGTCAAATGCCCTAAAGTCATCCAATTTACAAATGAAATATATCTTAATGGTTGGCCTAAGTGCTTTAATGCGAGTTATTACTCCAAAGGCATAGATATAAATACGAGATCAACTAGGTTCATTCATTCCTTACCTAGCATTCAGACAAAAAAACATTCAATTGAACAAAGTTTCTTTATTTATTTTCATTTCCATATTAGTCATAGGGACTACACATCTACAAGTCTGAATTACTAAAGGAGTAGCTTAGGAACCTGATTTTTCAAGTTATAAGTTAGGCCACTATTGTACTTTGCACATATTATATGATTCACACACAATCCAACACATAGTGGAGAATTACATTAGTCTAAGGCCCCCTTCGGAGTATTAGCTATGTATGTAATATCCTTTGACAATGAGGTTATTAAGGTCAGCTCGACATTGTGTGACCACTAACCCATTTTCTCCCAAGGTCTCATTGAAGATGGATAGCTAGGGTTTTGTCATTTCACAAGGAGTGATTGTCCATGACCCCAATCTAAATAAACTAGAGCGAAGGTGAAGCAAAACCTAGAAATATCCAAGTGGTCGCATCTTGTTTCGATAGATATTTTGTACATGACACTGGCATCAAACCCAGATAATGACATCGATGCAACTGTCCAAGGTTGACATTACTATCTAGAGAGCCAAAGGTGTCAAATCTAGAATTTGATGTTTTTTCTAGAATTTCCTTCCTACCTGATTTTACCCTGTTTAGATCCAAAACTATATTAACATTAGAACAAGCTAAGTAATTCACTTCTTTATCATTTATATATCTAACATAATTGAACTTTGCATATTTAGACTATCTAAACATAATAAATCTAGTGTATGTTTATATATGAGTTTAATATCTAATTGGTCTGCTACAGATCTGAATATCATCGTTGTGCCATTTTATTTCTATATACCCCTTTAATAATCTAGATAACACAAATCTATATTATATTTTAAGGTTAAACATTTATCAATATTGTTCTCAACCAGGTTTCTTATCCAAATGAAAAGCAAAAATAGATCACATCTAAAGTAAGTGATTTAAAAAGTGACCAAAAAGATACTAAGAGTCGAAGTGAAATCTTTAGAGAGATGCTTCGAAATAAAGTGATCGAATTACCTCCTCCACATCCTATAAGGAGATCCAATTACTATTGTGCATATCATAGAATGCATGACATCGTACAAACTGTTGTTTTGCATTAAAGAATTGTATTCAAAGTAACAAAGATAGTGGTGATCCTATCATTGATACATCAACTAGTAAAACCACTCAAAATATAAGTACCTCTCCCAAACCACAAGTACCAAAACAACAATTGTGAATACCAAAGAAAAATGTAGAGGAAAAATAGTTATAAACATCAAACTTAGAGTTAGAAAAGTTTCAAAATGAATTTTTAGATAAAGAAAACAATACAAACTTACCTCTTAATAATGATACTCAGTTTTACAGACAATATAATTTTGGAATTAAATATTTACAAAAAATTGGTTATCATGGTCAAGGATCGGGAAAACATTCCAAAAGGCATTACTCATCGTATTTCCATAAATGATCAAAATGATCATCAAGTCTTGGGCTATATTGGCAATGCTAATAAAACTCATTTCGCTAATGTAAAATATCAACTTATAAATTACAAGTCAAAAAATAAATCATAAATTGAAAAGGCACCATTACAAAAAAAGCAATGGGTATGTCAAGTGTTCAAAACATGATTTCTAACAAGAAAAAGTCACAAAGCAAGAGACACTTGACAAATCTAAAGTTGTAAATGTGGTTACAAAGGGGGCAACAACAAGTCCTTCCTCATATCAAAACACTTCTACTTTCACTACTTGTATAGATGGTGCACAATCTATAGATAAACAATTCAACAAACCATGTTTTGATCCATTCGATAACTTACCACATGATCATTATAGTAGAGATTTCTTATTTCTACTCAGTTTTCATTGTCGCTGATGGTTACCTTAATTATCACTACATCAATGTCAAAGATCCAACTTAAGTTTGGAAAGTTTCAAACATATCCAAAAAAATAAAAACATTCAAAAATCCAAAAATATTTTTGGCCCTTGCATGCTCTATTGGCTCATTGGCATCGTTCGATGTTGATGGATGACATATTCAGTTACTCATATATACACATGTATGTCTCACACTTTTACTTGAGTGTGATGCATGCATATATAGATACACTATCTATCCCTATTTTAGATGTTGGGCTTTCCTTCTACTCATGTCCTACAGACATTGGGGGCATTTGCTTATTTAATCTTGATACACATAGGCTATATGGTTCAATGATCACATTTCATTACATGTTTGAGATTACATATGTACTTACACATGCCTTTATCCATGACTATATCTTACATAAGGTACTTGATATGCTATACACTTGATGTTTTTTCCTAACACATTTTATGATCATATAACACCTCAGTCTTGTACACTTGGCAAACTTAGCCCTTGGTTGTTACTATCAGTTTTATACTTTTCTTGCTTTCGCAAGTCTCATATCTGCTCTATCTTGTACCCCTTGACCTATATTTCTTAGTCATGAACCAGTCTTATGTTGATGACCCATGGCTTCTATCTTCCCTAGAATGCTTAAAATGTACTTATCTTCCAACTCTGCAAGTTTTGAATCTATCCCTGCATTCTTATTCCTTGGACATCGATGTTAAGGACAAATACCAGCATCGATATCATTGCCCTGACATGGTATAAGTGTCTAGTACCGTAAAGTCATCTATTTTACAAATGAAACATATCTAAATAGTCAGCATAAGTACTTTAATGCAAGTTACTTCTCCAAAGAAATTAATATAAATACAAGATCAACCCTCACTGATTCTTTACCTGAAAATATTTAGCAAAAGACTAAAAAGATCAAGACAACTTAGAACAATCGACTTTGAATACCGATCGAACGACCTCGTACATGGACCATTTTCGCCATGACATATATGAAACAATATTTTAATATTAAAAAAACAATATACGTGTCTCCACGTTGTTGGCGGGGGCCATAAATAAATCTGTAAAACACGAGTTCCCAGCTAATATTTCTGTATACCAAAGTCTTGTTGGGAAGTAGTCAAAACCGCGTTAAAAAAGAAGACAATTAGATATAATGAAAACAACACTGTAGAAAATTATTTGTTAAGTAATGCCAACTAAGACACCGATTCGTGGCCACCGTTGGTCATCAATCCCTACTTTGCTCGCCTGATAAATACGTGTCAACGGCCGAATAACTTGACTGCATTGCCATCGAAACTTCGAGTTCACGATAAAAACGTCTCCTGACGTTGTTTGACGGGCTCCCCATGTTCTAGAGCTTTCTGTGTTGTTTCTTGGTCTTTTCGGAGTTCATAATCCTCCTATTTATATACTTCAAAGTTTTATTTCTAACACGCAAAACAAAAATCCGCAGCATCTGTTTCTGTGTTTGATTACTGTAGGGCTATTTGGTGGTTCATTTGTTTTTAGTTTGTGCCGGGGATTTGCAAGAAATAATGGCAGCTAGAATGAGTTCTGAGTACTGGTGCCACCAATGCAACCACACGACAGTTCCAATAATCGGGGATGACCTCTGTTGTCCACGCTGTAATGGCGGATTCATTGAAGAGATCGAGGCGCCACGACAGCGGCATGTAGAGCCGTCTCCGGTGGAATTCATGGGTCCTCGATTGATGGCTCTGATGAGAGGAGCGGGCTTACGGGGACAAAGAGAGATGCCGTTGGATGAGATCTCGGAGAACCAGCCGCAAAGGGTGTTGGTGTTGGAGCAGTCTCCGCTTATGATGCAGATGATGCAGGCTTTTAGCTCGGCCCTCGTGGGTATGCACGCGGCGGGGGAGGAGCAGGAGGAAAACAGCGGCGTGGTTGTGGTTGACCCTATGGGGGTTCCGATGTTTATATTACAGGGGGCTAACGGTGTGGGAGCCCAGCATGTTCCTGGGGCTGTGGGGGACTATTTCATGGGACCGGGGCTGGAAATGCTGCTGCAGCGTCTGGCGGAGAATGACCCCAACCGCTACGGCACGCCCCCGGCAGCGAAAGAGGCGGTGGAAGCCATCCCGGCTGTGAAGATCACGGAGGAGCATCTCAAATCTGAATGTTCTTCCGAGTGTGCGGTGTGTAAGGAGGACTTTACGGCGGGGGAGGAGACACGTCAGCTTCCATGTAAGCACCTGTATCATGCTCACTGCATTTTCCCCTGGTTAAAGATGCACAGCTCTTGCCCCGTTTGCAGGTTTCAGATGCCCACTGATGATGACGAGGAGTCCGGTAAGGGCCAATCGGAGGAGTCCACGTCAGAGGGGGTGAGAAGAGGGGATGGCGATAATGGAAGCGGAGCAGAGGGGAATGACAGCAACAGCAATGGGAATAACAGATGGTTTAGGATATCCGTGCCCTTTTCTATGATAGGCAGCCTTGTTTCTTCTGCCCTGGGAAATGGGAATAGGAATAGGAATAGGGACAATAGTAGCAATCATGGCGGCGGCAATGGCGCTAACCCTAGCGATCATAGTTGATGAGGCGTATTTGCTACCAGTATATTTAGGATATTCAATCATTTGGATGCCCAATTGGGCCTAGGTTGTGAATACTGTTAAGAAAAAATGGATGCACCCAAATTTATTATTCAAATTGTTGTTTTCATTCAAGCGTCTAATAGATTTTCGATTCTATACAAGTCTATAAACATACACGCGGCACAAATCCAACTGCTTCGAGATCCATTGTGACAGTGCGAGAAGAGTTTAAGTAGATTTGAATGTTTTTTTAATTCTACCACAGAAAATTATTAATAAAAAATAAATAAGATTTGGTAAGACACATTTATTTTCCCATGGAAAAAATAAAAGATTAGGTAAGCCATACAGGTATATCCCTGGTATTCAACAACTAACATTTATTTGATTGCTCAATAATCGCATCTCTAATTTTTTTATAAAATAGAATCAATGTTTTTAAGGATTCCTTTCTAGATGCAACAAAAACAAACCGAAAAAAAATAAACTGTCAAAAACCCTGAATGATACCATTATGTTGTTTTCTATGCAGTTTTTTTTCCTCCTTGACAGGAGGGTCTACCATCATATTTAGACTCTAAGTAAGCCATATATGTATATGTCTTGCATTCAAAATTTAAATTTGATTTGATTTTTGTATAATTGTATTCTTACTTTTCATAAAATACAATTAATATTTTTAAGTTATTAGATGCAATAAAAACAGTGAAATAATATTTTTAAGTTATTAGATGCAATAAAAACAGTGAAACGAAAAAAAAGAAAAAAAGAAGAGTTAAATATACCGACAAAAACAAAAACTCTTAATAATTCTAAAATATAAATAGTGTGTTTATAGTGTTTTTTATAAAGAAGGTTTAGCATCATATTTAAACTCTTCTTGCATTCATAGGTGAGTTAAGGGATCCACCAACAATGGTTTCTACGATAATGTTAAGACCATTTTCATTGCTTATTTATTGTGGTACTCTGCGACTCCTCATCAATGTCTTCTTCATTCACCTTTTTTGTTTCTTTTCTTTTCTTTTAAGCCTTGAGATTGTGCAACTTTTCATTATTGTATTTTTTATTCATTTTTATTGTATTTTTCAAGGAAATATGTAGCATTCCTTGGCTGTTTTCAGCCTTTCTTCCCTTCAAAAGAGAAAAAAAGAAAGCATTGTCTTCATTCACCAAAGAAATCTCCAAATCTTTCCACTTATGAGATATATCATAAACAATGCTCTTCTTTTTTCTATGGGCTTCTCACAACTTCCCTCTATTTTGTTGTTTTTGAAATCAAAATTGAGCTTCTCACACGAAAACCTCATTCTTTTGTTGTCTTTCAAGACAACTCTCTTCTATTTAGATATTTTTTCTTGCTACTTCTCAAAATAGATGTGTTACTCGCATGACAACTTCCTTTTCATATTGCTTTTCACGGAAAAATTTCTAATCTTTTCTTTCAAACTTCAAAATCTGAATCTTTTTCATCCACTCTACTTGCAATTTTAGGCGCGCAACGTAAACCATCAACTTGGAAACCATATGTTTACAAGTTTTTTTTTTTTTTTTGGTTTGTTCTCTTGGAAAACTCCACATAGTATGTTACTTGTGAACCCTTTACCTTCATGGGGTCTTCCATATTCTTCTCTACAACCAATCTCTTTAACTCCACTATACAATTTACTTTTGACAACATCAACAGAACAAGTAGATAATAGTGGCAAAGAAGTAAACAAACAAGGAGTACGTAAAGAGTTGGTGTTGACAAAAGAAAGCTCTGATAAGGAGAATGGATTGTTTCCAATGTTAAAGGCTCAAGAAAATATTGATCAAGAAAAGTTTGAGAATTTGAATATCATGGTCACTCTAGAAAAGCCTTTAGAAGAGCACCTAAAGTTGCTTCATGTTAGGTGAAGTTTTGAGGACAAGAATCTAAACTTTCAATTGGAAGGTTTTGATAGGGGAGAGAAATTAGATTGAGCAAGGTCAAGCCCAAATGTTGCAAACATGGAAGGTTCATTTCTATTAGGATTTATTTATATGTACCTGTTGGTCAAGAAATTTCCAATTCATGTCGGAAGCATATGATGGGAAGCAGTTGATTGTCTATAAACCAGGGCATTGTTGAAGACACTCCAAAATTTGTCTCTAATGATGCTATTATTGGGGATAATTTGAACAAATTTGTAGTTTACCCAAATGAGTATTGGGATTTAGATGAATATAAGGATGACGACCAATCTTTTGTGGAAAAAGATTCATACTTCTCAAGTGAACAATATTTTCAGTCAAAGAATATCAAATAGAGAGCTAGTTCAGAATACCCAATTAGATAGTCTACAACGATAACATTTGGAACAAATGATATTTGGAACAAATGATGACAATGTCTTAATAGCTCAGTGTGATGGACAATTAATAGATGAAGAGGAGTTGCCCTTGATGAGAGCAAAAGTTGTCTGGTAAAGTTTTGTTACACAAAACAACGAGATGTTAATGTTGGGTGGTGAAAAGGATATGAATGATCTCGAAAAGCCACAATTAGATGACTTTGGTGTTGATGCTGATCAACATGGTTTAGTGAGGTCTATTGGCATTCAAATTCATAGTGATGTAGTTGATTTTGGTAATGAAATGTGGAAACGTAAACAATAGCTGCAAAGTGTTTAACAAAATTTTAGAATGAAATTTGTGATTGAAAGACAAGGAATTCAAAGTGTTTGTCAATATATGAACTACATAAACAAATTATAAGTTCAAATAATGCCCATGGAAGGTTCAAGGTTCTTGTAGTTATAGTGTCAGGGCAAATGGAACCTCAAAGTTGGGTTGCATTGCAAGCTGAAATTTTTGTGGAAGTCATCAAAATATAGACGACAAGAACCACAATATTCCCATTTGATTAGTAGAAAACTTCTCTACTCAACAATATTGATTTGTCTACCCCACTGTCATCTATTGTAAGATATTTTGAAATTTATGCACCAGGATTGAAAAGTCCTAATATCATTAGTGAAACCACAGTTTCACACAGTGAGTTAAACTTAATGTTTATCCAATGGCCTTTATGAGAAAATCAATCAGTTGCAAACTAGGTTGGGAACTTGAGAATTCAACACAAGATCCATATTTAAACCAAATTGTTAACCCTGCCCATTTTAATGATCACAACCAGGGTGCTTATGGATTTGATGGATTAGATATTTTGGGATTTCAACAATGGCAAGTCATGAATCTTATTACAAAATAGTTGGATCTTTTGAGTAGACTAGCCTTTGATGTTGAACCTTAGACAATTTTTAATCAATTGTTAGTAGTACTCAAAGTCAAAGAGATCACAATTTGGTTGATGATAGAGTGAGATGGAAAATACATATGAAGTCTAGTTGATTTATAATACTAAATTATGTTGATACATTTGAATTAATTAATTTAATTAAATGTTATATGTTTTATAAAAATGCAAGAGGATAATAAATAATAAAAAAATGGGTAAACTCAATTCAAGTCAAATGGAGTCTTAAGATAAAGTTGAGTCAAAAGTAGCTATGTAATTATTTGAGGGGTGCAAATGGTTTAAAAGACAAGAATTTAAGAGAAAACGGGAGGGGAATTTTCTTTCTCAAGGCCTATGAGAAAACACTATTGTAACTTTATATATAGTTGTTTATTCTTAAGGAGTTTTATGAATACAATACAAGTAAATGTGTAAGATGAATGAATTGCTTTGTGGGTTTTTATTATTTATTATTTTTAAAATTTGCATTGCAATTTATAAATAAATAAATCCATTAAAACCCAATACTTTCTTGATTACGTGTAAACTCTTGAATTTTGCAAACTTTGCATTAAAATTCTAGAGGTTATACTCTGTGTTGTATACACGTAATCTAGTTTGAAAGAAGACCTTGAACTTTCAGAGAATCTTTACTCTCATCACATTGATTGTTTTATGTTTTCATTTATATGCTAAAATTAAGATTCCAAACTAGGGTTATATGATGTCAAAAGAAACCATATTTGAAAGGAGGAAAATGAGACTATTTATTTCCAATAAAAAATATAGAGGCATTTCATAGAACTTTGTATTTTGAAACCCCTTTGGGGATGTTCTTTATTCCCCTACTTTCTCACATTTCTAAAGATACAGGGTTCTATTGTTGAACTGCCCAACCCATTCCATTTAAACTAGATTATCTTCGCATTTTTTTGTGTTTACTCCATTATACGTTTCCCATTCTCCCTTCCATTTCTTCTCATTCTCACTCTACTTCCAAAATTATCCTTTCTCCCATTTTTTGTAACTTTTCATAATTTTTGGTTAAATGTACAAAAAAACCAAAAATCTCCATCATACGAAGTAATTTTCCCTCTTAAATGTAGAAAAAAATCACCAGTAAATCAATGATTTCTCTAATTTTGCAAGTTTTATACTACAGGTAGTTGGAAGAGTAAATGAAATAATCCGAAAAAAATGACATGCAATTTTACCAATAGTTTTTGGATGAATCCACTAGAGATCGAAGTGCCTTGTGCGTGCGATCAAAAATATTAAGGACCTCCCTTGGAACAGAGGTTGGACAATCTATTGAAGAAGGGGTCCCTGAAACCCAATCTTCCCTAAAAAATGGAATCTGACAATGATGTGTTCCCTGTTGTTTTAAACGTGTTTAGTGATACTCAGAGTCTAGTTGAACACTATAAAAATACATAATTTGAAAACATTTATTTACAATAAGAATATGACCAACTTGAAGAGAGTTGGCAAAAAGATGAAGAGAAAAAGATGCTGCATACGAATTTGTCAAAATTAATATTAGTTAAGATTACTTCATCTGATGATCATGGAGTCAAATCCCTATATAAATAATTTGGAATGAGTATTGTTACAACAAAATGAGCTAAGCTAGAATTTGTTGATTATAAAATCTAAGAATCTGATGAGATAGATACAAAGGAGGTGCAAACTCTTCTGAATGCAAAAGAGACAACATCAACTTAAAGAATAAAATTTGGCATGCACAACATAAGATGGTATCTGCACTTGCCCTTATTTTTATTTGATAGTTAAGACATAGGTTCATGAAGAACTTTCAAATGATTCGTGGCTTGATGAAAAATGCAAGGACACACCCTTCCTCTAACTTCCTATTGACACTTTTTTTGCATATGGAGATGAAGAGATGGTTGCACCAAGGAAAAAATACATTTTGAGAGTTGAAAAGGTGATCAAAGGAGAGTCAAATATTTTCCTCAATCACGAAGTCATGTAGTTCACATAAGTCATGCAAAATAAGTATAGAATTGTTGATATGTTACGAAGCCAACAAGTATATATAAATCTGTCAGAAGAAGTCTCTAAAATTTTGCAATACTATGAAGTTTTTATTCCAAATCATATCTAGAAGTTTTTGATGAAGAATTTATTTGTGATCCACCAGATGCTTTCCCTCTTGAAACCATCATGGAATAAAATTAGATCACTAAGGAATGCAAAGATGCATACATGTCATTTTATACAATGTCATATAAGCATTTGATAAAGTTCTATGAAGAGCTTATTTGCATGAAGAATGAGGTTATCCATCATAGAAAAAATGACGCTATGTTTATAAAACTTGCCAGCCATGAAAGATATATGCAAACCAAGCAAGAAGACATGGGATTACCTCAAGACCTGCACAATAATGATTCATTCAATGATGAATTGGTCTCTATCATATGTAGAGTTTCAATTAAGAATAATTTTCCTGAAGACATTCTTGAAAAGGATTTTGTTGTTGTTCCAATTCATGAAAAAGAATATCTCAGTGCTAAATGTGAAAATTTGACCTCTACCATAGAAACTCTTGTATCAAAAGAATCAATCCTAAGTTACTGATTCGAAGAGGATTCTAATGGTCTGGTTCAAGTGAAAGAAATTATTGGAGAACCCTCTACAAGCTTGAATTCAACCCATTCAGAAAAAATAAATGAAATAGTGAATATCATATGCTTCAAGTTGTTGAGAAAGAAGATATTTACTCCACTGAACTAAATAAATGAACTTTGAGAAGCATATATGTACATGAAGAGGAATTAATTGATATTCTACAGATATGTAAAGAAGAATGCGATGCATATATATTTTTCAATCCCCTTCTTCCAATCTCAAATTCAAAGGCATGTAAAATCATAGAGGAAATTATTGAAGAGTCTCATGATATGTGTATTGAGGAATAGGGAATGCACAATCACAAAACACCACTAATGGTATCTCACTCAAGTTGATTCCTGAATCAACATTGAAAATATATGAGGGAGTTGTTCTAAAGCATGTGAGTCATAGAGAGGTAAGCATTTTTGAACAATATGCAAGAGTGAAATTTGGTTTCTACAATTTCTTTATTCATCTTTACATGTTGAATGGAATTTTGATACTTAGTCTTCTCATTCAAAATCATGTGCATATGCTTTGCCAACCTAGATCCATTGTGTTTCCATTCCATTAGTTGTTATTCTCTAATCCTTCTAGACATCATAAGTACAATCCACTATTTCATAATTGTACCTACTTCTCACAACCAATTAATAGATTTATGTAGTTTTTTTGTTTTTATCTAACCCCTATAAATAGTTCTATTTTCTTGTTTTGGCTTGATTTCATTTTCCCTTTTACTTTTGGTGTATGTGCATTGTTTTAAATAAATACAATAGAGTGTTTGTTGTTCTCCCCTTTCCATGTATTTTTATTGTACCCACACATGTTTGTATTTGTGTTCTCTACTCGGAACCTCTCAGTAGACAACCACATGATTTGCATAGAAAGTTTAATAAAACCATTGCTTTAGAATAAATAAAAATATTACATATCTAGGGGACATACGATCATTATTTGATGGTTGAATATTCAAATTTTATTTCTTTAAAAATTTGATTTGAATCCAAATGAGTAAGCAATCTTCTATCCTATGCAAGTTATACAGTGCAAGTCATCTTCAATTTCTATAATGGCATGCAAGAAATGCCTTGAAGCCTTTTAGCAAGTGGGTCTCCAAGCTAGAATAATTGATAGTGTACTCAAATGGAACATTGTATCATTGAATACATTTATTTATAGGTTTTGGTTATGGTATTTACAAACATATAAATTAAAGTAATGTGAATGCTTATTCCTTAGATGTCAATATTGATGGACAAATCTTCTAATGCATCTCCTCAAGTAAACATGAAAAAATGTAGAGTAGTCTAAACAAGTAATTTGGCTTGATAACACATGTTCATTTCTCATGCAATTAAGATAGGTGAATTGGTTTCTAGTAGGTCAGGTTAGGATATGTAAAAATTCTAAAGTGATCTGGTCCAGAAACATCTGTTCATTTATCATACGATTGAGATGGACAAAATGGATTTTGATTGGCTAGATCGAGACATGCAAGTATGTTCTACATATAGGAATCCATTGAACATAATTAAGGCATCAACCACAAATGTATATAATGATCTCTTGCATTCCACCAGGGAATGTGGTCCCATAGTCAGAGTCGACTATTGTCATAAATTTTTTCATTCCATAATAATACCCCCAATTATTATCCTTAAGGCAATTGGAGGTAAATCAAGAATAGATATTATAAATTTAAAATAAAGATGTCAACTCTATAGCCCAATAGACAAGGCTTGGTAAAAATCATTCAATGTTCCATTTTCAAAAAAATCTGTTGGGAAATTATGCATGGTGCAAATTTAGGAAACATTGTTTGGTGCTTACTCAATGCTATGCTCATAGTATTCAGGCTCAATGTTCATTGTGTTTGGTGTCTATTAAGATGTGATGATTATTTAAAATAATGCTTGTTAGATTTGATCTAGTGTTTGTCTCATACAATGTTTATTTGATTTAATCAACTTAGGAGTGAAATTTAAGGTAAGAGTAAGACTTCCCAGAAAACTTCTAATTTTTGTTTCAATGTGGACACCATGACTGTGAAATGAATTTTGATTAAAAACACTTGGAATAAAAAAGTATTTTTTATGTCTCAAAAATCAAATATGAATCCTGGTCGAAAGATCCAATTAGGTCTAAGTGTTTGTAAATATAAAATCCCTAATTTGGTCTATGTCAAAATTTTCTAAGTGCCTTAGTAATTTGAAAGGTTTTAAAATAGTTTTGGTGCTCATAAGGCAAAAAAAAGTCTGGTTAAGTCTATGATCCTATGAGATTTAACAAGTCTAGTTACATATTTTTTCATTCAAAATCAAATAACCCTAAATGCTTTCAAGTCTAAACCTTGAATAGGTTTTTGATCCCTCATTGCTAAAATGTCCTAGACAACTTCAAGTTTTATTTGTTTCATAAAACTTCACAATTCCAAATTGGGATTTGTATTTGTATTTGTATTTTATGGTTATTAAAAATAAAAAATGCAAAAGATTCCCGAAGTACCAACTTAGTCATGTTAAGGTTTTCAAAGTTCCATAAGTACCTAGATTTGTCGATTCGGCTGACGAAGCTATTTCTAGAACATTTTTGGTTCTCAAAATGGATAACTTCACTAATTTATTTGAAAAATATATCCTTGACACATTATTAGTTCCCATCACCCCCATGATTCTTGATATTGTAGAAAACACCAAAGAAACAAGCAAATAATAGTGGCAAATAAGTAAACAGACAAGAGTATGTAAAGAGTTGATGTCAGTAAAATAAAGGTTTGATAAGGAGCATGGATTGTTTCACATGTTTAAGGCTCAAGAAAACCCCAAGAAAGAAAATTTGGAGAATTAGAATATCATGGTCACTCTAGAAAAGCCTTCAAAAGAGATCTCAAAGTTTCCTCCTATCAGACTGAAGTTTGAGGAAAATAATCTAAACTTTCAACTGGAAGGTCTTAATAGGGGAGATAAATCAGACCAAACAAGATCGAACACAAAGGTTGTGAATATGGAAGGTTCATTTATACTAGGATTATATTTTGATGTCTTTTATTATTTAAGAAATTTCTAATTCATGTGGGAAGCATATGATGGGAAATAGTCAATTGTCTATTAGCCAATGCATTGCTAAAGACACTTCATAACTTGTGTTTAGCCATGCTACTACTAGGGATAGTTTAAGTGAATTTATTAATTACCAAAATGAGTATTAGGATCCAAAAGAATATGTGGATGATGGCCACTATTTTGTGGAAGAAGATTCATACTTCTCAAGGGAATAATATTTTTAGTCAAAGAATATCAAACAAATAGTTAGTTTAGAAGACATGGTTAGACAGTCTATAAGTGGAATGTAAGGAACAAATGATGATAATGATCAGGGGGCCTAGGAGGAGACCTAATTGAAAACCTACTTTAACTAGTTAAAAGGGTTATGTGCTAAAGTGAATGCTAAATGATAAAGAATATAAAAGTGCAATGCATCAAAGAACAAGGAAAGAAAGAAAGAGATGATCACCAATATAGAACTATTATAACAATGTTGTATTATGCTAAGTCTTGTATAATATTTGAGAGATCAAATGTCTGGTGTCAATGAAATTCATAACTCTATTCTTATACTAATAATATGCTTACCTACAAAGAATGGAAGTGTACATTATTATATAATTCAAGAATATGAAGCATTGGTTGAATTATTATAATAATTGGTAACAATTAATTCACAACCAAAAAGTGTGGTGATGTCACTAAATTTTGTTATTGATGAGCTACTAGATACAATACTGACACTACATGAGCTGTGTGGTAATGTAGGAATGGATTTGAAAATAACAAACTAACACATAGGTTCAGAGCCTATTGACATGACTGTTGATGTTAGCACAAGGATGAATGTGAAATTGTAGTGATGTGTAATTTGATTTAGTGACCCAAATCCTCCTAGATTAGTCATCCCTCATTTAAGATCTATCACTTCCTGATTTATCTCTAAGCTAAAAAATAGGTTTGATTTGTGGATTATTATGGTTATTAGTTGATTTAACTATTGTTTGATTAAGCATTATGTCATATACTGATTATGGGACAATTATATGTTGCTTAATTTACATGATTGATTAGCTATGAATTAGTTGTAATTTTATGTTCTATACATTATGATCATGTTTATTAGTTTATATAACAATATTTTAATGGATATATTTATGTTTTGAGATAAATACATTCATTATCATGAGGTGGATGCAGGATAGACCAATCCCTCAGAGTGTGATGGAGGAAAAGCATTACGGAGAGGGTGGTGTAGATGGAGACGCTGGGGGATGATTGAGAGCAAAATCAAAAACCCACACACACACCACAATAGATTAAAATGCTTGAGATAGATAATTTTAGCATATTTTATGTTACTTTCATTTAAGTGATTTTTAATATGCTTTCTAGTGTGATCTTGATTGTTATTGATGATCATGTTGATTTGGTTGTGTGATTTCACTAATCTTGTTATCATACATACCTTATCATGTATGATGTTATTGCTTGGTTGAATGAGTGAATTCATACATGTTTTACTTGCCTCATTGCTTTATTGGGTATAAATATGTAGTATAACGAAGTAATGTTATGTATGCAATGCTATAGTAAGTTGTAAATGGATTCTATTATTATTACTTGATCTTTAGGATTAAGGTGATAATAATATTTGGAAGATTATTATTTTTTATAATAACTGTATATCCTAATTTCAAAAAGATATCAATAAGATTATTTGAAAATGTCATATTTTTATTTGATAGGGTAAAAGACCAGGTTTTATAGAGATCCTAGAACCATGAAAGTGAAGTATAGAAGTATCAACATGCCAAACAAAGGCCGCCCATTAAAATGTCATTATATAGATTTAGTATTGACCAAGGGTTTAATAATCATAACATATTAAACAATGATTATTTTTTTAAATTATTAGGTAAAATCATTATGTTTTGCAAAGTTTTGATTACTAATAAGTGTGAGTTAATAAGTTATTTTGTTGACCTATTAAGCTAACTACTAGTTAGTAGGTTGAATGCTTTAGAGAGGGTAATTATGTTTTAATGGAATTAATATTATTAGCAATGGACTAGTTTATTTGTAATATAGTTGACATACCTTTGAATTATACAATTACTGAGACTTTCATATAAGTCAATGGTTTTTTTGTGAAGTTAATGTTGACATGCATAGTTTGAAGGTGATAATATAAAGTTAGTTTATTTGATTAATGAAGAGAACATTTAAGATTATTAGGGTTAAGTTGGATTTGACTGAGTGTTAAACCTATAAGTCAAGAAAGAGCTCTATTTGGTTTGCATGGGAAACACGTAGTTCACTGCTAGTTGGTTAATCATGGCAAATTACTTGGAGACATCTGTGGCATGCAAAGAGGAGGTAGATGAATAAAATGATGAAGGAAAGGCCATGGAGAACATGACTAGAATGTAAGAGATTAGAGGAGTATATTTGAGCTAATAGAGGAAGGAGAACTCAAATCATTAGCATTATCTTGGGAGATTTCGTAACCAGGTTGGTTTGTTTTAAGATTTCTATGTTTTGTTTTGGTGATTTTGGTAATAAAAATCATGAAGGATTTTAGTTTCTTTTGATTAAAAACTATATGGTGGGCTAAATGATGGGCCCTGTAGATGGCTTGACCATTCATAGAACCCATCATATAACCTAAAAACTTGGTAAATTTCCATAGTTGTGAACCCTCTTACTTTGCACACTAGGATTTTGCACAAACTCTATAAGGGATGGATTTTCTTTTCTATTGAGTCCAAATTTTTAAAATTGGGTAGCCATTGAAATGAATTCTATGTATATTTGGGTAGTATGGCAAAAAACCCTAGGCAAAGAAAAAGGTCTATAATTATTTAACAAACTTTATATATGATTTCTATTGAGATATCCTTTAGTTAATTATTCTAAGGATATGGGGATTTAGTTAAATAAACCTAAAATATACAGTCAATTTAATACCAATCATAGAGTTGAATATGTATTGAACTTGTTTGGCTGTATAAAATGGAATTGGATTATTCTTTTATTAGTTTATTTTGTACACACATACTCATATGCAGGGGTGTGTATATATACTTTATAAGACTTGGACAGCCTAGGGTATATATACACATCAACACACACACACACATACACACACACACACACACACACACACACACACACACACACACACACACACACACACACACACACACACACACACACACACATACATACATGCATACATACATACATACATATAAGGGACTTGCAATGATGTCCATGATTACTTGGGTTAAATAAGGTTGTGCATAGTATGGGAGTCAACTGGTTTTTTGAATGGTTGAATTCTGGTATGCAATCAATTAAAAAAATTAATGTATGTATATAATATGCATATATATAGTGACTGTATAAAAAAATTCATTGAGATTAATAGATAACAAATTTTTTTATGACAATGAAATGGATTGGGGAAATATAGAGTTGGTGAGATTAAAGTTTGGTCGATAGGACATGTAGGCAGAATGGACTCAATATCTGAGTGTCTCCATTCAAGGTTTTTCATCCAAGCATTTGAAAGTGTCTATTACTCCAAAATGAATCCAAATACTATTGTCTTGAGAACCAAACTCATCAATGCTATGAAAACTACTCAACCTCCATTATTTTGACTGTGTCATACCATATATATGTATCCAACCTACAAGTTTGCACAAAGAGAAACACATAAAACCATATTGGCTCATTTATTATAAATAACAACTTATGAATTATAATTACCTTTATAGATAACATAGAGAATACTCAAAAATAGCTCTTCTTATTTGTTTAGTCCATTCATGGCTATTACAAAACAATCCATATAAGGACTTTATCACCCTTTCTTGAGAGGTTTACCAAGTTTTTGTTGACATTGATCCCTGATCTTCTTGTTTGGGGCTTCTCTTACCCTCTCTCCTACATCCATCCCTCTCCAAATGACTCTCCTTTCCCATTTTCTATTTAGGCTTACAAAGTAGTTACAAAGCCACTTCTTGATCTTCAACCCAACGTATGAGTGCATGGTTACCTTTAAAAAGATGAATACCACTTTATAAGTTTTAAAAATATGATTCATTATCACCCCTTACATACTTAATTAGAATCCTTGACCCTACTGGACTCATCTAAACACCTAAAACTTACAAGTGTCCCCTCAAGACTCAATGCAAATATTTGAATTTTCAAATTTCCCATTTTGGTGGGAAAACACTTGAAGACCATGCAACACATATTTAAGACCTATAATGTATTTATAAGGCACACATGGACCTAATAAGGCCTCATACACATATTAATGACCTACTTTGACTTCCAAATTGACAAAACTCAAAACTGGTGTTTCATGGCTTGATGCTCCTGCATCATACTCCACAGGAGGGAGAAAAAATTGAGCCAAATTATTTATTTCTTGAATTATAATTGATATTTTTATGTTCCTTCATGCTCAACATGCTGCTGGTCTTTTTTTCTAGTTCCTTTTTCTTCACCAAACTCTTGTTCTTCTTCCTTGTGGCTTTGTCGAGTCTCCTTGTCATTACATCTTCTACATCCATGAAGTGTTCCCACTGATGTAATTTCTTATTTGATGTATATTAAACCTTTTAAAAATCATTTGAAACCTCTTCACACTTAGCTGCAACTAACTTGTATACATTTGTCTTCCACATGCTTGCTTCATGGATTCTTTTCTCCTCAATCTCACTTGTGGCTTATTTGTCTAGAGTATATTGCTTCTTTTTCATGCTTTCATATCCTCCTTAGGATCTAATGGCCTCTCATGCACTTCTAAATGTTTCATTTTCTTATATACACTTTCTTTTTCTACCACTTTTTCAAACTTCTTATCTTCTTGATGCTCATTCCTCTCAACTTGTTCACTATGCAAGAGCAATTTATTGTTCTTTTCATCCTCTTCATATTACATCATTCCTTGACTAATAATTGGTATCCCATACCCATGTTTATCAAATATAAACTCAACATTATCTTTCCCAAATGAATATCTTACCTTGTTTGTGTGTTCATGCTCTATTTGCTTGTTAACTAGCTTACCTGTTTGCCTCTTTGTTTACACAAATTTTGGTACTTTTCTTTGTTGATCCTTATCTATCATTTCCTTGAAATTTTATTGATGTAAGTAATCCATTTTAAGCCTATTTAATGGATTGAATAGGTCCTTAATCATCCTTAATTCCTCTTGCAACTTTTGTGTATCCACTTCTTCCAAATCTTCATCAAACTTTGGCTCACATTGTTCCTCATTGGCTTAGGTAGCTTCTATTTTACCTTCTCTTTGGACTCCTTAATTTTTAAGAGTCATATCACCATCCTATTTTTAGACATAATTTTTTTCAAGAACTCTTTGAGGTTCTTATTTCTCATCTTGCCTTGTTACACATCCATCCATCAGTTCAATGGTTTCCATGTACAAAAGATCTTCATCTTTGGAATCAAATTCAAACATGCCATCATATACCACACTTGAAAACATATTTTTCCAACACTTATCCTCTATCATGCATTAATATGGCTATACCTTCTTTCCTTTTTCTTTGTTTGCTTGCATCACTTGCTTGGCTTGATTTGTGAGGTTTTCATCTTTTTCAACTTTCATGCTTTCTTGGAGCACACTTGTAATAAAAATTCTTGTGCTCTTACCTTGATTTTCAAAACCCACTTGTTTCCTTGTACCTTCATGGGCTACCATTTTCCTCTCTTTGAATCACTCTCATGCCTCATGCCTTGGTCATCTATCTTGCCAACTTGATGTATGTTAACATTGGTCCTTTATCTCCACTCTTATGCTTGCTTTCTAATCATGCTTTGGTTTTCTTTGACCTCTTGCATGAGGCTCTCTTCCTTCTTCTTATCACCTACTTGTTTAAGTCACTTAGGCCATACATAACCATACCATTGTTTTCCTTTTGGGGGCTGAAATCTATCATACTTTATTTCAACATATATATCATTCTTTTCCTCTTCAATTATGCAATCAAATTCAACATTCAAACACTCATTTACCTCCAATGACAACTACTGCAAGCTTATCTCTTCTTTGATGTCTTCTTGGGTGACCTTCATATCTTCTTGGATGACCTTATTATCTTCTTGGTGTACCATCTCTTTTATCTCAACTGATATCCATGGAAATGCATCATAGAACTCCTCTTTCTCTTCAATTTCAACATGTGAAATGTCATTAATCTTCAACTCTTTGTCTTCTCTATGAAGTTATTTCCCTTTATCATTATCTTTCCATTTGATGGGTGTCATTATTGACCCATTATTCATCCATTTTAAGGCCTCTTTCTTTGCCTTCATCACTTTCTTCTTCATACCTACAAACACAAACTCAAAAATAATGTTAGCATATAAAACTAAAGACCATATAGTCTCTTTAAATTTCCTTGGCATGGACATTGGCCATCTTCTCTTATCTTCACTATTTTGTGCTCTCCTTGGCACATCTTTCTCCTTCTTGTTCTCTTCAATGAGAAACCTCTTCTCAACCCCTCTTTATGGTTTCTCACTTGGTAACATCTTCTTTCTCATGCCTCTTTGGGATGCCTTTTCTATGTTCTTCTCTTTCCTTAAGACACCTTTCTTGTGCCTTCTTCTTCCCACTAGTGACTCTATTGGCCACTTCACCTTTCTCTTCATACTCCAGGCACTCCATTGGATTTCTTGTTCTATCATGAGATTCTCCATGAGATATATCTTCTCAAATATTTTCCCCAAATCTTTTCTTATCTCTTTTAATTCTTTGTCTATATCCATCTTCCCCATTTCTCTTGTTTCTATAGGCCTATTTAGACCTCCTCTTAACAAGTCATTCAATATTTCCTCTTAGACCTCTTGTGGGCCTTTCCTCTTATTGAGTCCTCTCTCTAATATCTCTTCTTACTCTCTTGACTATCTTTTGGAGTCTTCTCTCTTCCTTCTTTTCTCTTTTGGAGCTTCAATGCTCTCTTTCTCTCTCTCTTGTCTAACCTCTCCTTGACTAGCTCTTGTCCTTATCAAAGGAATTTGGGGATTTTTTATATTTTCTCTCTCCTCTATATAATTTTCTTATATGATAAAATCAATGGATCATACCTATAACTTCCTCTTCTCCCTCATCAGCCTGCAAGTTACTCCTCATTCACATCTCATAGCACTATGCATTCTTCTTAATTCAAAAAAGTATAAATAAATCAAAACAAAATTATTACCCAAGCATACCTTACTAGATATAATACCAAATTATGTAGATAAATTATAGATAATTACTCAATAGCATCATCTTCATTATTTGGTTCATATCCAACTGATCACACTCACTTGTTTGGCCTATACTAGATTGTCCTTGCTTCTCACTAATTCTCTCCATCTTTAGCTGTAATTGATGGTCTTGCTCATTAATTACTGATCCTTGAACTAATTTTTAATCTCTTAATATTTTTATTCCTTTTCCATAACCCATACCTTCAATGCATTTCTTAGAATATTCATTTATTTGACAAACTTGAACTCATACATTCAATGAATTTTTCACTAGGTAATCACTCCTTAGGCTTCAAAGTACAAAACTTGTTCTATGATTGAATAAACCAACCTCTATGTCTAAAAGTTCTTGGAGGATATCAATCAACCTGTACATAACCCCATTTTAACTATTTAATAGCTTTAATCATACCTTTCTCCATAATTCTCTCTTCCTAGTTCCACTAGGCTCCTCTTGGTTCACAAGACCAAGATCTTATTTTGAGTGTCAAAAACTTAATATCCTATAAAATATAATCTTAAATGTGATTTTTATTTCCTTTCAACCCCCTTCATCCACCCAAAAAACTTAGCCTTTCATTCATCACCTTTTTGTCACAATGCTTCTATAAGTTTGTATGGGCTAGTAGCCCTATTTTATCCCTTTTGCCTTTATTAAAACAATCTAGGCTCTCTTATTTGGATATAATAATTTATTAATGATTAATTTATACCATGTAAAGTGTGTTTAGAGTTTATTATCTTGGTTCATACCTTATCCATCACTTTCTTTGCTAATCAACACTCCTTTAGGTCCAATTAGGCATGCTACCAAACCTCTGTGACAAATCCATACTTGTACAATTTTTACAATATTGAAACCTTTTCCATCAATTATGGAACTTCAAATTGGAAATATTAAAAAGTTTTGGACAAATTGGATAGTTAATTTTCTCAAAATCTTTAAAACCCTAATTCTAGGGTTTCATCCCTTTTACATAGGCTGAGATGCTTGTTAAATCCATAACTAGAGTTATGTACCACTTAAATATAAAAAATCACCTATATTAGGTCTGTATCCACATTAAAAAACTTATCCAATCCATGGAAATTATTTCTTTTACGTTTATTCCAATGTTTTAACCTAATTTGTGGATCACTGTGCAGGGAAAAGGTGTCTTACAGGTCTACAACAATGTTTATCAATACTAGTCCATGTTACAACACAAAAAATTGATATTATTAGTTTTATTACATCAATATAACATCCATAAAGACCATACCAAGGCCAAATAGTGATTGTAAACCTAACTTTCTCTATAGGGCTACATAGATAGTCATTAACAATAATGCATATACATGAAACAGGGGTCTCTAAGGAGACTAATTATAACCCAAGGTTATTCTTGTAAAATTATGTTCCTAGTACTTATTCTCTCATTCCATTTCTATATTTACCAAAAATACATTCACATTACCTTTTCCTTACCAATCTTCTTGACTTGGTGTTTACACAATTCTGAGTTCTTGACAATATTGTGCACAATTTCTCCAAGCATGCGATCATTGAAAACTATAAAAATTATTATAAGGGTCAATACAAATATTAAGATTCATTCACTCTTAGTTGCACTTCACACTCAACTAACTCCATACTTCCATATTTTTATTTGTTCCTCAATACCCTATAACCAAGGTATGACTATTTGCACAGGGTTTCTTAATTGAGACTATATACAGTCATTTTGTTAACTGTTTGAACCTCAAGATTTGAGACTTAGAGTCAAAATCCATGTATCTTAGAGACACATTACTTAAGAAAAATAATCTATAGTCTTTACACAACAATCATGACATAGGTATCAGTTTACCTCCCTTTGAGAAAACCATATGTAAGAACAAGACATGTAGGTAGAATGGACTCAATATCTGAGTGTCTCCATCAAAGGTATTTCATCCAAGCATTTGAAAGTGTATATCACTCCAAAATGAATCCAAATACTACTATCTTGAGAACTAAACTCATCAATGTTATGAAAACTACTCAACCTCCATTATTTTGACTGTGTCATACCATATATATGTATACAACCTATAGGTTTGCACAAAGATAAACACATATAGCCATATTGGATCATCTATTATAAATAAAAAATTATGAATTATAATTACCTTTATAGATAACATAGATAATACTTAAAAATAGCTCTTCTTATTTGTTTAGGCCATTCATGGCTATTAAAAAATAGTCTATATAAGGACTTCATCACCCTTTCTTAAAAGATTTACCAGGTTTTTCTTAACATTGCTCCATGATATTATTGTTTGGAGCTTCTCTTCCCCTCTCTCCTATGTCCATCCCTCTCCAAATGAGTCTCCTTTCCCATTTTCAACTTAGGTTTACAAAGTAGTTACAAAACCACTTCTTGATCTTGAACCCAACATATGGGTGCATGGTTACCTTTCAAAAGATGACTACCACTTTATGAGTTTTATAAATATGAATAATTATCACCCCTTAAATAATTAGAATCCTTGACCCTATTGGACTCATCTAAACACTTAAAACTTGAAATTGGCCCCTTAATAGTCAATGCAAATATTTGAATTTTCAAATTTCTTGTTATGGAGGGAAAACACATAGAAACCATGTAACACATATTTAAGGCATATAATGGATTCATAAGGCACACATGGACCTAATAATGTCTCATACACATATTAATGACCAAATTTAACCTACTTTGACTTCCAAATTGATAAAAATCAAAACTAGTGTTTCATGGCTTGATGCTCCTATATTAGACTGATTGAAACATTTTTCAACCTTGTTATTTGTAGAGTAAAAATACTCTACACGTTATTTTTAAGTTTTAGTTTTGCACTTCAAGTTTTGTCCCTGCACGTTTCAGTTTTGAGGCAGTTAAAGTTTTGACACAGAGCACAGGCGTGAGTTCCTTTTTCCTTAAATTTTGTCTAAGTATCAAAGTTGCATAGAAGCTGCTAAGTGTCATCGATCAAGACAAATTTTATAATTTCTCTGAGTTGCTCGAAAAGTGCGACGTGTCTTGTAGTAATTTAGTAGAGCGTGACAAGTGTCGACATCCATGTTTCATGATTCTTATGCATTTTAAAAGCTTATAAGCTTCTCTCAGGGTCAAGTGTAAGGTGCCAAGTGGCAACTATTGAAGGTCTCAATTTTTTTCTAAAAGTAACGAAAGCTGCCACGTGCCCATAGCTAAAATCAGTAGAAGCCACCAAGTGTCAGCATCCACAGTTTCTTCATTTTGTTTCACTGATTGAGTAAAGACTGTGGTGGGCCCCGAGTTTTATTTCTAAAGTCAGTAGATACCATCAAGTGTCACCATCCATGTAAATTTGAAATGAGGCCTGAGTGTTTCTATAGTATAGCTAAAGTGATGTGGAGACTGACATGTGTCACCTTCTGCAGGTTTCTCAAAAGGTCGCTAAGAGCTCGTGGAGACCACCACGTGTCTTTATTAAAGATGCATGAAAAGTGCCACTTGTTCCCATTCTCCTTTTCAATTTGCTCAAGCGAGAAGGGCTATCGGTCCCATTTTCTATAAGTGGTTAAAGTTTTGAAGAAGTGGAGGATGACAGATGTTAAAGATGGAATAACCCCGATACAAAGACACAATAAAGAGTATAATGTAGCGAAAAGTGCCTTGTGTTTTCGATAAGTGCCATGGAAGCTGCCAAGTGTCATTTTCTAGTGCCTCTTGAATAATGAGAAAGTTTTAAAGTAGAGTAAGCAGAGCACATCGAGAGTCCCATTTCAGTTAGACCGTTGAATGGGGAATGTGCGGGCAATCTTAAGCTAGTCTGATGCTATAAATATGAGTGTAGGGATCAGAACCAAGATCAACATCAGAAGATAGAGAGAATTTCATACAAGGGAAGAGGAAGAGAGAATTTTAGACTTTATTGATGTGGCCAATAATATCATTTGCCTTTGTTCTATTTTCTTTAGTTAGAAAGTTTGTATAACTGTGCATGTTTTTGTGCCTTTTATGTAACTAGAAAATTAATGAGAAGACTGAATCCTATGCTTTTGTTGATATTTTTTGTGTTACTGCAAGAATCATCTAAATCATGAACCTTTGATTTCTATGGCCAGTAATATCATTTGCCTTTGTTTTGTTTTCTTGATTTAGAAAGTTTGTATAACTGTGCATGTTTATGTGCCTTTTATGTGACTAGAAAATTGAAAAGACTGAGTTCTGTGCCTTTGTTGATATTTTGTGTGTGATTTCAAGAATCGTCTAAAGTTTTGAGCCTTTTATCCTATTATTTTCATCTTTTGCATTAATCATGCCTAATTTTCTCTTTAATGTAATTGAATATTAAATATAGTTTTCACTGTGCTTAGTATTGAGGATCAAATTAAACTCAGGTGCATCGCCGTAGTTAAAATCTTCTTTCATTGAATTTGTGTTTTTGTTTAATTTCTATCCTTTTTCCCAAAATACTTTTGAGATAAAGAAGAGCCAACTTCTTTAAAATTTGGAGGTCGTTTCAGGTCTCAAGTCCCACATTCCTGAAACTTCCCATTGTTGGTGTTGGAGATAGCGCAATTTTAAGCATCAACATTATTTATCAAAATTATTTTAATTTTAACCTAAAATTATTCAAACTCATACATTTTATAGGATATTTAATTGATATTTGATACCAATCTGATGCAAGTAGACCTCTTTTAGGTCTCTTACACAACTAGGCCTTCTAATCCTATCAATAGGCTTTGTAGCTTTCTTGTACTATGAACCTTATTTATTTTGAATACAATAAATACCCTGATTATATTAAAATTATTTTTATATAATTTAGTCTAGTTCATTTCCAAACAAGAAACTGATCCCTTCTTAACTCTAAGCATGATTCTTATAGTTATACACAAAATTGTTGTTAGTCCTTACCTAGTAGATATATAGGCCATTTTTTGGGAATAACTTTATCTAAAGACACCAATTTTTTTAAAATCACAATAAAAAATTTAAAATGTTATATTACATCATTATTTAAACTTTCATGATTTTTTCATAGTTAAAACTCAAAATATGTTGCTTTTTCTACCCAATTCCCTAGGCTGCCTATACACAAGCCTAGAGCAAAGAAAATTTGATATCAAGAGTTATAAAGTATTTAAAAACTTAATTAACTTGGGTTACATATTTAATTTTATTTTAAAACTTTATTTAATGATTCTTAATCTTATAAAATCAAGAATACATACTTATCATACCTTCTTTCTCAAACTGTAACACTAAAACCTTGTTTATAGACCTATGTATTTCACGAAATAACATAAAAGCATGAAATAATGATCAATAACAATTGGATAGTGTAAAATTAAATTTAATGAGTCTAATATAAAATAATATAAATCATAAAACTCTATTCTCTATCCATTTTTCTTCTAAACTTTCTTATAATCTTCTGTCACTCAAGATAGGCTTCTTCATCAAACCTATAGACCTTCTTACTTTTACTCCACTAACCTGTAAAATTTATCCTCTAATAAAATTTTTATTATGTTTATTGAACCCTAATTTAATAATTTAAAACTTATAACCTATAACTAATTTTATATGCTTACTTTGGTCTTGAAACAAGACCAAATTTCTCTCCATAATCTTTATCCTACATGTTTATTTTGGTCATATTCTAATGTTGCACATGTTTTAGTTGGATTTTGGAATAGATATTAATTTTATGGATGATTATATGAGTTTATTTAATGAATTTATACCTTATGGTCCACTAATTAATACAAAAACCTTATAAATATGATAAAACCTCCTAGTGTTTTAATTACAAATTCAAATTTTGAATTTCCTAGTTTTGGCAGGAAAACCAAAAACATGCAATAAAAGCCAAATTTTGACTTCCTAATGACCTATAAACTTCATGAGTTTTATTTAAAGACATAATATTAAATAAGAACCAATTTATTACATAAATAATCTTATACATGCTTATTATTGATCTATAAGCTAAACAAGCTAGAATATACATTGTTCTTGATGATGTTCCTGCATCACAATCTCACACCCCCCACTGAAATATTATGGAATGCACCTAAATTGGTTATTTAAAATTTTTAAAAATACACATAAATAACTTATTATTATTTTATGATGATAAAAATATTTTCAAGTTCATGAATAGTTCTGAAGTCTTTGATACACATATCGTCCATGAAAATGAAAAATATGACCATATGAATGATGATTGTGAAATAATGGATTTATGAACTTGAGAGAGGAATGAATACCCAAGGGTCTAGTATTGATATAAAGGATATTTTACAAGGATATATTTTACAAAAGTCTAAAAAAATTAGAATTCATGAGCAATTAGTCAAATATTATGAACTTAGGATCAGTCAATGAACCTCGTAATGTTGACATTAGTATTGAGTGTATAAAGTTTGAGATATGAAGTTTATAATAATTATTAATATAATAAAAATATGTTATTTATTTTACAAAAAAATATATTATATTATTTTACCTAAGCATTATAACACCCATCATTCCACTTAAAAAGATAAAATCCATTTAGACAGAGGAAAAGATAAATAAATCCTATCCTTGAACCTCTCATCAATAGATGAGTTCAGAAGTTGCTCTTGGCCAAAATTATTTTTCCATTATATAATTATAATTGAGTGGCCAAATTACTCCTCATCCATAATAAAAATGGATCAATCTAACTTTGTGTTGATTTTAGGAACCTTAATACAACATCAAAAAAGGATAACTATCCTTTACCATATTTAGGAAAGGTAGTTCAAATGTCCAGTATCTCCAAGATGATGTATTTATTATATGCATTCTTAGGATATAACCAAATCTTAGTCAAAAAATAAAATAAATAAATAAAATGGCATTAATAACCAAGTGGGATACATTTACATATAAGATGATACCTTTCAGTTTGATTACTGCATAGCCAATTTCTAACAAGCATTGGATTTTTATTTTCAAGTCCTAATTGGTAGGTTCACATTTATTTGAATGGATGAATTTACTATATTATCCAAGCATAGGTAAAATCACATACTACACCTCCATAAAGTATTTGAGAGATTTAGGAGGCATGGAATATATTTAAACCCCAAAGAAGAGTGTTTTTTGTGTCACCAAAGGTAAGTTTCTGGTTCATATCATCATGAAATAATATATTTATATTGACCTTGAAAGAGCTAGGATAATTCAACAATACCTATTCCTAATAGTAAAACAAATTTAAATCATTATTTGTAAAAATACAAATTTTATGCAAATTGATTTTAAGTTTTACTAAAATCATTATACCCATTAATGTTATGTTTAAATAGAATGAAAAAGTGGAATGGTCACCTCAATACAAATCAGTTATCCAAGACATCAATAATACCATCATATAAGCATTGGTCCTGATAAACCCAAAATTCACAAAGGATTTACAACTCTACTATTTTTACTCAAAGCATACCATAAAAGTAGTACTCACATAAATAATGAATGATAAAGAGCATCATATTTATTTCATGAGCATGAACCTAAAGCATCCAAAGTTGAAACATTTCATCCTATAAAAACATGCATATGCATTGGTGTAGGCTAAAAATAAGTTCATGTACTATATAATTCATAATAAGGTCCATGTTATTATGTACTACCCCACTATGAAGCTTGTAATGGGACACAATGAACTTGGGAAACATAGAGGAAATTGGATGGTCAAGTTATAAAAGTATGACGTTGAGATCAAACTATCCAAGATAGTCATAGGCCAAGGCCTCACTCAGTTGATTAATGAAGTTGACACTAGGATTATTATGATGCAGATAAATCAGAATTAGACAACATTTAAACAATGGTATAACCACACTACCCATTATCCCTTATATAAAACATGCCCTCCTAAACTTAAAAAATAATGGAGAGTTCTATAGTTGAAGGCATCTCATTACATGTTGAAAAAATGATTCCTATATCACAAAAACTATGAATGAATTTATCTTAGATTCATGACTAAGGCCAAAGATAATGAAATTATGATAGACTTTCATGTCAAATTAGGTATGGGTCACGATTATGGTAATATAAAAACACATAAAATATTGAGAACTAGGTATTAATTGCCCATAATATTTAAAGGCATCCATAATCATGTTAGGGCTGCCATGAATGCTAGGTGTTTGTAAATAAGGAAACACTTGTAGATATGAATTTTCAACCATTTTTTAAAGTGAAACCATTCACCCAATGGGGGATTGACTTCATTGGTGTCCTCAACCCCAATTCTATTGAAGGACATAAGTTTGTGCTTATAACTACTAATTACTGCACTAGATGGACTAAATCAATAGTAACCAAAGGCAACATGATCAAATAAGTGATCAGGTTCCTCAAATGAAATACTATCATGAGATTTAACACCACATTATCTCTAGTCAATGATAATGGACCTGCATTCCAAATAGATAAAATCATTGAATGGGCTTATGATAACAAGATCACTTTGAAGTTTTCTTTAAATTTTTAACCCCAAGGGAATAGAGTTGTTGATTCAAAAAAAACTTATTTCTACCATAAAAAACTCTACCATAAATAAACCAAGGAATTGGTATTCATTATAAAAATATTCTCTATGGGTTGAGAAAACCATACACAAATAGGCTCTAAAATCTTCTCCTTTCCTCGTATGTGGACAAAATTTAATGTTTCCCATCACCTTGAAAACCCCAAATATCAATTTATACAAGAATACCTATAGGGATATGGCCACATACAATAAAGACCATTTAACATCCTCCAAATGGAATATTTGTGAGATGAAGAATTTTAAAACTTTAGCAAGCATTAGGATATAAAAAAGAGATGGTTCAACAAGAGGTCAAAAATCAATGTATTCAAAATCTTAGACTTGGTATTGTTATGGGATAAGAAAATGAGAATAAAATAATTTTTTTTAGTTGAATCCTCTTTGGATTAGTCCATATCAGATCTCAAAAATTCTAGGACAATTTTATCAACCTAAAATATTTGCAAGGAATGGAACACACTCTACTAATGAATGGGAAGTTCTTGATGCACTACTTCTCAATTGTCCCATTTGCATCCATAATGGAATGAATGTAAGTTTTAGTTTAGGAGTGGTGTATTCTAAGATTATAACTAAATTAGTTTCATTTTATTTTGTGTTCTATCATGTAGGCTCTTAATTATCTCTTATGTTGTTTTGTTTCTTCTTGTTGGTTTTACATTGCTTGTTTTTGTTATTTTTTGAAGTTTTCCAATAAGTGATTTGAAAAGAAATAGAATATCCTTTCTTCCCCCAATAATTTGTTTTTTATTTACTAAGTATATATCTCTTTCAATATCATGGCATGAAAACCTTTAGGCACTTCTAAATTGGCTAAAGAAATAGTGAATCCCCTATAAAGAGTCAAAAAACCGGAAGGCCTGACTTTATATTAGATACCAAATGCCATTGCAGACAATTTCATATTTTTATGATAGAATGGGATGATTGTTTTAAGAATATTCATATGAATTAAGAATGGTTTTCTTATTGAAAGGGGTAAACACTACACTTTTCCACATTAAAGAGTTACTTTGAAGTCTATAAAATAGTAGAAGAGAAATCCTTGATGATAATTTATTTTCTAAATTGAACCTTTTACATTGGATATGATAGTTCCCAAACCTCTTAGATTACATAAATTAAAAATTAAAAATTAAAATAGGAATATAAATATCAAAATAAAATTAAAAAAAAACATCCTAATAAAGGGTGATATAAGTAGCCTTTGTCAGGGCTATAGATGCCTAACTAATAATGGATCAAGGCCTAGAGTGGAATTTAATGTCTCTTTATTAGGGATATATATATGTCTAGTTGGAAGTATATAAATGTCGAAGCCTTCCCATCCTAGCCAAAAAATTAATAAAATGAATCACCTTTCATAATTTTGAATCATGAAATTCTCTCCTATTCTATATCAAAAATATAAAAGGTAAATTTATATGAATCACTCCTCACACACATTAACTTGTTGGACGTATTAAAATTTAGTATGTTATGTGTTGATGTTGAACTAAAAATCCCACTCTTTGTTGACAATATGAAATTTTATCCTCAGGTTAATTTAGTTTTGTCTAAATTTGAAACCAAGAATTCTTGGATATAAACAATTAACAATGTTTTCTCCACATAGTTGCCATTTGTTGTGACCAACATGCCCCATTCCTATTTAAATTAAGACCCCTTTTGATTTGAATGAATTTCTCTTAGAACATGCATAATAATTTAAATTTTAGCTGAAATATAATATATTTTATCTTCCGTCAATATTTGGAGTCAATCTATTAGTCAAGCTTCTTTGCTTCACCCTTTTAACTTCTAATGTTTCGTTCAAGTGCTTTGAATGCAGAACTATAGTACATCAATTGAAAGAATTATTAAATTGAGAATATTATATAATTTTTCAATTAAAGGCCTATAATACCTCATTGGAAATTCATTATGAAAATATTTACTTATTAAATTTCTTTTGAAATTTTGATCTCAGGCTTTCTTTTTATTATGTAGACTAGATTATTTGGTTGCATGTTTTCATGCTTATTCATGCCTAATCACACAATTTTATACTCAGTGACATGGCATTTAATTTATATTTATTCTTTCTTTGATCATTTTTATCTCTTGGTCATATTTTTACTTAGTTAATTTTTGGAATATTTTTTCATTAACTTTTGTTCCTTGTCATACAAGCTTAAAGACTCAATCACATGTTTTCACACTTCATGGCATTACTTCTCAATATTCATATCTTTTTAAGTTAGTGATTCTACTCCTAAAGTCAACATGGTGCATATTTTTGACTTTGTATTGTTCTTAGTGGAGTCTATAAAAGGGGAAGAGTTCCAAAGGGTCTGAATCTTTAAGTAGTGACATGCATCATGTTTTCCCACTCTCACACCTATGCAACTTGAAAAATAAGTTTGTAGAGCCTAATAATTTTGAATACATGAATCAATCACATCTTTCCAAGAGTCAAAACACCTTTATGCTTAACACACACATTTTCAATGGAGAAGATATATGAGGATACAAAGAAATCACATCCACCACATGGAGTAATCTCACATCTTTTCACATCATGGAGATGTAGTTCATGCCTTTATAGGAATGTGACTATCAGAAATAACTTTTTAATCATCATATTGGCTCATATAAACATAAGGTCCCACATGCAAACATTCAACCCAAGGCTATGACAATGCTAAATTATGCCTTACTGCTTCAAATGTAAAATAAGTGGATGTAGAGGCACCCAATTTTAAAAAGTGACAAACACATCAATCAATGAATTCTAGACTAAAATTGGTTGTCAACCCCATCCATCAAACCATCAAATCTATAACATTACATTAACCTAAATTCAACCTTTGTCACTATTTATGGCATTAAAATGTGAGGACATTCATGATGCATGGGACAACCATGGTCACCCTGATCCTTTGTAAAAGATAAATATGGGCTTGAAAGATAATTAAATGCATATAAGGACACATTTATTAAGCATGGGAGAGCCATTTTTGTGTTGAATTATTTGTAATAAATGGACTGGCATAAGATATATTTTAGAAATATTGTAAAAAAGAGAAAAAAATATAATAGAGGGAAAGGAATAAAACTTCAAAAAAATAGGATTGTTCATGATGCATGATAATTTGGGTCCAAGAGTTATCTTACATCAATAAAAAATTATAGTTAGATAATAATAAATTTTGGTGAAGTCATTTATAATTATAATAGTCTAAAACATATTTTCAAAGCATCAATTTTTTTATTTTTGATATTATAAGTTATGGTCCTACATTGTGTAGGTCGTATGATAAATCATACATTATTTAAAAATCCTACGTTAATTATTTGAGAAATATGGTATAAATATTTTCATAGTAAGTGGCTACTATGAAGTATTACATTCTCGTGTGGATTTTTCATGTTATTTTATTTATATTAGTGATATGTTATTGAATAAGTCATGGATTATTTGGAATTTAATCTTTAAATTCATGAAATCTTATAAGGATTAATTTAATAATGTTTGTGATCTATTTTTTTATGCGATGGGTTCTAACATATTACTATGCCTTATAAATGTGGAGATATTTAATATTTATGGTGCACTAATATGCGTGCCAAGACTTGTGTTAATTTAATGATTGTAGTGCATCTTGATGTGTCAATAACATTTAATATGTGTGGCCTTAGTTGGTTTTGGAAAGTAATAAATATAAATGGGCGGGTTGTGTATCTATATAAACACATCCTCTTCCTTTGAAAAAACATTCAATTTCAAATTAGGATATAGTTCAATAATGGTTGTAAAGAGACTTAGATATAGATATATGTGTATATATAAGAAGGGTTATTGGATTTGAGCCATTTAGGAAACACTTTAATGTTAGTTTATTGTTTTTAAGCCTATGTGAATTGCTGGGATTGTCTTGTGTGAAAGAGTGTATCATTGGTGACTACTGATGTTGTGTAATATCTCTTTGAAGTGATATAATTGTGTTATTATTATTGTATTTACATTCTATAATTATGGGTTACACAGTAGAAGACATATCTTAATTTTGACCTTCAGACCATGGTATTGATAGATTGAGGTTAGTGTTATTTATTCTTTGTGAAGGTGGGTAGTGAATAAAAAGAGTGCACAAGAAAGGTCTACACATGATTATGAGTGGTGTAATAATATATCTTAAGGTGTGAAGTGGTGTGATCTATGTAGGTTTTCAATTATAAAAATAGATGAGTGTTGTGTTCTCCATATTATTGATTGGATAGAGAACTGAAAATCAATAAAATTGAGTAAATTAATTATGTAAGATTTGAAACAATTGGTTCAAAGTGTGCATAAGGTATTTCATATGAAATGGAAGAGGAGCATATAACCCTGATGGTTGGATTGAATATTATGTTATAATTTGAGGTGAAAACTAACACAAAAGAGTATAATAAATGCACTTGGATCACACTACATGTTATGGAGATTAAGAGAAGGATGGTTTCCTAAAATAGGAGAATCTTGGAGTGGATTAAGGAAGATCTTGTGGAAAACAGAGAAGTAACATGTCATTTAAAATACATGGAGGTTGAAATAGTCCATATCATCTTTGGGTCCATTTATGGCAGAGGTGAATGCAGTGGTTAGTCCAAACTATCAAATTGATCTTAAGCCTATTGTATTTCTAGGTTTAGGTGGGGATGTATTTATTCATATATATAGTTAAGAAATATGAGCCTATCTTGAATTGTCTTTAATATGTTTGTTAAAGTGCACATGATGTGGATGCATAGGAATAAAATATTCAATTTAAGGAATATGAGGTAGATACGGAGCATGCATATCAAGTGGTTGTGATGGTATTTTATGGAGATCCCATATTCAACTAAGGATAAGTGGAATGCCATATCTTGGTTTTATAAGATATGAAGGTGATTGAGTGGATGTTTGAGCACTTGGATATAGATAGTAGTTAGATTTCAAGAAAGGATGTAAAAATTGAAGAGGTGAATGAAATTTTTGAAGTCATCATGTAGATTGAAATTACATAAATGGAATATGTTTTAGAATTTGTACACTTATTTTAGGTTACGAAGAGAGAAATAGAAGAGAATGACATGAGAAATATTCTAGACTTTATAGTGGAGAGGATGGGAAATGTTTTTGATGCCCATAGTTGTGGTGAAACCTTTGGCTTATGAGCCATATAGGAAAATGTTGAAGAAGAATTAAAATAATTATGAGATTGAATCTTACTTAGGAAATAAATGCTTATTATCATGGAAGTGTTAGAATGTTTTGTTGAGAGTTACATAGAAACAAAAGAAAATTTAACACAAAAAAATTAGGAGAGAAATAATAAAGATAAGTAACATGAATTCATATATTATAATGATGTAATGGAGAAAGAGAA